>OU342741.1:122300011-122671835 GCA_910589775.1 Avena eriantha | reverse complement strand
AGAACTGACATGCAATCACACTAGGTGGATCCATGTGTGGTTCATGAAAAGAACACACATGCAATGACACTGGTGGATCCATGTGTGGTTTGTTTAGAAGAACACACATGCAATGATCAGATGCAATGACACTAGTGGATCCATGTGTGGTTTGTTTAGAGGAAGAGACATGCAATGACACTAGGTGTGGTTCATGAAAAGAACATACATGCAATGACAATGGTGGATCCTTATGGGGGTTGTGAGAAGAACTGACATGCAATCACACTGGGTGGATCCATGAAAATAACACACATGCAATGACACTGGTGGATCCATGTGTGGTTTGTGAGAAGAACACACATCCAATGACACTGGGTGTGGTTCATGAGAAGAACACACATCCAATGACACTGGTGGATCCTTATGTGGTTTGTGAGAAGAACAGACATCAGTTGACACTTTGTGTGGTTCATGAAAAGAACACACATCCAATGACACTGGTGCATCCATGTGTGGTTTGTTTAGAAGAACACACATGCATTGCCACGTGTGTATCCTTATGTGGTTTCTTTAGAGGAACATACATGCAATGACATTGGGTGTGGTTCATGAAAAGAACAGACATGCAATGACACTGGTGGATCCTTATGTGGTTTGTGAGAAGAACTGACATGCTATCACACTGGGTTGATCCATGTGTGGTTCATGAAAAGAACATACATCCAATGACACTGGTGGATCCGTGTGTGGTATGATAGAAGAACACACATGCAATGACACTGGGGGTGGTTCATGAAAAGAACACACATCCAATGACACTGGTGGATCCATATGTGGTTTATGAAAAGAACATACATCCAATGACACAGTGTGTGGTTCATGAAAAGAACACACATCCAATGACACTGGTGGGTCCTTATGTGGTTTGTGAGAAGAACAGACATGTCATGACTCTACATGTGGTTCAAGAGAAGAACAGACATGCAATGACACTAGGTGTGGTTCATGAAAAGAACAGACATGCAATGACACTGGTGGATCCTTATGTGGTTTGTGAGAAGAACTGACATGCAATCACACTGGGTGGATCCATGTGTGGTTCATGCAAAGAACATACATCCAACGACACTGGTGGATCCGTGTGTGGTATGTGAGAAGAACACACATGCAATGACACTAGGGGTGGTTCATGAAAAGAACACACATCCAATGACACTGGTGGATCCTTATGTGGTTTATGAAATGAAAAGACATCCAATGACACTATGTGAGGTTCATGAAAAGAACACACATCCAATGACACTGGTGGATCCTTATGTGGTTTGTGAGAAGAACATACATGCAATGACTCTATATGTGGTTCATGAGAAGAACAGACATGCAATGACACTAGTGTATCCTTATGTGGTTTGTGAGAAGACCTGACATGTAATCACACTGGGTGGATCCATGTGTGGTTTATGAAAAGAACACACATCCAATGACACTAGTGGATTCATGTGTGGTTTGTGAGAAGAACACACATGCAATGACACTGGGTGTGGTTCATGAAAATAACACACATCCAATGACACTGGTGGATACTTATGTGGTTTATGAAAACAACAGACATCCAATGACACTGTGTGGTTCATGAAAACAACACACATCCAATGACACTGGTGGATCCTTATGTGGTTTGTGAGAAGAATATACATATAATGACTCTAGATGTGGTTCATGAGAGGAACATACATGCAATGACACTTGTGTATCCTTATGTGGTTTGTGAGAAGAACAGACATGCAATGACTCTGGATGTGGTTCATGAGAAGAAGAGACATGCAATGACACTGGTGTATCCCTACGTTGTTTGTGAGAAGAACACACATGCAATGACACTGGGTGTGGTTCATGAAAAGAACAGGCATGCAATGATACTGGTGGATCCATGTGTGGTTTGTTTAGAAGAACACACATGCAATGACACTAGGTGTGGTTCATGAAAAGAACAGACATGCAATGACACTGGTGGATCCTTATGTTGGTTGTGAGAAGAACTGACATGCAATCACACTAGGTGGATCCATGTGTGGTTCATGAAAAGAACACACATGCAATGACACTGGTGGATCCATGTGTGGTTTGTTTAGAAGAACACACATGCAATGATCAGATGCAATGACACTAGTGGATCCATGTGTGGTTTGTTTAGAGGAAGAGACATGCAATGACACTAGGTGTGGTTCATGAAAAGAACATACATGCAATGACAATGGTGGATCCTTATGGGGGTTGTGAGAAGAACTGACATGCAATCACACTGGGTGGATCCATGAAAATAACACACATGCAATGACACTGGTGGATCCATGTGTGGTTTGTGAGAAGAACACACATCCAATGACACTGGGTGTGGTTCATGAGAAGAACACACATCCAATGACACTGGTGGATCCTTATGTGGTTTGTGAGAAGAACAGACATCAGTTGACACTTTGTGTGGTTCATGAAAAGAACACACATCCAATGACACTGGTGCATCCATGTGTGGTTTGTTTAGAAGAACACACATGCATTGCCACGTGTGTATCCTTATGTGGTTTCTTTAGAGGAACATACATGCAATGACATTGGGTGTGGTTCATGAAAAGAACAGACATGCAATGACACTGGTGGATCCTTATGTGGTTTGTGAGAAGAACTGACATGCTATCACACTGGGTTGATCCATGTGTGGTTCATGAAAAGAACATACATCCAATGACACTGGTGGATCCGTGTGTGGTATGATAGAAGAACACACATGCAATGACACTGGGGGTGGTTCATGAAAAGAACACACATCCAATGACACTGGTGGATCCATATGTGGTTTATGAAAAGAACATACATCCAATGACACAGTGTGTGGTTCATGAAAAGAACACACATCCAATGACACTGGTGGGTCCTTATGTGGTTTGTGAGAAGAACAGACATGTCATGACTCTACATGTGGTTCAAGAGAAGAACAGACATGCAATGACACTGGTGTATCCTTATGTGGTTTGTGAGAAGAACAGACATGTGATGACTCTCGATGTGGTTCATGAGAAGAATAGACATGCAATGACACTGGTGTATCCCTATGTGGTTTGTGAGAAGAATAAACATGACATGACACGGGTGTGGTTCATGAAAAAACAGGCATGCAATGATACTGCTGGATCCATGTGTGGTTTGTTTAGAAGAACACACATGTAATGACCACATGCAATGACACTGGTGGATCTATGTGTGGTTTGTTTGAAGGAACAGACATGCAATGACACTGGGTGTGGTTCATGAAAAGTACAGATATGCAATGACACTGGTGGATCTTTATGTGGTTTGTGAGATAAACAAACATCCAATGACACTCTGTGTGGTTCATGAAAAGAACACACATCGAATGACACTGGTAGATCCTTATGTGGTTTCTGAGAAGAACAGACATGCAATGACACTAGGTGTGGTTCATGAAAAGAACAGACATGCAATGACACTGGTGGATCCTTATGTGGTTTGTGAGAAGAACTGACATGCAATCACACTGGGTGGATCCATGTGTGGTTCATGAAAAGAATAGACATGCAATGACACTAGTGAATCCATGTGTGGTTTGTGAGAAGAACACATATCCAATGACACTGGTGGATCCTTATGTGGTTTATGAAAAGAACAAACAGCCAATGAAACTGTGTGGTTCATGAAAAGAACACACATCCAATTACACTGGTGGATCCTTATGTGGTTTATGAGAAGAACAGACATGCAATGACTGTAGATGTGGTTCATGAGAAGAACATACATCCAATGACACTGGTGTATCCTTTATGTGGTTTCTGAGAAGAACATACATGTGATGACTCTGGATGTGGTTCATGAGAAGAATAAACATGCAATGACACTGGTGTATCGCTATGTGGTTTGTGAGAAGATCACACATGCCATGACACTGGGTGTGGTTCATGAAAAGAACAGGCATGGAATGATACTGGTGGATCCATGTGTGGTTTGTTTAGAAGAACACACATGCAATGACACTGGTGGATCCATGTGTGGTAGTTTTAGAGGAAGGGACATGCAATGACACTAGGTGTTGTACATGAAAAGAACAAACATGCAATGACACTAGTGGATCCTTATGTTGGTTTTGAGAAGAACTGACATGCAATCACACTGGGTGGATCCATGTGTGGTTCATGAAAAGAACACACATGCAATGACACTGGTGGATCCATGTGTGGTTTGTGAGAAGAACACACATCCAATGACATTGGGTGTGGTTCATGAGAAGAACACACATCAAATGACACTGGTGGATCCTTATGTGGTTTGTGAGAAGAACAGACATCAGTTGACAGTGTGTGTGGTTCATGAAAAGAACACACATCCAATGAAACTGGTGGATCCATGTGTGGTTTCTTTAGAAGAACACACATGCAATGACACTGGTGTATCCTTCTGTGGTTTGTTTAGAGGAATAGACATGCAATGACACTTGGTGTGGTTCATGAAAAGTACAGACATGTAATGACACTGGTGCCTTGTCATTTTGATATGGGGATTCTTCTGTATCATCGGGCAAGGGGTACCCCGTTTGCGGTTCTCTATGATACACATGTAGTTACAATGACAAGAACTTACCGGTTAGTAAACTTGAGTAGCATGAGGAGCGGCCCTCGTATACAATGGACATGAGATTTCTAACTTATACTTCGTCAATCATGTACACCATAGTTTGTTCACTTTAACCTTAATCACTTCAAGATGCTTATGATAGGGGCAATGCGAGCTGAAAGCTATAAGTACCATAATTTTTGGAAGCTCTTTATGAGACTTGCATCCCTAGTTCCTTTTATAAAGGCCTTTCTTCCACCATTATATTGAGTCTCCACCTTCTACCTTTACGCACCTACTTTGAGAGCATAGTGGCCATTCTTAGTTCTATGTGCATTGTCCCAAGACTAGTTGATTGATGCATAACTTGATATTGGTTGTTTTAAACTATTTTTATCTAGTCACTCTTATGAACTTTGAAGGTGTCCTATGCCATGCTCTATATTGTTTTGGCTTTATGCTTAGTATTCTTTAATGTAGCATGACTTGTTATAAACAATTGAGATTGCTTAATGTGCCTTGGATGAATCATGCGTTGTTTTAGCATACTAAATCATAATATAGTGGTATTCTCCTTTGATGCTTTATTTGGGTTGACTTGGCGCATGCTCACACCATGTTATGACTATCTCAGGTCACCATAGCCTTTATGATCCTTTAGTTTTCAACTTTTAGTATCACTTTATGCTTTTATCAATGATGTTTTGTCGCTCTACATGATTATGGCCAATATTGCTCTCTTAGTTTGCCGCTCCCAGTCTTTTGCTCGCCTCCACAACCAAGCATGAGTGGATCCAACTCCCTAAACCAAGTTATTCCAAAGAGTCCACCATACCTACCTACTATCTTATGCTATTCCAAGTATATTCATGCTTTTGTTTACCTTCTAAATTAAACTTGTTATGAGAAAACTAGTGATTAAAGCTCTCACGAACTTGATGGCACACTTTACTTTTTTGCATCTAATAAACTTGAACCATTGGGTCCTTCTTTGTTGCATATATGCTTGCGCTTTATAAATTGAAATTAGCAGAGCCATGTATCATGGGGAACGCTTTGAACATTGCACTTCTACTTTGTACCCCGTCGATATCATGTTCTTTTCTTAAGGATCCCGGCGGTGTGAAATAAAAGTGGAACTTGTAAGATCATGGAGTTTGTATGTGTGTTAGAGAAACGCCTGGGCCGCTAGCCTAAGCCATGCCTAATCATGGTGGAAACTTGCAGCAACACCATAATGAGCACTCTATGAAGCATCCTCAATAAAAAACTATGCAAATAGCAAACAAAAAGATCGCTGAGATGCTCATTGTCTGCTTGCCTTGTCATTTTGATTATGGGATAGCTCCTGTATCATGTGCAAGGGGTATCCCATTGGTGGTTCTTTATGATACACATGTAGTTACAATGACAAGAGCTTACTTGTAACTAAAGTTGAGTAGCATGAGGATCAGTCTTCGTAAGTAAGGGGCATGAGATTTCAGTTTATAACTTGTCAAGCATATCCTCTTAGTTGTGTCACTTTAACCTTAATCACCTTAAAGATGCTTATGATAGGGGAAATGAGAGCTGAAAGCTATAAGTACCATAATTTTTGGAAGCTCTTTATGAGACTTGAATCCCTACTTCCTTTTATAAAGGTCTTTCTTCCACCATTACATTGAGTCTCCACCTTCTACCTTTATGCACCTACTTTGAGAGCATAGTGGCCATTCTTAGTTCTATGTGCATTGTCCCAAGACTAGTTGATTGATGCATAACTTGATATTGCCTGTTTTAAACTATTTGTATCTAGTCACTCTTATGAACTTTGAAGGTGTCCTATGCATTTATATTTGCTACTCTATTGAGGGACAAGCTGAATACTATCATGCTATGTTTTCTTTATGTGAAACAAACAAACGTTTTGCAAAGCATTGTTATTCATGAATCTTTTGTTTTTGCCTTTTCATGTTGCATCATAGTTTCTTTGTCTTATTGCTAGAACTTTGTCTTTCATGTTATGATTGAAGTACTATGATCCCAGCTTTGAATGTTTTACAAATACTTTGATCAAGTCTTTGATGGTGCATGTCACCTCAAAAATTATTCTTTCTTTTTATCACTTACCTACTCGACGACGAGCAGGAGTTAAGCTTGGGGATGTTGATACATTGCAAATGTATCTATAATTTTTGATGTTCCATGCTTAGTTTTATCCACTTTCTTGTGTTTTGTCCACACTTTGGAGTACTTTTCATATGATTTCATGGACTAACCTATTAACAAGAGCCACAGTGCCAGCTGCCTATTTTCTGCTGTTTTTGGTTCCAGGAAAGTCAGAAAATGAATATTCTTGGAATTGGACGGGACAAAAGCCAAAGTGCCTATTTTTTCGGAAGTCATCAGATGCTAGAGTATGAGACGGAGAGGGTCTAGAGGGAGGCCACACCACCTGGCTGAACGGCCAGGCTTGGCTAGCGCCAGGGGGTGGTGTGGCCAGCCTAGGCACCCCCTCGGCCTCTCCTTCCGCCTATAATATGCCCTCGGGACGAAAACCCTAAGTACCCGATCAAAAATCCACGAAAGAGTCTATAGCCACCGTCATCTCCATCCCTAGATCGGGAGGGATCTGAAGCTCTTCCTAGCACCCTGCCGGAGAGGGGAATTCACCCTGGAGGCCTTCTTCATCACCATGCAAGCCTCCGGTGTGATGCGTGAGTAGTTCATCCTTGGACTACGGATCCATGTAGTAGCTAGATGGCTGGTTCTCCTCCTTTGCGCTTTCATGTCTAGATCTTGTGAGTTCCGTTCATGATCAAGATCATCTATTTGTAATTCTGCATGTTGTGTTTGCGGGGATCCGATGGATATTGAGATACTATTTCAGATTGATTATTGATTCTATTATGTCTTTGTTATTTGTGATCTTTCATGCTTTCTGTTGTTAGTAGCTATCTTGGCCAAGTAGATGCTAGCAACTCCAAGAGTTAGTATTTATGCTCAATAGTGGGTTCATGCCTCTAGTAATCTGGGGAAGTGACAGAAATCTCTAAGGTACTAGATGTGATGTTGCTACTAGGGAGAGAACAACAATCCTTTGTTCATAGAACAATCATATTGTTTACTTTACACGCAGTTCGTAAAGCAATAATATGTTGCTTGCAACTTAATACTGGAGGGGGTTCGGATGATAAGATGAAGATAGATTATTAGTCATAGATGCAGTTGGATGGCGGACTATGTATAATGTAATGCCCAATCAAGTTCCAAAGGAGTCAAGATGATTAGAATATGCATATATTGCTTTCTCGATGTTTGTCAATTGCCCCACTGTAATTTGTTCACCCAGCATGTTATTTATCCTAAGGAGAGCCACCTCTAGTGAACTATCGATCCAGGTCCTTTTCTTTCCATACAATCTACAATCTTTTACTGCTTTGTGTTTACTTTCTGCAAACTATTATGTCTTGCCATTCGATACGTTTAATGCTTTGTTTTCCACAAAACACGGTGAGATTAACAATCTCATCGCAAGTTGGGGACAAAGTTCTGTGGTTGTGTTGTGTAGGTCTCCACGTTGCGACTAGCACCGGTAGTGCGCCCGGCCAAGGCTTTGCTAGCAACACCTTTGGGGTGTTTCCTTGCTCCTACTGGTTTGATTAAACCTTGGTTTCATAACTGAGGGAAACTTGTTGTTGTGCTCATCATACGTTCCTCTTGGAGTTCCCAACGAGCTCTACATCAACATCGCACCAGCATTTTTCTGGCGCCAATACTGAGCCATCACTAGCTTATGCTATTCCAAGTATATTCATGCTTTTGTTTACCTTGCGAATTAAACTTGTTATGAGAAAACTAGTGATTAAAGCTCTCACGAACTTGATGGCACACTTTACTTTTCTTGCCCTTAATAAACTTGAACCATTGTGTCATCTATGTTGTATATGCTTGCACTTATTTGTTGGGGATTAGCAGAACCATGTTGTCATGGGGAACGCTTTCAACATTGCACAGGTACTTTGTACCTAATTGATATCATGCTCTTTTGTCTATGGATGTCGTCGGTGTGAAATGAAAGGGGAGCTTGTAAGTCCATGAAGTTATGTATATATGTTAGAGAAACGCCTGGGCCACTGGTCTAATCCATGCTAACATGGTGGAAACCTGTAGCGTAACCATAATGAGCTGTCTATGAAGCATTCTTCTTATAAAAAAAGAGTCCTATATTGAGAAAAAGAGAAAAAGAAAAAAAAGATTATGAAAAGAGGAAAGAGAGAAAAAATTCCCATGGTAAATAACAAGATTGCTGAGATGCTCATTGTCTGCTTGCCTTGTCATTTTGATATGGGGATTCTTCCGTATCATCGGGCAAGGGGTACCCTGTTGGCGGTTCTCTATGATACACATGTACTTACAATGACAAGAACTTACCGGTGACTAAACTTGAGTAGCATGAGGAGCGGCCCTCGTATTCAAGGGACATGATATTTATAACTTATACTTCGTCAAGCATATACACCATAGTTTGTTCACTTTAACCTTAATCACTTCAAGATGCCTATGATAGGGGCAATGAGAGCTCAAAGCTATAAGTACCATAATTTTTGGAAGCTCTTTATGAAACTTGAATCTCTGCTTCCTTCTATGACGGCCTTTCTTCCACCATTATATTGAGTCTCCACCTTCTACCTTTATGCACCTAGTTTGAGAGCATAGTGGCCATTCTTAGTTCTTTGTGCATTGTCCCAAGACTAGCTGATTGATGCATAACTTGATATTGCTTGTTTTAAACTATTTGTATCTAGTCACTCTTATGAACTTTGAAGGTGTCCTATGCATTTATATTTGCTTCTCTATGAGGGACAAGCTGAATGCTATTATGCTATGTTTTCTTTATGTGAAACAAACAAACGTCTTGCAAAGCATTGTTATTCATGAATCTTTTGTTTGTGCCTTTTCATGTTGCATCATAGTTTCTTTGTCTTATTTCTAGAACTTTGTCTTTCATGTTATGATTGAAGTACTATGATCCCAGCTTTGAATGTTTTACTAATACTTTGATCAAGTCTTTGATGGTGCATGTCACCTCAAAAAATATTCTTTCTTTTTATGACTTACCTGCTCGAGGACGAGGAGGAGTTAAGCTTGGGGATGTTGATACATTGCAAATGTATCTATAATTTTTGATGTTCCATGCTTGGTTTTATCTACTTTTTTGTTTTTTGTCCACACTTTGGAGTACTTTTCATATGATTTCTTGGACTAACCTATTAACAAGAGCCACAGTGCCAGTTGCCTGTTTTCTGTTGTTTTTGGTTCGAGAAAAGTCAGAAATCAATATTCTCGGAATTGGACCAGACAAAAGGCAAAGTCAATATTTTACCGGAAAACTCCCGGAGCCAGAAGACGAGACGGAGAGGGGCCAGGGGCAGGCCACACCACCTGGTATATATGTGTTCATCTCTCTCTATGCATGATCTTATTGAGATCATGAGCTTGTAATCTATAGATCTACCTTGCTACTCAAGTGCTTTAATAGATCTCTGCTCTCCCCATGTGTGTGAAAGTGAGAGCGTGCGCACTATGGTGGCACTTAGGCTAGAGATTACAAATACTTGTTATGAGTTATATTTGGAGTTGGATGTATTTATGAAATTGTGATGTTTGTTTGAACCATCTAGTACTCAAGGTGACAGTGTGGGGTTATCTAGATGGGAAAGATGAACTTTGAGGTGTGCTGTTATAGCCCTACCATCGATTAGAGTGTTCAACCGGAGAGTAGTTAAGAGTAGTATCATACAGAGAAGATATTTATATGAGAGTGTTCACTAGTGAAAGTATGATCCCTAGGCCTTGTTTCTAAGCACTGATACACCGTTTGCAATTAGATCTGTTACATGTTTGCTCGCTTCCTTCTTTATTTCAGTTTGCCTTTAGACTTTTCCCACGTCAACCACATGCCAGCAAGCTATTTTCTGGCAGTGTTACCACTTATAATTATCCATACCACTTGTATTTCACTATCTCTTCGCCGAACTAGTGCACCTATACACCTGACAAGTGTATTGGGTGTGTTGAGGACACAAGAGACTTCTTGTACATTGATTGCAGGGTTGCTTGAGAGGGAATACCTGTGACCACTTCCTCCCTGAGTTTGATACACCTTAGGTGATCCACTTAAGGGAAAACTTCTGTTGTTCTACAAACCTCTACACTTGGAGGCCCAACAACTGTCTACAAGAATAGAAGTGCGTAGACATCAGATCCATGTGTGGTTCATGAAAACAACACACATCCAATGACACTAGTGGTTCCATGTGTGGTTTGTGAGAAGAACACACATGCAATGACACTGGGTGTGGTTCATGAAAAGAACACACATCCAACGACACTGGTGAATCCTTATGTGGTTTCTGCAAAGAACATACATCCAATGACACTCTGTGTGGTTCATGAAAAGAACACACATCCATTGACGCTGGTGGATCCTTATGTGGTTTGTGAGAAGAACAGACATGACTCTAGATGTGATTCATGAGAACAACAGACATGCAATGACACTGGTGTATTCTTATGTGGTTTGTGAGAAGAACAGACATGCGATGACTCTGGACGTGGTTCATGAGAAGAACAGACATGCAATGACACTGGTGTATCCCTATGTGGTTTGTGAGAAGAACAGGCATGCAATGACACTTGGTGTGGTTCATGAAAAGAACAGGCATGCAATGCTACTGGTGGATCCATGTGTGGTTTGTTTAGAAGAACACGCATGCAATGACCACACGCAATGACACTGGTGGATCCATGTGTGGTTTGTCTAGAGGAACAGACATCCAATGACACTGGGTGTGGTTCATGAAAAGAACAGACATACAATGACACTGGTGGATCCTTATGTGGTTTGTGAGAAGAACTGACATGAAATCACACTGGGTGGATCCATGTGTGGTTCATGAAAAGAACACACATGCAATGACACTGGTGGATACATGTGTGGTTTGTGAGAAGAACACACATCCAATGACACAGGGTGTGGTTAATGAGAAGACCACACATCCAATGACACTAGTGGATCCTTATGTGGTTTGTGAAAGAATAGACATTAGTTGACACTGTGAGTGGTTCATGAAAAGAACATACATCCAATGACACTAGTGGATCCATGTGTCGTTTCTTTAGAAGAACACACATGCAATGACACTGGTGTATCCTTATGTGGTTTATTTCGAGAAACATACATGTAATGACACTGGGTGTGGTTTATGAAAAGAACAAAAATGCATTGACACTGGTGGATCCTTATGTGGTTTGCGAGAAGAATTGACATGCAATCACACTGGGTGGATCCATGTGTGGTTCATGAAAAGAACACACATCCAATGACACTAGTGGTTCCATGTGTGGTTTGTGAGAAGAACACACATGCAATGACACTGGGTGTGGTTTATGAAAAGAACACACATCCAATGACACTGGTGGATCCTTATGTTGTTTATGAAAAGGACAGACATCCAATGACACTGTCTGTGGTTCATGAAAAGAACACACATCCATTGACGCTGGTGGATCCTTATGTGGTTTGTGAGAAGAACATACATGCAATGACTCTAGATGTGATTCATGAGAACAATAGACATGCAATGACACTGGTGTATTCTTATGTGGTTTGTGAGAAGAACAGACATGCGATGAATCTGGACGTGGTTCATGAGAAGAACAGACATGCAATGACATTCGTGTATCCTTATGTGGTTTGTGAGAAGAACAGGCATGCAATGACACTAGGTGTGGTTCATGAAAAGAATAGGCATGCAATGATACTGGTGGATCCATGTGTGGTTAGTTTAGAAGAACACGCATGCAATGACCACATGCAATGACACTGGTGGATCCATGTGTGGTTTGTGAGAAGAACACACATGCAATGACTCTGGATGTGGTTCATGAGAAGAACAGACATGCAATGACACTGGTGGATCCTTATGTGGTTTGTGAGAAGAACTTAAATGTAATCACACTGGGTGGATCCATGTGTGGTTCATGAAAAGAACACACATCCAATGACACTGGTGGATCCATGTGTGGTTTGTGAGAAGAACACACATGCAATGGCACTGGGTGTGGTTCATGTAAAGAACACACATCCAATGATACTGGTGGATCCATGTGTGGTTTGTTTAGAAGAACACACATGCAATGACACTGGTGGATCCATGTGTGGTTTGTTTAGAGGAACAGACATGCAATGACACTTGGTGTGGTTCATGAAAAGAACAGACATGCAATGACACTGGTGGATCCTTATGTGGTTTGTTAGAAGAACTGACATGCAATTATACTGGGTGGATCCATGTGTGGTTCATGAAAAGAACAGACATGCAATGACACTAGTGGATCCATGTGTGGTTTGTGAGAAGAACACACATCCAATGACACTGGGTGTCATTCATGAGAAGAACACACATCCAATGACAGTGGTTTTTTTAGAAGAACACACATGCAATGACACTGGTGTATCCATATGTGGTTTGTTTAGAGGAACATACATGCAATGACACTGGGTGTGGTTCATGAAAAGAACAGACCTGCAATGACACTGGTGGATCCTTATGTGGTTTGTCCGAAGAGCTGACATGCAATCACACTCGGTGGATCCATGTGTGGTTCATGAGAAGAACACACATCCAATGACACTAGTGGATCCATGTGTGGTTTGTGAGAAGAACACACATGCAATGACGCTGGGTGTGGTTCATGAAAAGAATACACATCCAATGACACTCGTGGATCCTTATGTGGTTTATGAAAAGAACAGACATCCAATGACACTGTGTGTGGTTCATGAAAAGAACACACATCCAATGACACTGGTGGATCCTTATGTGGTTTGTGAGAAGAACAGACATGCAATGACTCTAGATGTGGTTCATGAGAAGAACAGACATGCAATGACACTGGTGTATCCTTATGTGGTTTGTGAGAAGAACAGACATGCGATGACTCTGGATGTCGTTCATGATAAGAACAGACATGCAATGACACTGATGTATCCTTATGTGGTTTGTGAGAAGAACAGACATGCAATGACACTGGGTGTGGTTCATGAAAAGAACAGGCATGCAATGATACTGGTGGATCCATGTGTGGTTTGTTTAGAAGAACACACATGCAATGACCACATGCAATGACACTGGTGGATCCATGTGTGGTTTGTTTAAAGGAACAGACATGTAATGACACTGGATGTGGTTCATGAAAAGTACAGACATGCAATGACACTTATGGATCTTTATGTGGTTTGTGAGAAGAACAAACATCCAATGACATTGTGTGTGGATCCTTATGTGGTTTCTGAGAAGAACAGACATGCAATTAGATTGGGTATGTATGGCGCCCCGCTAAAACCACTACTAGAAAATCGCTGTGTTTTCATGCATTGCATCATCATGACCGCCTGCTCATGTCATCATGCCACATTGGATTTGAGCATCGACATCATCATGCATCTGTTTATCTGAAACTATTTTCGAAAAACCTGGTTTTGTTTTCTAAAGGCCCCGTCTTTATTTCAAATCAAAACTCGGGCTTGGCCGGAATATTTTGTTTCATCTACAATTGGATTTCAAAAGCCCTGTTTTAATCAAATAAAATATTTATATTATTTTTTGGGGGCAGCCGAACTGGGCCGAACCGACCCAGCCGGCCACCCCGAGTAACAAAACCAGATCAGACCTAACCCTAACCTTTTTCCTACCTACCCCAACCTTCCTAATCCACCCAGCCACACCCTCAACTCCCTAGCTACACCCGCCATTCTCACTCCACCTGGTCCACCACCTGCCATCCACCCCCACCTGTTTCTCCCTGCACGCCCGTCCCAACCCGAGCGAGCCGCTCCACCCCATGCCGTCACCAACCCGCCACGACACCCTGGGCCCACCTGCTGACGCACCCGTCCCCCCCTCCCGCTCGCTCCCATCTTCCCTGTGACCTCCACCTACCCGCTCCTCCCCAGATCCCGCACCGCCACCGCCCGGCTCGCCTCGCCGCCAGCCTCTCCTCCTCCTCGGACAGAGCCTAGCCGACCTCTGCGTCTACCACATCCGGTGCCCTCCTGCCTCGACTGTCGCGGCCTCGCCTCCCTGTGCTGCTGCTGGCCTCCTCTTCTTAGACCCGCGATGCCTTGCGGCGCTCCTGTTCCAGGCCCCAGGCTCGACCCCAAGCACCGCCAACGCCTCTCGCCTGGTCGCGTCCCCGTCCCCGAGCGCCGCTGTGTTCTGCTGCACGCTCGTCCTCGCCGTGTCATTGAACTCCGCCGCCATAGCGCCCTCCCGGCCCTCGCGTGCCCTCCTCCGTGGCCCGGCCGGATCACCTCGGGAAGCTCGGCCTCGTCTCCCCCAAGGTCTGCCTCGCCGCCGGTCGCCACCCCCGCCCCCGGGCACTTCGTCCCCGTCGGCTTCAAGCGCTGCAGCGCCACCACCATCCCTCTGCTCGTCCCCTATTCCTCCATCCCACGTCTACCGCGCCGATGCAGGGCCCCGACCCCCATCCTCGCCTCCTCTGCCCATGGTCGCCACCGCCCCTCAGGTGCCTCCATAGTGCAGCCGCGCCTCGCATGCATCCGCCGCTGGTCGGCGAGACCTTGTAGGTGGTTTCTTTCGGGTTCTCACCTGTAATAGTCCTACGTTGCGCCCTACAGTACCTGCCTCCCCGACCCTGTCTTCGTGCAGTGTCTTCCGTCCACACATCCCCATCTATCTTCAGTGTCTTGTGTACGCTGCAGAACCAGTTTTGGTGTATGTGTGCCCGCATCTTGCTATCCATCCTGCCGCTTGTTGTCCGTGGCAGCAAACAACCACAAGCTCTCTGGTGACACCGCAACAGTTATGTTGATGTTCGAGTATGAACCATCCCGAGATGACGGAAGCCGTCCCAATGACCATAGCTTCTGGAGATGTACCGTTGCCAGCTGAGAACCTCGTGTTCTGCCAAGATTGTCCACCTGGAACCACAAACCCTCCAATACGGACTCCAAGACCCGAACCCAGAACCGCTCCGACACCACCAAGAGCTCCAATCGGAATGCGAGGATGCCGAGACCCTGGACGACAAGTCTCCTTCCTGTAAGCGTCGACACCGGTACGACAAGACCTTCTTCCCGCACCGATGCCCGAGGACCGGACGCCAAGTTCGCCGAGGACCCGGACGCCAAGGTTGCCGACACGGAACGCCAAGTTCTTCATCCCGGACACCATGACCGTCTACATAGACCCGAAGACCACTGGTACCCGATCCATTCAAGTTCACTATTGACGACAAGGTCGACCGCTTGGAACCCAAGTTCTCCGTCACGACATGACAAGTTCTCCATATTGTATCCGAACCTCGCTGTTCCCGTCAAACCTTGAGACCGGACCCCAGACCCCCGGAACCCAAGATCTTCCGAACCCAGATGTGTGACCCTAAGCCCCTATTTTTATAATATGACATTACCAACTGTCGCATATTAAATTGTTCATGCATGCATACTTGTCTGTGGTTTGGGGGCATTATGTCGATTCACCTCATAATTAAATATGGAGTCAATATGCAGGATACTTTTGTGTTATTCCGGACTCCATTTAAATTGGTGTAGCGAACCGATGCCATGTTTCGCCCTGTTAATACAACATTTAAATTGCGGGGGTTCTAAATAACTTGAACCGTGTAATTAATTATCGAGACCCCGGTTCCGCTTAATATTGCCTAATTGCACCGCATATGTGCCATGCCATGCATCATATCATAAGCATGTCGATCTGCCGTAGTATTAAATATTGCATCCGGTGTTTCTTCTAGAGTTTGCTTCTTCGTGGATTAGACCGATGAGTTGATGCGAGTATCGACAAGTTCTCCGGATATGAACCTTCGGCAGTGTTTCCCAGGCAAGCAGTCTCCCCCTTTCTACCTATTTTGCATTTATAGTCTTTATTTTCCCCTGTTGATCTATTGCTATCCGTGTCGTGATGCTTTAGTGTTCCGTACCAGATATATTCCGTGCAGCCTTTATATTGCCTTGGACACCTCCTATTACCTGTTGTTTGGTAGATAGATGGTCTTGCGAGTCGTAGTCGCTTTCTCAGGTGCGATCCCGTGTCGTGAAGTACCACACAGTTGTTGGAATGTTGTCATATGCTTTATGGTGGAGTTGATCATGTCTTTAATTACAACTATTAAATTGCTGGGACAACTAATGAAAGAGGCATCGGTGGGCAATATATGCTATTTGGTTTTTCATGTCCACTTGTGTCTCGTAGGCCCCGAGTACCTGATACCTATTCCTTGATTATTCGCACTATCCACATCCGGGAGACCCTATGGATCCCCCTTAGCCAGAGCTTGATTCATTTCTTATTTCTTGGGGCCACAAACTAGTTTGGGGATTTATTACTATCTTGTACTTATGCCATGCTTTACTGCTTTATTTAAGATTGTGCGTGGAGCACCTGTACTGTTTTGGATCGTGACACGTTTTCGCAGTATCGACAAGCCCAGTCACACTTTCGGGTTCCCAGTCGTTTACCGCCGTGTACACAAACCCTGGGTCCGTCTCAGAGCCGGCCAACTTCGTCGCGGGTAGCTTAGTGGGGTGGCCCCCTGAAATGATTTATGAATCCTATGATTTCTTTGTCGTGAAAGCCTCGTTGGGTTTTGATTTGGTTTTTCTGAGGTTGATCGTGTGTGTGTTGCTATTTGTGCACCCCTGCAGGGTAAAACTTTCTGAAAGCCGTGTCCGCGGTTATGGACGACTTGGAGCACATTATCTCGATCAGAGACAAGGATAACTAAAGTAGTGCTATAAACTTGACTTAATATATGACTAGTAATCAGATTCAACTATCACGGAATGGATATTGAAATGCCAACAACTGGTGGATCTGGGGTTGTTTTGTGACATGTTGTACCTGTCTAGTAAGTATTGCAACTCCAATGGAATGTGATAAAAGTGCCAACAATTGCTGGGTTTTGGGATTCCTCAGGACAATTATATCTGACTAGTAAATGTTCCAACTACAACGGAATGGTGATTAAAACTGCCCACTACTTATGCTTCAGGATGACTCATGCTATCCATATCTGATTAGTAAGTGCTGCAACTATAAGGGATGAGTAAAATTGCCAACTGTGTGAGTTCCTTGGTCTGACTTCCTCGTTTGGTCTCGAGGGGGAAATACCAGGATGGGTATGTTTGGTGTTAGCTTCAGGTTGGATCCGGATAGGTCTTTCTTACCCCCCTCTAATAGTCGATAGTTATATCGAGTCTCTATATGTTGTATAGTGCATGCTTTGCTGCCGCTTCAGTCCAGCATACCTATGTAGGCGAGAGCCGCCGAATTCTAGCCTCGCCGTGTACTGGCCTCAGTACTAACGCTCCTCTTTTTTCCTTTGCCCTTTGTCGGCACCCCTTTTGTTTTAGCAGGTTTGATATCGACGTCATTAAGAGGGTTATCCTTCCGGCTTGGCCTGGGCAGGGTTATGGACGCCATTGGTTATTCTTCAAGGCTCTTAGCCCCATTTGCATCTTATCCGTACTCGAATGTTGTATCATTTTCGAGGTGATTTGGATCTTTGTACTGTATATTTGTATTCTTGACTCATGGAATCTTTGTTGTATATAAATTTTATGTGGGTTCCATCGTGGACTAATGTGTAATGGTATTACTTCGTTTTCCACCCGCACGCAAGTGCCTGGTGGGCGTCCTTGAATCATTTCTATGCGGGTTTGGCGGGAAGCGCTAAAATCTGCATAGGGCCGATTCGAGGGTGTTACAGAGTGGTATCAGAGCTCAGCAGTTACGATACCCCACTGGTCCAGCCTGTAGGATAACCTAGCTAACAGCCGAAGTAGAGTGTCAAAACTATTTTGCAAAATCGGTTGGATAGATCTGATTAGGTCTGCTTTTACTCCTTACCCCTCTGTTGTTCTCCTCTTACCTCTGCATGTTTTGGATCTATTCTCTTATCTTTTCTTTGAGTCCAAGATTTCTTGTGGTTGGGTTTCCGTCGTACCTTCAGGGTTTTACTTCCACTTTTGGTAACGGTGTTTCTACATCCGGTCTTCGTGCTATCCGAGGAATCCTTCATCTGTTGGACTTCTCTTCGTTGCCTTCTGGTGGATTCAACGCAAAGACATCAGCTACGCCAGATCCGATGCAGATTCTGCATCACTCTTTTGTTCCTGAACCTTGCTTGTCGAGATCTTCAGTCTGATTCCGTGAGTTGGTTGCATAATTATCCTATTCATGTACAAAGTAATGCTCTGGGTGTGCAATGGACTGATCACCATCCGACTACTCTTATCATTCGCTCTTGTACATCGAATCGGAGAATCAAGCAATTTTACTCCGTCCCCGGAAGTTAGGGGTGGCTTTATCTTCTGATGCCTCTACCTTCGTCCTTGTTTCTCTGGAGTGTTCTCTCGATGATCATGGACAATGACCTCTTGTTAGTGGTGTCACGAGGATCTAATTGAAGCGAGAAGATTCAGACCGTCGACTTTCTTCCGGTACCATGAGGCGGATCTTGAGGGCGAGATCCCTCGTTAGTGGTGTCGAATTGTGGCGCCCCGCAAACCACTACTAGAAAATCGCTGTGTTTTCGTGCATTGCATCATCATGACCGCCTGCTCATGTCATCATGCCACATTGCATTTGAGCATCGTCATCGTCATGCATCTGTTTGTCTGAAACTATTTTCGAAAAACCTGGTTTTGTTTTCTAAACGCCCCGTCTTTATTTCAAATCAAAACCCGGGCTTGGCCGGAATATTTTGTTTCGTCTACAATCGGATTTCAAAAGGCCCGTTTTAAACAAATAAAATATTTATATTATTTTTTGGGGGCAGCCGAACCGAGCCGAACCGACCCAGCCGGCCACCCCTAGTAACAAAACCAGATCAGACCTAACCCTAACCTTTTTCCTACCTACCCCAACCTTCCTAATCCACCCAGCCACACCCTCAACTCCCCAGCCGCACCCGCCATTCTCCCTCCACCTGGCCCACCACCTGCCATCCACCCCCACCTGTTTCTCCCTGCACGCCCGTCCCAACCCGAGCGAGCCGCTCCACCCCATGCCGACCAGGCCCCCCGGGATCTCCCCCCTCCCCCCCCCGCGTGGCGCACCTTTCCGCTCCCCAACCCGCCACGAAACCTAGACCCACCTGCCGACACGCCCGTCCCCCCCCCTCGCTCCCATCTTCCCCGTGACCTCCACCTACCCCGCTCCTCCCTAGATCCCGCTCCACCGCCGCCCGGCTCGCCTCGCCGCCAGCCTCTCCTCCTCCTCGGGCCGAGCCCCGTCGGCCTCTGCGTCTACCACCTCCGGCGCGCTCCTGCCTCGACCGTCGCAGCCCCGCCTCCCAGTGCTGCTGCTGGCCTCCTCTTCTCAGACCCACGACGCCTTGCGGCGCACCTGTTCCAGGTCGCAGGCTCGACCCCAAGCACCGCCAACGCCTCTCGCCTGACCACGTCCCCGTCCCCGAGTGTTGCCGTGTTCTGCTGCGCGCTCGTCCTCGCCACGTCGTTGAACTCCGCCGCCACATCGCCCTCCCGACCCTCGTGTGCCTGCCTCCATGGCCCGGCCGAATCGCCTCGGGAAGCTCGGCCTCGTATCCCCGAAGGTCTGCCTCGCTACCGGTCGCCACCCGCGCCCCTGAGCACTTCGTCCCCGTCGGCCTCAAGCGCTGCAGCGCCACCACCATCCCTCTGCTCGTCCCCTGTTCCTCCGTCCCGCGTCTACCGCGCAGATGCAGGGCCCCGACCCCCATCCTCGCCTCCTCTGCCCATGGTCGCCACCTCCCCTCGGGTGCCTCCATAGTGCAGTCGCGCCTCGCATGCTTCCGCCGCTGGTCGGCAAGACCCTGCAGGTGGTCTCTTTTGGGTTGTCACATGTAATAGTCCTACGTTGTGCCCTGCAGTACCTGCCTCCCCAACCTTGGCTTCGTGTAGTGTCTTCCGTCCACACATCCCCATCTATCTTCAGCGTCTTGTGTACGCTGCAGAACCAGTTTTGGTGTATGTGTGCCCGCATCTTGCTATCCATCCTGCCGCTTGTTGTCTGTGGCAGCAAACAACCACAAGCTCTCCGGTGACACCGCAACAGTTATGTTGATGTTCGAGTATGAACCATCCCGAGATGACGGAAGCCGTCCCAATGACCACAGCTTCTGGAGATGTACCGGTTCTAGCCGAGAACCTCGTGTTCCGCCAAGATTGTCCACCTGGAACCACAAACCCTCCAATACGGACTCCAAGACCCAAACCCATAACCGCTCTGAGACCACCAAGAGCTCCAATCAGAATCCGAGGATGCCGAGACCCTGGAAAACAAGTCTCCTTCTCGTAAGCGTCGACACCGGTATGACAATACCTTCTTCCCGCACCGATGCCCGAGGACCGAACGCCAAGTTCGCCGAGGACCCGGACGCCAAGTTCGCCGACACAGAACGCCAAGTTCTTCATCCTGGATGCCATGACCGTCTACACGGACCTGAAGACCACCGGTACCCGATCCATTCAAGTTCGCCATCGACGACAAGGTCGACCGCTTGGAACCTAAGTTCTCCGTCACGACACGACAAGTTCTCCATCTTGTATCCGAACCTCGACGTTCCTATCAAACCCTAAGACCGGACCCCAGACCCCTAGAACCCAAGATCTTCCGAACCCAGATGTGTGACCCTAAGCCCCTATTTTTATAATATGACATTACCAACTGTCGCATATTTAATTGTTCATGCATGCATACTTGTCTGTGGTTTGAGGGAATTATGCCGATTCACCTCATAATTAAATATGGAGTCAATATGCGGGATACTTTTGTCTTATTCCGGACTCCATTTAAATTGGTGTAGCGAACCGATGCCATGTTTCACCCTGTTAATACAACATTTAAATTGCGGGGGTTCTAAATAACTTGAACCGTGTAATTAATTATCGGGACCCCGGTTCCGCTTAATATTGCCTAATTGCACCGCATATGTGCCATGCCATGCATCATATCATAAGCATGCCAGATCTTCTGCCGTAGTATTAAATATTGCATCCGGTGTTTCTTCTAGCGTTTGCTTCTTCGCGGATTAGGCCGATGAGTTGATGCTAGTATCGACAAGTTCTCCGGATATGAACCTTCGATAGTGTTTCCCAAGCGAGCATTCTCCCCCTTTCTATCGATTTTGCATTTATAGTCTTTATTTCCCCTATTGATCTATTGCTACCTGTGTCGCGATTCTTTAGTGTTCCGTACCAGATATATTCCATGCAGCCTTTATATTGCCTTGGACACCTCCTATTACCTGTTGTTTAGTAGATAGATGGTCTTGCGAGTCGTAGTCGCTTGCTCAGGTGTGATCCCGTGTCGTGAAGTACCACATAGTTGTTGGAATGTTGTCATATGCTTTATGGTGGAGTTGATCATGTCTTTAATTACAACTATTAAATTGCTCGGACAACTAATGAAAGAGGCACCGGTGGGCAATATATGCTATTTGGTTTTTCATGTCCACTTGTGTCCTGTAGGCCCCGAGTACTTGATACCTGTTCCTTGATTATTCGCACTATCCACATCCGGGAGACACTATGGATCCCCCTTAGCCAGAGCTTGATTCATTTCTTATTTCTTGGGGCCACAAACTAGTTTGGGGATTTATTACTATCCTGTACTTATGCCATGCTTTACTGCTTTATTTAAGATTGTGCGTGGAGCACCTGGAATGTTTTGGATCGTGACACGTTTTCGCTGTATCGACAAGCCCAGTCACACTTTCGGGTTCCTACTCATTTACCGCCGTCTACACAAACCCTAGGTCCGTCTTGGAGCCGGCCAACTTCATCGCGGGTAGCTTAGTGGGGTGGCCCCCTGAAATGATTTATGAATCCTGTGATTGCTTTATCGTGAAAGCCTCGTTGGGTTTGGATTTGGTTTTTCCGAGGTTGATCGCGTGTGTGTTGCTATTTGTGCACCCCTGCAGGGTAAAACTTTCTGAAAGCCGTGTCCGCGGTTATGGACGACTTGGAGCACAATATCTCGATTATAGACAAGCATAACTGAAGTAGTGCTATAAACTTGACTTAATATATGACTAGTAATCAGATTCAACTATCACGGAATGGATATAAAAATGCCAACAACTGGTGGATCTGGGTTTTTTTGTGACATGTTGTACCTGCCTAGAAGATTGCAACTCCAATGGAATGTGATAAAAGTGCCAACAATTGCTGGATTTTGGGATTCCTCGGGAAAATTATATATGACTAGTAAATGTTCTAACTACAACGGAATGGTGATTAAAACTGCCCACTACTTATGCTTCAGGATGACTCATGCTATCCATATCTGATTAGTAAGTGCTGCAACTATAACTGTAGCATCCCAATTGTCTAACAATGGTAATGCTACTTGGTCTAGTAATATAATGGCTACTTGCTATATATAATTGTTGCATCATAATTATATCATGCTCATGTCATCATGCCACCTTGCATTTGAGCATCATATAAAACCCTTTTTCTTTGGTTCTTCTCTCATATGCATTATTAATTGTATTTGCCTCTTGATATTGTATTTGGTTATTGATAAATGCTTGATGCCCAAGTTGAGTTGGGGGCATATCTTTTATTCAACTCCATCACCTTTCTTTTCATCACCCTATAATTCCACCATTCCATTTGACCATGAGCTTTTATTTTATTCTTGCCATTTAATTTAGCTCATGTGGGTTGGGATGGATCCAAATTCTAATCCTTTAGCATGGCTTTATCTCCATATATTAGAATGCATATATATAAATGCCATGACCATTAACTTTGTTTTCACAAGATTAAAACATGGCATTAATTATTTTGCATGGGCCATGCAACTATCACCACCATGTGTTTCTCTTTTGGTTATTATTGATTTCTAAGTGGACCATCTTATTGAGCTCTCTTTTTCTCTAGACCCCTTTCCACCTTGATATTTTATTTTTGCCATGTGCATCAATCCTTCTCCCTCTTTTTCTCTCACAAGTGCATGTGCCCATTTTTGGACATATGCGACCATTCCCTCACCACCTTTTCTCCCACCCCGATCTCCATGTCATAACCACACTTGGTGAGGCTTGATTTTAATCATGCAAAACCCTACCCCACTTTCTAACCACCTTTTTCTTGCTTGAACTTGTGTTGATCATGAGAAAGCCCTACCACCTTACCCTACCCCTTCCCTCTCTCTCTAACCTCTCTCTCAAGAACCCTAAGCTCTCCTCTCTCCTTCTCTCAAACCCTATCCTCACCTCACCACCTCTCACTCACCATGCCAAGCACCTCTCCCTCTCTCTGTCAGCAGGGACCCACCCTAGCCTCCCTCTCTACCCCATGCGAGCTACCCCTCTCTCTCTAACCCCTAACCAAACCCTAACCCGAGACCACCCTAGCTAACCCGAGTCTCTCCCTCTCTCTCTCTCGGCCTCTCTTTCTTCTCTCGCTGCCACAAGGTCCCACCTTCCCGTCCTCTCTTCCTCGGCCCCACCTGCAGCCCCTCTCCCTGCCCTGGCTGCTCACGTCGAGAACGTGAGCGAGGAGGAGGAAAAGTGGCCGAAGCCACTTTACCTCTACCCCGCGCCCACACGGCACCCTCTTCCTCCCCGTCCCTATCTACCCTTTTCTCCCTCCCCCCCGTCCGGTAGCCCTAGATCCACCCCAGAGCCCCTGCCTCTCCCCTTCTTCTCCTTCACTGACGCCAACTCCTCACGCCGGCCACCGCCAGCACCACCGTCGGGTCCTCGTTCCAGCCGGCGAGCACGACGTGGAAGTGGTCGAGGAGGCCGAGAAGGCTCCCCTGCTTCACCCTGGACGCGCCAGCGAGGAGGAAAGGCCCCATGTCCGCCGCAAAACCGCGACGTCGCCGAAACCCTAATCGCGCCGGCCGCCAACCTCCTCGTCGCCCTGCTGCGCCCCAAGCCGATCCGCCGCTGCCAACCACCCCGCGGTGAGTCCCTCTTCTGCCTAGACATCCTCCGCCTCACCGTGAAACCCTAGCCGTGCCAGGCATTTCGCCGAACGCCATCGGCGCGCCGTCGGTCGCTGGCGTCTGCCACCTTGTGCCGCGCCACGTCCCATCTAGCCGCCTACCCCTCGCATTACAACAACCCCCAGCTACCGCAGTGGCTACCGCCCCCAGCGTACGCCCAGATCCCCGGCTCCTCACCACCACTGCCGCGCGCGGATCCGGTCGTCAGACAAAGAGGAAGATCCACAGTGCGCCTCCCCTTTTTGCACTTACCCCTGTCTCTTTTACTGGTCAACCCGCGGTACGCCGAGCCCACCAGCCAGCCATTGTGAGCTTTTTGCAAAAAGCACCCCGGCTTTCGCAGTCTCAACCCGCGCTGCAGCATACCCCCCCACCTGTCAGTCTCTGCGAGTTCGGCCTCTGGCACATGGGCCCTAGTCCGCTGGCCCACCTATCAATCGTAGCGGCTAGGCCAACCCGCGGTGTAAAAAGGTTTCCCGCGCGCTGTGTCGCCAGTCAGACCGGCCCCACCCGTCAGCGTCTGGGGCTGGAGAAGGGCTGGGTAATAAAAGTATTTCATGTTTATCTGTTTAACAAAACCAATTCAAAATTGTTTAAATTCAAATTCAAATCTGTTTTTAAATAACTTTTAAATTATAAATCCAATTATTACAAATAATACATGTTTTTGAATCAGAAAAATGTGAGGAATTCAAATATGCTGTTCAAAATATTATTTGACCACTTTAAATTTTCGAGATGATTAAAATTACAAATAAATGCCCTTTTCTTAATAAATTAATAACTTTAATTCTACAACTCCAATTTTGGCAAATAATATGTCTAAATCGATCAGCGGGACGAGCCCGTTCTATCTATGCATTCCTTGTTCTGAATTGAAGCATGCATCATGTCATTATTACAAACCTGAACTGTTTATGGCAATAAAACTTGGCTCAATAATTAATAAAATGATTTATTCTTGTACCACACCCCACCCTTGCCATGCTACTTTAATGCCATGTAAATTGTGCATCATTCATCATGGCATGATTGTTTGCTTGTCGCATTTTAATTCATATGCTAGTGCACTTTATTTATGTTGGCCCTTGTTTGTTTGGTTCTTCCTCGAATAGACGCCCAGCAGGAGAATTACCAGGAATCACAGGAGTACTACCCAGATCCATCTCCCACTTCAACTGAGCTGCCAGGCAAGCACTACCACATGCTTGCATACATACAGTACCTATTTCCTCTATCTTATTCTTGCATCATTGAGTCGCGATTGCATTAAATTGAATCGCAAGTACTGCATAGCCTTTACTTTTAAACCCCACCGAAGCTTGTTCCTCCATCCCATGAGCCATTACTACAGGAGTTGTTTGAGCCATGCGAGTCGTAGAAAAACATGTGTAGGGTATGTGAGTGTCTGATGGATAATGAGGTACCTAAACAACATGACCTGAGTAGTAATGGGATAACTAATGACAGAGGCACCGGTGAGCAATATCTGCTATTTGGTTTTTCATGCTCACTTGTGTCCCATAGGACCCTGAGTACTTGATTCCTGTTCCTTGACTATTCGCACTATCCACATCCGGGAGGCCTTATGGACCCCTTGAGCCAGATCTTGATTCATTTCTATTTCTTGGGGCCACAATTAGTTTGGGGTTTTATTATTATCCTGTACTTATGCCATGTGACTGATTTATTTAAGATTGTGCGTGGAGCACCTGTACTGTTTTGGATCGTGACACGTTTTCGCTGTATCGACAAGCCCAGTCACATTTTCGGGTTCCCAGTCGTTTACCGCCGTCCACACAAACCTTGAGTCCGTCTCGGAGTCGGCTAGCTTCATCGCGGGTAGCTAAATGGGGTGGGCCCCTGAAATATTACTGAATCCTGTGATTGCTTTGTCGTGAATGCCTCATTGGGTTTTGAGTTGGTTTTTCCGAGGTTGATCGAGTGTGTGTTGCTATTCGTGCACCCCTACAGGGTAAATCTTTCTGAAAGCCGTGTCCACGGTTATGGACGACTTGGAGCACAGTTTCTCGATCATAGACAAGTATAACTAAAGTACCGCTTTTAATCTGACTAAGATTCTGATTAGTAAATAGTGCAATACTCATGGAATGGTTAAAAAAACTGCCAACGGATGGGGTTGTTCGTCCGCTTCCTCGTTGGTAAGCAAGGAGGAGGGATGGATCTGTTAATTATACTGTTATAACTGTTGTTCTTAATTCACGGACATCCGTCTATCATTGGTTAGGCGGATGGTTAGCGAGTATCTATAGAATTGTTAGATATTATCTTTTGCTGCAATTGCGTCACCCCAGGTTGTGTCCCCTTTAGTGGCATAAAGACTTGCTGAGTACCCCTAGGGTCTCACACGATAAATTGTTTGATTCAGATGAACAGGTGTATTCGCAAGATGGATACTGGGTGGATGAGACAGATGATGTTGGCAACGATCACTCAGTGTAGAGATTCCGGGAACGGGGATCCGTGAGATCTGTGGGCGGGATGTGTTTATTTATGTGGCATCTTATGCCAATTTGCTTCTTATCCGTGCTCGGACTTTGTTTTCCGCTTCCGCCTGGTACTCTGATGTGTGATGTATGAGGAGCTATCCTGAAATATTATCTCTATCTAGGATATTTGAATCTTGCCGTATGGCGTTGCAATATTTCTATTTCTTTTAGATGGAGTGGCTCTGAGAACTGTTGTATGTGGCTTGCATACATACTCACTTGTGTATGTAGTTGATCCCTTCGCCTGCCGATTACGCCGCTCGTTCTTGTCCCGATGTTCTGAAAGTGGTTAGGACGGCCGAAAGATCTACCGTGAGTGGCCCTGGGCCCCACCGTACTATTTTAACCACCTTCGCTCATCCAGGCAGGTAACTAAGAGCGTAATTCACCGAGGTAGTTACAATAACGTATGAGTAAAATTGCCAACTGTGTGAGTTCCTTGGTCCGACTTCCTCGTTTGGTCTCGAGGGGGAAATACCGGGATGGGTATGTTTGGTGTTAGCTTCAGGTTGGATCCGGATAGGTCTTTCTTACCCCTCTCTAATAGTCGATAGTTATATTGAGTCTCTATAGGTTGTATAGTGCATGCTTTGCTGCCGCTTCAGTCCACCATACCTATGTAGGCGAGAGCCGCCGAACTCTAGGCTCGCTGTGTACTAGCCTCAGTACTGACGCTCCTCTTTTTTCCTTTGCCCTTTGTCGGCACCCCTTTTGTTTTAGCAGTTTTGATATCGACGTCGTTAGCAGGGTTACCCTTCCGGCTTGGCCTGGGCAGGGTTATGGACGCCATTAGTTATTCTTCAGGGCTCTTAGCCCCATTTGCATCTTATCCGTACTCGGATGTTGTATCGTTTTCGAGGTGATTTGGATCTTTGTACTGTATATTTGTATTCTTGACTCATGGAGTCGTTGTTGTATATAAATGTTCTGTGGGTTCCATCGTGGACTAATGTGTAATGGTATTACTTCATTTTCCACCCGCACGCAAGTGCCAGGTGGGCGTCCTTGAATCGTTTCTATGCGGGTTTGGCGGGAAGCGCTAAAATCTGCATAGGGCCGATTCGAGGGTGTTACAGTGTGGTTCATGAAACGAACAGACATGCAATGACACTGGTGGATCCTTATGTGGTTTGTGAGAAGAACTAACATGCAATCACACTGGGTGGATCCATGTGTGGTTCATGAGAAGAACACACATCCAATGACACTGGTGGATCCATGTATGGTTTGTGAGAAGAACACACATCCAATGAGACTGGTGGATCCTTATGTGGTTTATGAAAAGAACAGACAGCCAATGACATTGTGTGTGGTTCATGAAAAGAACACACATCCAATGACACTGGTGGATCCTTATGTGGTTTATGACAAGAACAGACATGCAATGACTGTAGATGTGGTTCATGAGAAGGATATACATGCAATGACACTGGTGTATCCTTATCTGGTTTGTGAGAAGAACAGACATGCAATGACTCTGGATGTGGTTCATGAGAAGAACAGACATGCAATGACACTGGTGTATCCCTATGTGGTTTGTGAGAAGAACACACATGCAATGACACTGGGTGTGGTTCATGAAAATAACAGGCATGCAATGATACTGGTGGATCCATGTGTGGTTTGTTTAGAAGAACACACATGCAATGACACTGGTGGATCCATGTGTGGTTTTTTTAGACAAAGAGACATGCAATGACACTAGTGTGGTTCATGAAAAGAACAGACATGCAATGACACTGGTGGATCCTTATGTGGGTTGTGAGAAGAACTGACATGCAATCACACTGGGGTGGATCCATGTGTGGTTCATGAAAAGCACACACATGTAATGATACTAGTGGATCCATGTGTGGTTTGTGAGAAGAACGCACATCCAATGACATTGGGTGTGGTTCATGAGAAGAACACACATCCAATGACACTGGTGGATCCTTATGTGGTTTGTGAGAAGAACAGACATGCGATGGCTCTAGATGTGGTTCATGAGAAGAATAGACATGCAATGACACTGGTGTATCCCTATGTGGTTTGTGAGAACATCACACATGCCATGACACTGGGTATGGTTCATGAAAAGAACAGGCATGCAATGATACTGCTGGATCCATGTGTGGTTTGTTTAGAAGAACACACATGCAATGACCACATGCAATGACACTGGTGGATCCATGTGTGGTTTGTTTAGAGGAAGAGACATGCAATGACACTGGGTGTAGTTCATGAAAAGAACAGACATGCAATGACACTAGTGGATCCTTATGTGGGTTTTGAGAAGAATTGAAATGCAATCACACTGGGTGGATCCATGTGTGGTTCATGAAAAGAACACACATGCAATGACACTAGTGGATCCATGTGTGGTTTGTGAGAAGAACACACATCCGATGACACTGGGTGTGGTTCATGAGAAGAACACACATACAATGACACTGGTGGATCCCTATGTGGTTTGTGAGAAGAATAGACATCCAATGACACTCTTTATGAGACTTGAATCCCGGTGGATCCTTATGTCTGCTTGCCTAGTCATTTTGATATGGGGATTCTTCCGTATGATCGGGCAAGGGGTACCCCGTTGGCGGTTCTCTATGATACACATGTACTTACAATGACAAGAACTTACCGGTGACTAAACTTGAGTAGCATGAGGAGCGGCCCTCGTATACAAGGGACATGAGATTTCTAACTTATACTTCGTCAAGCATGTACACCATATTTTGTTCACTTTAACCTTAATCACTTCAAGATTCTTATGATAGGGGCAATGAGAGCTGAAAGCTATAAGTACCATTATTTTTGGAAGCTCTTTATGAGACTTGAATCCCTACTTCCTTTCATAAAGGCCTTTCTTCCGCCATTATATTGAGTCTCCACCTTCTACCTTTATGCACCTACTTTGAGAGATAGTGGCCATTCTTAGTTCTATGTGCATTATTCCAAGACTAGTTGATTGATGCATAACTTGATATTGCTTGTTTTAAACTATTTGTATCTAGTCACTCTTATGAACTTTGAAGGTGTCCTATGCATTTATATTTGCTACTCTATGAGGGACAAGCATACTACTATTATGCTATGCTTTCTTTATGTGAAAAAACAAACGTCTTGCAAAGCATTGTTATTCACGAATCTTTTGTTTGTGCGTTTTCATGTTGCATCATAGTTTCTTTGTCTTATTGCTAGAACTTTGTCTTTCATGTTATGATTGAAGTACTATGATCCCAGCTTTGAATGTTTTACAAATACTTTGATCAAGTCTTTGATGGTGCATGTCACCTCAAAAATTATTCTTTCTTTTTATCACTTACCTACTCGAGGACGAGTAGGAGTTAAGCTTGGGGATGTTGATACATTGCAAATGTATCTATAATTTTTGATGTTCCATGCTTGCTTTTATATACTTTCTTGTGTTTTGTCCACACTTTGGAGTACTTTTCATATGATTTCTTGGACTAACCTATTAACAAGAGCCACAGTGCCAGCTGCCTGTTTTCTACTGTTTTTGGTTGCAGGAAAGTCAGGAAATGAATATTCTCAGAATTGGACGGGACAAAACCCAAAGTGCCTATTTTTCGGGAAGTCATCAGATCCCAGAGTACGAGACGAAGAGGTGCCGGAGGGCGGCCACACCACCTAGCTGCGCGTCCAGGCTTGGCCCGCGCCAGGGGGTGGTGTGGCTAGCCCAGGTACCCCCTCGGCCTCTCCTTCCGCCTATAAGATGCCCTCGAGATGAAAACCCTAAGTACCCGATCAAAAATCCATGAAAGAGTATGTAGCAACCGTCATCACCATCCCTAGATTGGGAGGGATCTGAAGCTCTTCCCGACACCCTGCCGGAGAGGGGAATTCACCCTGGAGGCCTTCTTCATCACCATGCAAGCCTCCGGTGTGATGCGTGAGTAGTTCATCCTTGGACTACGGATCCATGTAGTAGTTAGATGGCTGGTTCTCCTCCTTTGTGCTTTCATGTCTAGATCTTGTGACCTCCGCTCATGATCAAGATCATCTATTTGTAATTCTGCATGTTGTGTTTGCGGGGATCCGATGGATATTGAGATACTATTTCATATTGATTACTGATTCTATCATGTCTTTGTTATTTGTGATCTTGCATGCTTTCCGTTGTTAGTAGCTATCTTGGCCAAGTAGATGCTAGGAACTCAAAGAGTTAGTATTTATGCTCGATAGTGGGTTCATGCCACTGGTAATCTGGGGAAGTGACAGAAATCTAAGGTACTAGATGTGATGTTGCTACTTGGGAGAAAACAACAATCCTTTGTTCATAGAACGATCGTATTGTTTACTTTACACGCAGTTCGTAAAGCAATAATCTGTTGCTTGCAACTTAATACTGGAAGGGGTATGTATGATAACCTGAAGGTGGATTATTAGTCATAGATGTAGTTGGATGGCCGTCTATGTATAATGTTGTAATGCCCAAGCAAGTTCCAAAGGAGTCAAGATGATTAGTATATGCATGTATTGCTTTCTGAATGTTTGTCAATTGCCCCGCTGTAATTTTTTCACCCAACATGTTATCTATCCTAAGGAGAGCCACCTCTAGTGAACTATGGATCCCGGTCCTTTTCTTTACATACAATTTACAATCTTTTACTGCTTTGTGTTTACTTTCTACAAACTATAACTTCTTTCCATTCGATACGTTTAATCCTTTGTTTTCTGCAAAACACGGTGAGATTGACAACCTCATCGCAAGTTGGGGACAAAGTTTTGTGGTTGTGTTGTGCAGGTCTCCATGTTGCTACTAGCACCGGTAGTGTGCCCTGCTAAGGCTTAGCTAGCAACACCTTTGGGGTGTTTCCTTGCTCCTACAGGTTCGATTAAACCTTGGTTTAATAACTGAGGGAAACTTGTTGCTGTGCTCATCATACCTTCCTCTTGGGGTTTCCAACGAGCTCTACATCAACATCGCACTAGCATTTTTCTGGCGCCGACACTGAGCCGTCAAGCATTTTTCTGGCGTTGTTGCCGAGAAGTCAAGGACATCTTCACAAGGGGAGTCCCTCATAACCAATCTCTTTACTTTGTTATTTTTGTTTTGCTTAAGTTTCTTTTTGCTTTGTTTGCTTATTTTGTTATCGAAAACACAAAAAAATGACTACTTTTGAAAACACTAAGTTGTGTGACTTCACTAGCACCAACAACAATGATTTTATGAGCACACCTATTGCTCCACCTGTGCCTGAAGATAGTTTCTTTGAGATAAAACCTGCTTTACTCAATCTTGTTATGAGAGAACAATTTTCTGGTATTGGTAATGAAGATGTTGCTTCCCATCTAAATAACTTTGTTGAACTTTGTGAGATGCAAAAGCATAGGGATGTAGATGGTGATATTATTAAACTGAAATTGTTTCCTTTCTCTTTGAGAGGAAAAGCTAAAGAATGGTTGAATTCCTTAACTAGGAATAGTATTGATTCTTGGACTAAATGCAAAGATGCTTTCATTGGAAAATATTATCCTCTTGCTAAGATTATATCTATGAGAAGTGAAATAATGAAGTTTAAACAACTTGATAATGAACATGTTGCTCAAGCTTGGGAAAGAATGAAATCTTTGGTAAAGAATTGTCCCACTCATGGACTGACTGCTTGGATGATCATCCAAACTTTTTGTGCAGGATTGAACTATTCTTCAAGGAACCTATTGGATTCTGATGATGGAGGTACCTTTATGACCATCACTTTGGGTGCTTCAACGAAACTTCTGGACAATATGATGGTTAATTATTCTGAATAGCATACTGAGAGAGCTCCACAAGGTAGGAAGGTAAATTTTGTTGAGGAAACCTCCTCCTTGAGTGATAAGATTGATATTATTATGTCTATGCTTGTGAATGGGAAAGCCCATATTGATCCAAATAATGTTCATTTAGCCTCTTTGGTTGCTCAAGAAGAGCAAGTTGATGTGAACTTCATAAGAAATAACAATTTTGGCAATAATGCTTATATGAACAATTTTGGTAATAACAATTATAAGCCATATCCTCCCAACAATGGTAATGCTTATGGAAATTATTACAACAATAATAGTAGTGCTCCCTCTGAACTTGAAGTTATGCTTCAAGAGTTTATTAGTAAACAAACTGCTTTCAATAAAACTATTGAGGAAAAACTCTCTAATGCTGAAAGAAATATAGCATCTTTGGCTGAAGCTCAATCTACTTTGAATAAAATGGCTGCTAAACCTGAAATTAATGATAATCCCTTTGCAGCTACTAATGCTATACATGTAAGAATTGATGAAAATGTTAGACTATTAGCTGAATTACATGCTAAGTGGGAAAGAGAAGATGAAATTGCTAGAAACATTAGTGTTTCTACTATCACCACCACTAGTGTTGAGGCTAGTAATAGTTCTACTACTTTAGATGATAAATTTGATTTTGATCTTGATGGTTGCAATATCTCTAAAGTTATTAAGTTCCTATAAAAGCTTGCTAAAAGTCCTAATGCTAGTGCTATGAACATGGCCTTTACCAAACACATTACTTATGATCTCATAAAGATTAAATAAGAAAAGATGAAACATAAAGCTTCTGTTCCTATTAAACAATAAGATGGTTGGGAACCCATCATTAATATGCAAGTGAATGACTTTAACTTCAAAGCTTTATGTGATCTTGATAGTAGTGTTTCTATTATGCCTAGAAGGATTTATGATATGCTTGATTTGCCTCCTCTTGAAGATTGTTATTTGAATGTCCCACTTGATGATAATGTTAAAACGAAACTCATGGGCAGTCTTAATGATGTTCTTATTATGGTTAAGAATGCCTATGTCCCCGTTGATTTCTATGTTTTGGATGTTGAATGCAATGCTTCTTGTCCTATTACTTTGGTAAGACCTTTTCTTAGAACTATTGGTGCCATCATTGATATGAAAGAAGGCACCATTAAATATCAACTCCCACTCAAGAAAGGTATAGAACACTTCCCTAAGAAGAGAGAGAAGATTTCTTTTGCTTCTCCTATGAACACAAAATTTGGTCTTAATGCTTCTTCATTTGAGAACACTTGATCGTTTTTCTTGCTTCTTATGCCTAACTTAAAGGCGTTAAAGAAAAGTACTTATTGGGAGATAACCCAAAAGTTTTAGATGAGTCTTGGAAGTTATTAACTCTGTAAAAACCGCTCCTTATACTATTTATTTGCTTTTTGTGCCAAGAGTAACCTCTAATGAGAGAGAAGTAATGATTGGGAAAGTTGATGTCCCGAAACAGATTTCTGTGCTTCACCGTACAAATTCGTGTAAAATCTCTGTACGTCTTTTTGAGGAGTGAATTTTTATGCTTCTTACCCAGGTTGTTTTATAACTTTATTTAGTTCAACACTTTTTGATTTGAGCAATAGAAGGTCTTCGAAAAAATTCGTCTTTACCTGCTGGTCTGTTTTAACAGATTTCTGCCATTTTCTGCATTTGTTTCTTATTGGTTCCTTTTTGAGTTCTTTTGGGGAATTGAGGTTTTTGAGGGAAGTTCTGCAGTAGCTAGTGTTCTAATGGAAGTTTATTTGGTGTTAGAACTGAACCTTAAGACTTATTTATCTTGAGTGCACTAATGTTGCTAATAAAGATTGTGTGAAGTTTTGTATGAAGGAAAAATTCCAGGTGTATGGAAGGAATGAGTAATGAGATGAAGGATGGACTAAATCTCAAGCTTGGGGATGCCACGTGTGTCACCCCAAGAAATATCCAAGAAGTACAAGCGTCAAAGTTTGGGGATTGCTCAAGGCATCCCCTTTTTTATCAATAAAAATCCCAGGTTTCTTCCAAACGCTTCATTTTTATTGTTTCATGCACAGTTGTGTTGTTCTTAGAGCGTCTTCTTTTTCGTTTTCATTTTGGTTTTAGTTTGCTTTGGTTTTCTTAGTTTTCTGAATAAATTGGTTGGACCCCCTCTTTCATACATTGGTTTGCAAATAGTTTGGTTTGGTTTCGAAAAGAGTAGGATAGTTCATGCTTATGTGGTAAAAAGAGCTTGTTTTTGACTGTGGCCTATGCTTTGTCATGCCATGCTTGATATTGTTTTGGCTTTATACTTAGTATTCTTTGCTGTAGCATGACTTGTTATAAACAATTGAGATTGCTTAATGTTCCTAGCATGAATCATGCGTTGTTTTAGCATATTAAAGCATAGTATAGTGGTATTCTCTTTTGATGCTTTATTTGGGTTGACTTGGCGCATGCTCACACCATGTTATGACTATCTAAATTCACCTAAGCCTTTATGATCCTTTAGTTTTCAACCTGTAGTATCACTTTGTGCTTTCATCAATGATGTTTTGTCGCTCTGCATGATTATGGCCATTATTGCTCTCTTAGTTTGTCGCTCCCAGTCTTTTGCTAGCCTCCACAACCAAGTATGAGTTCCACTCATGCATCCAACTCCATAAACCAAGTTATTACAAAGAGTACACCATACCTACCTACTAGCTTATGCTATTCCAAGTATATTCATGCTTTTGTTTACCTTCCAAATTAAACTTGTTATGAGAAAACTAGTGATTAAAGCTCTCACGAACTTGATGGCACACTTTCCTTTTCTTGCCCTTAATAAACTTGAACCATTGTGTCATTTATGTTGTATATGCTTGCACTTATTTGTTGGGAATTAGCAGAACCATGCTTTCATGGGGAACGCTTTCAACATTGCACTTGGTACTTGTACCTAGTTGATATCGTGCTCTTTTGTATATGGATGTCGTCAGTGTGAAATGAAAGGGGAGCTTGTAAGTCCATGGATTTATGTATATGTGTTAGATAAAACGCCTGGGCCGCTGGTCTAATCCATGCTGACATGGTGGAAACCTGCAGTGTAACCATAATGAGCTGTCTATGAAGCATTCTTCTTATAAAAAAAAAGAGTCCTATATTGAGAAAAAAGAGAAAAAGAGAAAAAAGAGATAATGAAAAGACGAGAGAGAGAAAAACACCATATTCCCATGGTAAATAAGAAGATTGCTGAGATGGTCGTTGTCTGCTTGCCTTGTCATTTTGATATGGGGATTCTTCCGTATCATCGGGCAAGGGGTACCCCGTTGGCAGTTATCTATGATACACATGTACTTACAATGACAAGAACTTACCGGTGACTAAACTTGAGTAGCATGAGGAGCGACCCTCGTATACAAGGGACATGAGATTTCTAACTTATACTTCGTCAAGCATGCACCATAGTTTGTTCACTTTAACTTTAACCACTTCAAGATGCTTATGATAGGGGCAATGAGAGCTGAAAGCTATAAGTACCATAATTTTTGGAAGCTCTTTATGTGACTTGAATCCCTACTTCCTTTTATAAAGGCCTTTCTTCCACCATTATATTGAGTCTCCACCTTCTACCTTTACGCACCTACTTTGAGAGCATAGTGGCCATTCTTAGTTCTATGTGCACTGTCCCAAGACTAGTTGATTGATGCATAACTTGATATTGGTTGTTTTAAACTATTTGTATCTAGTCACTCTTATGAACTTTGAAGGTGTCCTATGCATTTATATTTGCTACTCTATGAGGGACTAGCTGAATACTATTATGTTATGTTTTCTTTGTGTGAAACAAACAAACGTCTTGCAAAGCATTGTTATTCATGAATATTTTGTTTGTGCCTTTTCATGTTACATCATAGTTTCTTTGTCTTATTGCTAGAACTTTGTCTTTCATGTTATGATTGAAGTACTATGATCCCAGCTTTGAATGTTTTACAAATACTTTGATCAAATCTTTGATGGTGCATGTCACCTCAAAAATTATTCTTTCTTTTTATCACTTACCTGCTCAAGGACGAGCAGGAGTTAAGCTTGGGGATGTTGATACATTACAAATGTATCTATAATTTTTGATGTTCCATGCTTGGTTTTATCCAATTCTTGTGTTTTGTCCACACTTTGGAGTACTTTTCATATGATTTCTTGGACTAACCTATTAACAAGAGCCATAGTGCCATCTGCCTATTTTCTGCTGTTTTTGGTTCTAGGAAAGTCAGAAAATGAATATTCTCGGAATTGGACGGGGCAAAAGCCAAAGTGCCTATTTTTCCGGAAGTCATCCGATGCCGGAGTACGAGACGGAGAGGGGCCAGAGGGCGGCCACACCACCTGGCCACACGGCCAGGCTTGGCCAGCGCCAGGGGGTGGTGTGGCCAGCCCAGGCACCCCCTCCGCCTCTCCTTCTGCCTATAAGATGCCTCGGGACGAAAAACCTAAGTACCCGATCAAAAATCCACGAAAGAGTCTGTAGCCGCCGTCATATCCATCCCTAGATCGGGAGGGATATGAAGCTCTTCCCGGCACCCTGCCGGAGAGGGGATTTCACCCTGGAGGCCTTCTTCATCACCGTGCAAGCCTCCGGTGTGATGCGTGAGTAGTTCATCCTTGGACTACGGATCCATGTAGTAGCTAGATGGCTGGTTCTCCTCCTTTGTGCTTTCATGTCTAGATCTTGTGAGCTCCGTTTATGATGAAGATCATCTATTTGTAATTCTGCATGTTGTGTTTGTGGGGATCCGATGGATATTGAGATACTATTTAAGATTGATTATTGATTCTATCATGTCTTTGTTATTTATGATCTTGCATGCTTTCCGTTGTTAGTAGCTATCTGGGCCAAGTAGATGCTAGCAACTCCAAGAGTTAGTATTTATGCTCGATAGTGGGTTCATGCCTCTAGTAATCTGGGGAAGTGACAGAAATCTCTAAGGTACTAGATGTGATGTTGCTACTAGGGAGAAAACAACAATACTTTGTTCATAGAACAATCATATTGTTTACTTTACACGCAGTTTGTAAAGCAATAATTTGTTGCTTGTGTAGCATCCCAATTGTCTAACAATTGTAATGCTACTTGTCCTAGTAAGATATTGGCTACTTCATATATATTATTGTGCATCATAATTATATCATGCTCATGTCATCATGCCACCTTGCATTTGAGCATCATATTAAATCCCTTTTCTTCTGGTTCTTCTCTCATATGCATTATTAATTGTAATTGCCTCTTGATATTGTATTTGGTTATTGATATATTGTTCAAATGCCCAAGTTGAGTTGGGGGCATATCTTTTATTTCCATTCCACCACCTTTCTTTCCACCACTTTATAATTCCACCATCCTACTAGTTCATGAGCTTGTTGTCTTTATTTTAGTTTTATCTAGCTCATGGGCAATAGGGTGGATCTAGTCCTTTAAATTTCCTTTGCTTGGCTTTATTCCACTTCTTGGAAATGCATGAGAATAATGCCATAATATTATTATTGTTTTCACAAAATAAATCATGGCATTATTATTTTGCATGGGCCATGCATAATTCTTCACCACCTTTTTACTCCATTGGTTTTTCTTTGGATTTGAGGGATCCTATCTTGGGAAACCATCTTCTACCACTCCACCATCCCCATAGTCTCACCCACATCTCTTTCTTTTATTTATTTTATTTTATACATGTATGTTCATATGTGACTCTTTCCAGCTATTTTCTTTTCTTCCTTTTTCTTTCTTGTTTCTCCTCCACCATCCCCAAGATCAAGCTTCATGTTTCTTCTTGGTTTGGCCTCATAAACCAAATTAAAATCTAAATACCTAATAAAACCTAACCTAGCTTTTCCCTGATTAATTAATAACTTTTGTTTTATAACTTCAAATTTGACAAATAATATGTCCAAATCGATCAGCGCGACGAGCCCGTTCTATTTATGCAGTCCTTGTTCTGAATTGAAGCATGCATCATGGCAACATTAAAAATATGAACTGTTTATGACAATAAAACTTGGGTAAATAAATAATGAAGTGCTTTATTTCTTGTATCCACACCTCACCTTTGCCATGCTACTTTAATGCCATGTAATTGTGCATCATTCATCATGGCATGCTTGGTTGCTTGATGCATTTTAATCCATATGCTTGTGCACTTGATTTATGTTGGCCCTTGTTTGTTTGGTTCTTCTTCGAATAGACGCCCAGCAGGAGAATTACCAGGAATCACAGGAGTATTACCCAGATCCATCTCTCGCTTCAACTGAGCTGCCAGGCAAGCACTACCACATGCTTGCATACATACAGTACCTATTGCCTCTATCTTATTCTTGCATCATTGAGTCGCGATTGCATTAAATTGAATCCCAAGCACTGCATGGCCTTTACTTTTTAAACCACACCAAGCTTGTTCCGGTCCCATGAGCCATTACTACAGGAGTTGTTTGAGCCATGCGAGTCGTAGAAAAGCATGAGTAGGGTATGTGAGGGTCTGATGGACAATGAGGTACCTAAACAACATAACCTGAGTAGTAATGGGATAACTAATGAAAGAGGCACCGGTGAGCAATATTTACTATTTGGTTTTTCATGCTCACTTGTGTCCCGTAGGACCCCGAGTACTTGATTCCTGTTCCTTGATTATTCGCACTATCCACATCCGGGAGGCCTTATGGATCCCCCTGAGCCAGAGCTTGGTTCATTCTTATTTCTTGGGGCCACAATTAGTTTGGGGCTTTATTACTATCCTGTACTTATGCCATGTTACCGCTTTATTTAAGATTGTGCGAGGAGCACCTGTACTGTTTTGGATCGCGCCACGTTTTCGCGGTATCGACAAGCCCAGTCACATTTTCGGGTTCCCAGTCGTTTACAGCCGTCGTCGCAAACCCTGGGTCCATCTCGGAGCCGGCCAACTTCGTTGCGGGTAGCTTATTGGGGTGGCCCCCTGAAATATTTCTGAATCCTGTGATTGCTTTGTCGTGAATGCCTCGTTGGGTTTTGATCTGGTTTTTCCGAGGTTGATCGAGTGTGTGTTGCTATTCGTGCACCCCTGCAGGGTAAATCTTTCTGAAAGCCGTGTCCGCGGTTATGGACTACTTGGAGCACAGTTTCTCGATCAAAGACAAGCATAACTAATGTACCGCTTTTAAATGGACTAAGTACTTGACTAGTAAATAGTGCAATACTCATGGAATGGTTAATAAAACTGCCAATGGATGATGGAGGTAAGCGAGGAGGAGGATGGATCTGTTAATTATACTGTTATAACTGTTGTTCCTAATTCACGGACTTCCGTCTATCATTGGTTAGGCGGAAGGTTAGCGAGTACCTGTAGAATTGTTAGGTATTATCTTTTGCGGAAATTGCGTCACCCCAGGTTGTGTCCCCTTTAGTGGCATAAAGACTTGCTGAGTACCCCTAGGGTCTCACACGATAAATTGTTTCATTCAGATGAACAGGTGTACCCGCAGGATGGATACTGGGTGGAAGAGACGGATGATGTTGGCAACGATCATTCGGTGTAGAGATTCCGGGAACGGGGATCCGTGAGGTCTGTGGGCGGGATGAGTTTATTTATGGGGCATCTTATACCAATTTGCTTCTTATCCGTACTCGGATCTTGTTTTCCGCTTCCTCCTGATACTCTGATGTGTGATGTATGAGGAGCTATCCTAAATTATTATATCTATCTAGGACATTTGGATCTTGCCGTATGGCGTTGCAATATTTCTATTTCTTTTAGATGGTATGGCTCTGAGGACTGTTGTATGTGGCTTGCATACATACTGACCTGTGTATGTAGTTGATCCCTTCGCCTGCCGATTACGCCGCTCGTTCTTTTCCCGTGGTCTGAAAGTGGTTAGGACGGCCGAAAGGTCTACCGTGAGTGGCGCTGGGCCCTACCGTACTATTTTAACCACTTTCGTTCATCCAGGCATTAACTAAGAGCGTAATTCACCGAGGTAGTTAAAATTGGTATCAGAGCCATCCCGCCCTTCAGGGTCTCAGCCAAAATGGTCGTTGTCAGTCTAGCAAATATTTTGGTAGTTATGTATACTAGGGAAAAACAAACGTGAGAGTAGGACTGCTTCCATTTTTCTTCTTACCCACCCACCCACCCTTTTCTGGTAAGGAAGTGTAACGTTTTCCATCCTCTTCTAAAATTCAAACTAGGATTCACGTGTTCTGGGTTCCGTAGTACCATAGGTTGTGTGTGTGTGTGTGTGTGTGAATTCCTTGTCTATCTGTTGCATCCAAATGTTATCACTATCTGCCTTTTGGTTATCAACTGTTGGTACATTCCCTACCGACAACCCTTTGTAAACCAACGCGATCTATTCTGATTCGTTGTACACCGATGCGATCTATCTTACTCTTGTTATCCGATGTTATCTTGTTGGGGTGTTCTTTTCCGTAGTTACCAATCTTTAGGTTCATCTTAAGAAGTTGTTGGGATATGTGTTTTACTGATTCATGTGCGGAGTAATGATTTGAGTGCGGGATGGAGTCGCGACCATACCACTACTTTTGTCATTGCTTTTGTATATTGAACTAGTAGAGTTACTAATCTTGATTCGTTAAGTGGTTTTGCGCATATAGTGGTATTTTAATGCCGAAATTTGCGGAAAATTTTTCTTTGTTAGTTGTGTATCACACTCCTTGTTCAGTCGTGTGTGTTATGCTTAATATCTTCTAATTGCCTTGAACTTTGTTGATATTTTAATATCATCTCAGTGAAATGTATTCTTTAATCTTGATTAATTCCATTTTGGTACTATTTTGGATTATTATCATTCTCCATTATAGTACTGACTTGTGTTTTATATCATCATAGGATGGCACCACCACGCCGTTCTGAGGAGGACATACCACCTGAACTTGGGGCTGCTTTGGCAAGTATTGCAAATGCTTTGGGCACTATGCAGCAGAACCAGCAGCGCTTCGAGGAAAGCGTGAGGAGGAATGAGTTTGTTCCGCTACCTCCACCTCCCAAGCGAGGAGACATCAAGAGTTTTCTCAAGTTCAACCCACGCCAATTTGAGGTGTCTGATCAGCCACTTGATGCGGATGACTGGCTTCGTGAAGTGTCAAGGTTGCTGATGACTGCAGATGTTCTCGAGCAAGAATGGGTCAAGTGTGCTACTCACCTTCTGAAGGGAGATGCAGCTCTCTCGTGGGAAAATTACCTCAAGGCAGATCTTTCTGGTTTTCAGCCTACTTGGGAGCGGTTCACTGCTGCTTTCAAAGAGTAATATCTGTCAGAAATTGTCATGGAAAGGATGAAGGAAGTGTTTCTCAACCTCAAGCAGGGCACTGACAATGTCAACACCTACATCAGAAACTTCATGAATATTTCTCGTTATGGTGGCGATGAGATCTCTGATGACAAGAAGAAGCAAAAGAGGTTTCGGCAAGGCCTCAATGCTTCCATCAAATATGCAATCACTCATGCAAGGCCGGCATCTTTTCTGGAACTTCAACACATAGCTCTGCAGGAAGAAGCAAGTAGGCAAGTGTTCGAGGAGTCAAAGAAACACAGCCGTGATACAGCAAGCTCTTCTGCTATGACAGCTCCTTCTAAGCGTCGTGTCTGGGTTCCTAACACCCCACCGTCACTCCCTGCTCCACCAAGACCGTCAAGCTACGCACCAAGGCCACCAAACTCCTTCACTGCGGCTCCCAGGGGCTACAACCACAACTACCCTGGAGCGCCTGGCGGAGTCCCTGGCTACGTTGCTCCACGTCCACCTAGTGCTTGCTATACTTGTGGAAACACTGGACATCAGCACTGGAATTATCCAACGAACAACAAAGCTCTTCCACCACCACCTCCAAGACCTGCGGCAAGTGCTCCTATGATTCGTGCACCTCCACCTCGGGCTCTCAACATCAACACTAAGCCGGGGTCTACGGTTGCTCGTGCCAACTGTGTCAACGTCGCTCAAGCTGAGCATGCACCTGGAGTTTTCATGGGTATGCTTTCTGTTAACTCAGTTCCTGCACGAGTTTTATTTGATTCTGGTGCTTCACATTCTTTCATGTCATACAAGTTTGCGGAGAGTAATGGGTTACCTTCTGATGCTTTACCAACTCGCCTTATGGTGCAATCTCCTGGTTCAAACATGAGGGCTTCAAAAATCAGCCGTGACAATCAAATTGAGATTGGTGGCTCTTCATTTCCGGCTTCCTTAATTATTCTGGGCAATTCTGATATTGATGTTATCTTGGGCATGGATTGGTTGACAGCAAATGCAGCTGTGATTGATTGTGCTGAACGTTCGGTTTCTCTGAAAATTCCTGAAGGCCATATAGTCTATTCTCCAAGTCTGACTCCTGCAATTCAGCTTTATTCTTTGGCGGCCCTGAATGATGATGCTATGGAAGGTATTCAGAGTGTTCCTGTAGTTTGTGAGTTTCCAGATGTCTTTCCTGAAGAGTTGCCAGGTGTGCCTCCGAATCGTGAGGTTGAGTTTGTCATTGAACTTGAACCTGGTACCGCTCCTATTTCCAAACGGCCTGATAAAATGGGTCCTGCTGAGTTGGCTGAACTTAAGCGTCAGTTGGATGAACAAGAGAAGTTGGGTTTCATTCAGCACAGTACTTCTTCTTGGGGTAGTCCAACCATCTTTGTGAAGAAGCGAGACAAGACTGATAGACTTTGTGTTGACTATCGGGCACTCAATGCTAAAACAATCAAGAATAAATATCCCCTTCCGCGGATTAATGATCTCTTCGATCAGCTAGCTGGAGCTGTGGTATTCTCTAAGCTTGATTTGAGAAGTGGTTACCATCAAATCAAGATTCGCAAGGAAGATGTTCCCAAAGCAGCTTTCACCACCCGCTATGGCCTGTATGAGTACACGGTCATGTCTTTCAGTCTCACCAATGCACCTGCCACCTTCTCGAGGCTTATGAACTCGGTTTTCATGGAGTATCTTGATAAGTTCGTTGTGGTCTATCTGGATGACATTCTAGTCTATTCTAAGTCAAAAGAAGAACATGAAGAACACCTTCGGTGTGTCCTAAACAAGCTTCGTGAGAACCGCCTGTATGCAAAGTTCTCCAAGTGTGAATTCTGGCTGCCTCAAGTCACCTACCTTGGTCACGTCATCTCTGCCAAGGGCATTGCCGTCAACCCAGAAACTATTAAGACAATTATGGACTGGCTTCCACCCATAAATGTCAAAGAAGTCCGGAGTTTCCTTGGTTTGGCCAGTTACTGTCGTCGCTTCGTTCAAAACTTCTCAAAGATTGCGAAGCCTCTTACCGATCTCCTAAAGAAAGGCAAGAAATATCTTTGGACTCCTGCATGTCAAGCAAGCTTTGAAACACTCAAAGAGAAGCTCACTTCCACACCAGTCTTGGTTCCTCCAGATACATCAAAGCCTTTCCAGATTTTCTGTGATGCCTCATTGCAAGGATTGGGTGCGGTCCTTATGCAAGGAGAACAAGTTGTTGCTTATGCCTCTCGTCAGTTGAAGACGCATGAGATCAACTATCCTACACATGACCTCGAACTCGCAGCAGTTGTTTTTGCTTTGAAAGTATGGAGGCATTACTTGCTTGGCAACCGTTGTGAGATCTTTTCTGATCACAAGAGTCTGAAGTATATCTTCACACATCCTGATCTCAACCTTCGTCAGAGGAGGTGGATTGAAACAATCAATTATTTCGATTTGACCATCAACTACACCCCGGCCAAAGCCAATGTCATGGCAGATGCTCTCAGCCGAAAAGCTTATGTCAATAACCTCATGGTGGAAGAACAACAGCCTCTCTTGTGCGAGGAATTCCGCAAGCTAAACCTTGAAATTGTGGTTCAAGGGTATCTTCTGAACCTTCTAGAAACACCTCTCTTGGAAGAAAAGGTCTGTTCCATTCAGCTTGGGGATCCTTACACTAAAAAGATCATCTCCAACATTGAACTTCCGAAGTATGAGTCTTTCCACGTAGATGACCAAGGCACTCTCTTCTTTGAACACCGGATGTTTGTTCCGAACTACCCGGGGTTAAGAGAGCAAGTTCTCAAGGAGGCGCATGATTCTGTTCTTTCTATCCACCCTGGCAGCACTAAGATGTACATGGACTTAAAAACACAATATTGGTGGCCTGGTTTGAAACGATATTGTGCCAAGTATGTCTCGGAGTGTGATGTCTGTCGTAGAGTTAAAGCTGTCCATCAGAAACCTTCCGGTCTTCTACAGCCATTGAAGCCTCCGGAATGGAAATGGGAGAAAGTAGAGATGGACTTCATCACTTGTTTTCCAATGTCGCAGAAAGGCAACAATGCAATCTTTGTTGTCATTGACAGACTTTCCAAAGTAGCTCACTTCTTTCCAGTCAAGGAAACAGTTTCTGCAATTCAGTTGGCTGAGCTCTATATCAACGGAATTGTCTCTCTGTATGGAGTTCCTCTTGAGATCAGTTCAGACCGTGGAAGCATCTTCACTTCCAAGTTCTGGGGAAGTTTTCAAAATGCCTTGGGAACAAAATTAAACTTCAGCACAGCCTACCACCCTCAGTCGCAAGGAAAAGTGGAAAGGATCATCAGATTCTGGAAGATATGCTCCGTGCTTGTGTTATCTCGTTCGGCATGAAGTGGGAAGAATGTCTCCCTTATGCTGAATTCTCTTACAACAACAGCTTCCAGAAAAGTCTAAAGATGGCACCATTTGAGGCTCTCTATGGTTGCAAATGTAGAACTCCGATTGGTTGGTCGGGCGCAGGTGAAAGAATATTGTTTGGCCCTGACATTATAACTCAAGCGGAGGAGAAAGTTCACATCATTCTTGAAAATCTGAAGATTGCTCAAAGTCGCCAGAAGAGCAATTATGACAGAAAGCACACGGACATGGAGTATGTCCCTGGTGATCTCGTTTACCTTCGTGTCACTCCCATGAGAGGCACGCACCGCTTTGGTATCAAAGGAAAGCTGGCTCCTAGATACATCGGTCCTTTCAAAATTCGTGGAAGAAGAGGAGAAGTTGCTTATGCTCTTGAGCTCCCTGAACAACTCAAAGTCCATGATGTTTTCCACATCTCTCAACTCAAGAAGTGCTTCAAGGATCCTGGCGGGACCGTGGACCATGAACTCATCAATCTCCAAGAAGATCTGTCTTATCAAGAACACCCCACAAAAATTCTTGAAGTCGCAGAAAGAAGGACTCGCAACAAGTCCATCAAGTTCTGCAAGGTGCAGTGGTCGCACCATTCCGTTGATGAAGCAACCTAGGAACATGAAGATGAGCTCCGTGCCAAGTATCCTTCCCTCTTTGAGTCTTCTTCTTCCTAGAATCTCGGGGCGAGATTCCTGTTTAGTGGGGGAGAGTTGTAGCATCCCAATTGTCTAACAATTGTAATGCTACTTGTCCTAGTAAGATATTGGCTACTTCATATATATTATTGTGCATCATAATTATATCATGCTCATGTCATCATGCCACCTTGCATTTGAGCATCATATTAAATCCCTTTTCTTCTGGTTCTTCTCTCATATGCATTATTAATTGTAATTGCCTCTTGATATTGTATTTGGTTATTGATATATTGTTCAAATGCCCAAGTTGAGTTGGGGGCATATCTTTTATTTCCATTCCACCACCTTTCTTTCCACCACTTTATAATTCCACCATCCTACTAGTTCATGAGCTTTTTGTCTTTATTTTGGTTTTATCTAGCTCATGGGCAATAGGGTGCATCTAGTCCTTTAAATTTCCTTTGCTTGGCTTTATTCCACTTCTTGGAAATGCATGAGAATAATGCCATAATATTATTATTGTTTTCACAAAATAAATCATGGCATTATTATTTTGCATGGGCCATGCACAATTCTTCACCACCTTTTTACTCTATTGGTTTTTCTTTGGATTTGAGGGATCCTATCTTGGGAAACCATCTTCTACCACTCCACCATCCCCATAGTCTCACCCACATCTCTTTCTTATATTTATTTTATTTTATACATGTATGTTCATATGTGACTCTTTCCACCTATTTTCTTTTCTTCCTTTTCCTTTCTTGTTTCTCCTCCACATCATCTCAAGCAAGATCAAGCTTCATGTTTCTTCTTGGTTTGGCCTCATAAACCAAATTAAAATCTAAATACCTAATAAAACCTAACCTAGCTTTTCCCTCTCTCTCTCTAATTTCTCCTAAACCCTAACTCCACTTTACCTCTCTCTTTCACACCCCCTCTCTCTCTAACATGAGCACCACCTGACCCTCTCTCTCCCTGGCCCACCTCAGCTAACCCTAACGCTCCCCCCAACCCTAGCTAAGCTTAACCCGAGTCCCATCTAGACCTAGCCCGAGCTAACCACCCTCTCCCCTCTCTCCTTTCTCCACCGCGTTCTAGCCCCACCCTGCAGCCACACGCCGCCCTGGTCCACCTGCAGCCCCTCCCCGCCGTGTCTACCAGCCCCAGGTCGAGCCCCAGCTCGAGCCAGCACGTGAGGAGGAGGAAAAGGTGGCACCAAGGCCACCTTTATCTCCCCTGCCACGGCTCCCTCTCCTCTCTCTCCCTCTCACTTTTCCTTCCTCCCCATGACTCTTCTGGCTCTCCAGATCTGTCCCGAGCTGCCCCTCTTCTTCTCCTTCTTCCTCCCCGACAACAGCTCCTGCCGCCGGTCGCCGCCAGGTCCACCTCGTCCTCGTCGTTCCCGCCGTGCAGCTCGACTTGGAGGTGGTCTGGAAGCTCGAGGAGGTTCCTCTACGACGCCCCGTACCCGCTGACGCAAAGGAGAAACCCCAGCACCGCCAGATCCTCGCCGTCCTCCGAAACCCTAGCCCGTCGGAGCGTCTGCGTCGTCGACGAACCGCCGCGCTTCTCCCCGATCCGACCACACCAGGCCACCCGCGGTGAGTCCCTCGACTTCACTGACATGCCCCGCCTCGTCGTCGACGAGTAGCCCCGCCGTTCGTTTCGTCGAGCGCCCACCATGCGCGCCATTCGCCGTTGTCTGCAAGCCTCCCCGCGCCGCGCAGCACCCTATCTAGGCCGCGCATGCCTCCCTGTTAGCTACCCGAGCCAGCCGCACTGGCTAGCCCCTCCGCGCGCACTCCCGCGACCCGGGATCGAACCCCCGCTTGCGCCGCGCGCCGAATTTCCTCGCCAGACGTAGGAAAACGAAGAACAGTACCCGGCCTGTGGTAATTTTCATTAAGCCCCCCACCTTTTTGATTCCTGCAACCCGCGCTCCTAGAGAACCCACCTGTCAGCCGCTCTGGTAGTATTGCAGAAAACCCCTCGGCTTTTCCCGGGCACAACCCGCGCTCCAGCCCCAGCCCCACCTGTCAGCCCCTGTCTCTCTCACCGCTGTCACGTGGGCCTGCGCTAGTTGGCCCACCCCGCAGTCTCAGTGGCTAGCCCAACCCGCGGTGACAAAAGATTTTCCCCGCGCGTGGCCCAGTCAGAGCAAAGGCCCACCCGTCAGTGACTGGAACTGATTCCGCCTGGGTGACAAAAGTATTATCCAGTGTCTGTTTTTATTTAAACCTTTTCCAAATTGTTTTAAAATTCAAATCCAATTCAGATTTAAATAATTTTTAAAATACAAATCCAAATAATACATATAATATATGTTTTGGAATCATAAAAATGTGAGGAATTCAAATATGCCCTTCAAAATCTATTTTGAACACTTTAAATTTCGAGTTGATTAAAATTACAATAAAATGCCCTTTTCCCTAATTAATTAATAACTTTTGTTTTATAACTTCAAATTTGACAAATAATATGTCCAAATCGATCAGCGCGACGAGCCCGTTCTATTTATGCAGTCCTTGTTCTGAATTGAAGCATGCATCATGGCAACATTAAAAATCTGAACTGTTTATGACAATAAAACTTGGGCAAATAAATAATGAAGTGCTTTATTTCTTGTATCCACACCTCACCTTTTCCATGCTACTTTAATGCCATCTAATTGTGCATCATTCATCATGGCCGACTTGGTTGATTGATGCATTTTAATCCATATGCTTGTGCACTTGATTTATGTTGGCCCTTGTTTGTTTGGTTCTTCTTCGAATAGACGCCCAGCAGGAGAATTACCAGGAATCACAGGAGTATTACCCAGATCCATCTCTCGCTTCAACTGAGCTGCCAGGCAAGCACTACCACATGCTTGAAAACATACAGTACCTATTGCCTCTATCTTATTCTTGCATCATTGAGTCACGATTGCATTAAATTGAATCCCAAGCACTGCATGGCCTTTACTTTTTAAACCACACCAAGCTTGTTCCGGTCCCATGAGCCATTACTACAGGAGTTGTTTGAGCCATGCGAGTCGTAGAAAAGCATGAGTAGGGTATGTGAGGGTCTGATGGACAATGAGGTACCTAAACAACATAACCTGAGTAGTATTGGGATAACTAATGAAAGAGGCACCGATGAGCAATATTTACTATTTGGTTTTTCATGCTCACTTGTGTCCCGTAGGACCCGAGTACTTGATTCCTGTTCCTTGATTATTCGCACTATCCACATCCGGGAGGCCTTATGGACCCCCCTGAGCCAGAGCTTGGTTCATTCTTATTTCTTGGGGCCACAATTAGTTTGGGGCTTTATTACTATCCTGTACCTATGCCATGTTACCGCTTTATTTAAGATTGTGCGAGGAGCACCTGTACTGTTTTGGATGGCGCCACGTTTTCGCGGTATCGACAAGCCCAGTCACATTTTCGGGTTCCCAGTCGTTTACAGCCGTCGTCGCAAACCCTGGGTCCGTCTCGGAGCCGGCCAACTTCGTTGTGGGTAGCTTATTGGGGTGGCCCCCTGAAATATTTCTGAATCCTGTGATTGCTTTGTCGTGTATGCCTCGTTGGGTTTTGATCTGGTTTTTCCGAGCTTGATCGAGTGTGTGTTGCTATTCGTGCACCCCTGCAGGGTAAATCTTTCTGAAAGTCGTGTCCGCGGTTATGGACTACTTGGAGCAAAGTTTCTCGATCATAGACAAGCATAACTAAAGTACCGCTTTTAAATGGACTAAGTACTTGACTAGTAAATAGTGCAATACTCATGGAATGGTTAATAAAACTGCCAACGGATGATGGGGGTTGTTCGTCCGCTTCCTCGTTGGTAAGCGAGGAGGATGGACCTGTTAATTATACTGTTATAACTGTTGTTCCTAATTCACGGACTTCCGTCTATCATTGGTTAGGCGGAAGGTTAGCGAGTACCTGTAGAATTGTTAGGTATTATCTTTTGCTGCAATTGCGTCACCCCAGGTTGTGTCCCCTTTAGTGGCATAAAGACTTGCTGAGTACCCCTAGGGTCTTACACGATAAATTGTTTGATTCAGATGAACAGGTGTACCCGCAGGATGGATACTGGGTGGAAGAGACAGATGATGTTGGCAACGATCATTCGGTGTAGAGATTCCGGGAACGGGGATCCGTGAGGTCTGTGGGCGGGATGAGTTTATTTATGGGGCATCTTATGCCAATTTGCTTCTTATCCGTACTCGGATCTTGTTTTCCGCTTCCTCCTGATACTCTGATGTGTGATGTATGAGGAGCTATCCTAAATTATTGTATCTATCTAGGACATTTGGATCTTGCCGTATGGCGTTGCAATATTTCTATTTCTTTTAGATGGTATGGCTCTGAGGACTGTTGTATGTGGCTTGCATACATACTCACTTGTGTATATAGTTGATCCCTTCGCCTGCCGATTACGCCCCTCGTTCTTGTCCCGTTGTCTGAAAGTGGTTAGGACGGCCGAAAGGTCTACCGTGAGTGGCCCTGGGCCCCACCGTACTATTTTAACCACTTTCGTTCATCCAGGCATTAACTAAGAGCGTAATTCACCGAGGTAGTTACAGCTTGCAACTTAATACTGGAGGGGGTTCGGATGATAACCTGAAGGTGGATTATTAGTCATAGATGTAGTTGGATGGCGGACTATGTATAATGTTGTAATGCCCAATCAAGTTGCAAAGGAGTCAAGATGATTAGTATATGCATGTATTGCTTTCTCGATGTTTGTCAATTGCCCCGCTATAATTTGTTCACCCAGCATGTTATCTATCCTAAGGAGAGCCACCTCTAGTGAACTATGGATCCCGGTCCTTTCTTTTACATACATGCAATGACACTGGGTGTGGTTCATGAAAAGAACACACATCCACTGACACTGGTGGATCCTTATGTGGTTTATGAAAAGAACAGACATCCAATGACATTGTGTGTTGTTCGTGAAAAGAACTCACATCCAATGACACTGGTGGATCCTTATGTGGTTTGTGAGAAGAACAGACATGCAATGACTCTAGCTGTGGTTCATGAGAAGAACACACATGCAATGACACTGGTGTATCCTTATGTGGTGTGTGAGAAGAACAGACATGCAATGAATCTAGCTGTGGTTCATGAAAATAACACACATGCAATGACATTGGTGGATCCACGTGTGGTTTGAGAGAAGAACAGACATCCAATGGCACTGGGTGTGGTTCATGAAAAGAACACACATCCAATGACACTGGTGGATCCTTATGTGGTTTGTGAGAAGAACAGACATGCAATGACACTATGTGTTGTTCATGAAAAAACACACATCCAATGACACTGGTGGATCCTTATGTGGTTTGTGAGAAGAACAAACATGCAATGACTCTAGATGTGGTTCATGATAAGAACAGACATGCAATTACACTGGTGTATCCTTATGTGGTTTGTGAGAAGAACACACATGTGATGACTCTAGACGAGGTTCATGAGAAGAACAGACATGCAATGACATTGGTGTATCCCTATGTGGTTTGTGAGAAGAACAGACATGCAATGACTCTAGCTGTGGTTCATGAAAAGAACACACATACAATGAAACTGGTGGATCCATATGTGGTTTCAGAAGAAGAAAACACATGCAATGACACTGGTGGATCCATGTGTTGTTTGTTTAGAGGAACAAACATGCAATGTTATTGGATGTGGTTCATGAAAAGAACATACATGCAATGACACTGGTGGATCCTTACGTGGTTTGTGAGAAGAACTGACATGCACTCACACTGGGTGGATCCATGTGTGGTTCATGAAAAGAACAGACCTGCAATGACACTGGTGGATACATGTGTGGTTTGTGAGAAGAACACACATCCAATGACACTGGTGTGGTTCATGAAAAGAACACACATCCAGTGACACTGGTGGATCCTTATGTGGTTTGTGAGAAGAACAAACATGTAATGACTCTAGTTGTGGTTCATGAGAAGAACACACATGCAATGACACTGGTGGATCCATATGTGGTTTGTGAGAAGAAAAGACATGCAATGACTCTGGATGTGGTTCATGAGAAGAACACACATGCCATGACACTAGTGGATCCATATGTGGTTTCTGAGAAGAACAGACATGCAATGACTATAGCTGTGGTTCATGAAAAGAACACACATGCAATGACACTGGTGGATCCATGTCTGGTTTGAGAGAAGAACACACATCCAATGACACTGGGTGTGGTTGATGAAAATAACACACATCAAATGACACTGGTGGATCCTTATGCGGTTTGTGAGAAGAACAGACGTGAAATGACACTATGTGTTGTTCATGAAAAGAACACACATCCAATGACACCGGTGGATCCTTATGTGGTTTGTGAGAAGAACAGACATGCAATGACTCTAGATGTGGTTCATGAGAAGAACTGATATGCAATTACACTGGTGTATCCTTATGTGGTTTGTGAGAAGAACACGCATGCGATGACTCTAGATGTGGTTCATGAGAAGAACAGACATGCAATGACACTGGTGTATCCCTATTTGGTTTGTGAGAAGAACAGACAAGCAATGACACTGGGTGTGGTTCATGAAAAGAAAAGACAAGCAATGACACTAGTGGATCCATGTGTGGTTTGTTTAGAAGAGCACACATGCAATGACCACATGCAATGACACTAGTGGATCCATGTGTGGTTTGTTTAGAGGAACAGTCATGCAATGATACTAGGTGTGGTTCATGAAAAGAACAAACATGCAATGACACTGGTGGATCCATATGTGGTTCGTGAGAAGAACAGACATGCGATGACTCTAGCTGTGGTTCATGAAAAGAACAGACATGCAATGACACTGGTGGATCCAAGTGTGGTTTGTGAGAAGAACACACATCCAATGACATTGGGTGTGGTTCATGAAAAGAACACACATCCAATGACACCGGTGGATCCTTATACGGTTTTTGGGAAGAACAGACATGCGATGACTCTAGCTGTGGTTTGTGAGAAGAACACACATGCAATGACACTGGTGGATCCATATGTGATTTGTGAGAAGAACAAACATGTGATGACTCTAGCTGTGGTTCATGAAAAGAACACACATCCAATGACTCTGGTGGATCCATGAGTGGTTTGTGAGAAGAACACACATCCAATGACCATCGGTGTGGTTCATGAAAAAAACACATCCAATGACACTGGTGGATCCTTATGTGGTTTGTGGGAAGAACATACATCCAGTGACACTGTATGTGGTTGATGAAAATAACACACATCCAATGACACTGGTGGATCCTTATGTGGGTTGTGAGAAGAACAAACATGTAATGACACTGGGTGTGGTTAATGAAAAGAACAGACATGCAATGACACTGGTGGATCCTTATGTGGTTTGTTTAGAAGAACACACATGCAATCACACTGGGTGGATCCATGTGTGGTTCGTGAAAAGAACAGACATGCAATGACACTGGTGGATCCATGTGTGGTTTGTGAGAAGAACAACATCCAATGACACTGGGTGTGGTTCATGAAAAGAACACACATCCAATGACACCGGTGGATCCTTATGTGGTTTGTGAGAAGAACAGACATGCGATGACATTGTGTGTGGTTCATGAGAAGAACACACATGCAATGACACTGGTGGATCCATATGTGGTTTGTCAGAAGAACAGACATGCAATGACTCTGGTTGTGATTTATGAGAAGAACACACATGCAATGACACTAGTGGATCCATGTGTGGTTTGTGAGAAGAACACACATCCAACGACACTGGGTGTGGTTCATGAAAATAACACACATCCAATGACACTGGTGGATCCTTATGTGGTTTGTGAGAAGAACAGACATCAGTTGACACTGTGTGTGGTTCATGAAAAGAACACGCATCCAATGACACTAGTGGATCCATGTGTGGTTTGTTTAGAAGAACACACATGCAATGACACTTGTATCCTTATGTGGTTTGTTTAGAGGAACATACATGCAATGACACTGGGTGTGGTTCATGAAAAGAACATAATGCAATGATACTAGTGGATCTTTATGTGGTTTGTGAGAAGAACGTACATGCAATCACACTGGGTGGATCCATGTGTGGTTCATGAAAAGAACAGACATGCAATGACACTGGTGGATCCATGTGTGGTTTGTGAGAAGAACACACATCCAATGACACTGGGTGTGGTTCATGAAAAGAACACACATCAAATGACACTGGTGGGTCCTTATGTGGTTTGTGAGAATAATAGACATGTGATGACTCTAGTTGTGGTTCATGAGAACAACACAAATGCAATTGATATTTTACCGGAAGACTCACGGAGCCAGAGGACGAGACGGAGAGGGGCAACAGGTTGGCCACACCAGCCCTAGGCACGGGTCCCCCTGGCCGCGCTAGGGCATGGTGTGGGCCCCTGGCCAGCCACCAATCTTGCCTCTTTCGCCTATGTATCTCCCCCAATGCAAAAACCCTAAAGGGTCAATCAGAAATCCATGAAAAGTTCCACAGCACCGCCGCCACCAAAGGGGAGATTCGGGGGACAAAAAGTCTCTGTTACGGCACCCTGCCGGGACGGGGTAGTGCCCTCGGAGCCATCTCCATCGATCTCCACCACCATCTCCATCGCTATTGCTGATTCCCATGATGATGAGGGAGTATTTCTTCCTCAAGGCTATGGGTTCTACCGGTAGCTATGTGTTCATATCTATCTATGCGTGATCATATTGTGATCATGAGCTTTGTAATCAAGTAGATCTACCTTGCTACTCAAGTGCTTTAATAGATCTCTGCTCTCCCCATGTGTGTGAAAGTGATAGCGTGCACACCATGGTGGCACTTAGGCTAGAGATTACAAATACTTGTTATGAGTTATATTTTGAGTTGGATGTCTCTATGAGATTGTGGTATTTGTTGGAACCATCTAGTGCTCAAGGTGATAGTGTGGGGTTATCTAGATGCGGAAAGCGAACTTTGAGGTGTGCTGTTCTAGCCCTACCATCGATTAGAGTGTTCAACCGGAGAGTAGTTTAGAGTAGTATCATGAAGATAATATATTTATATGAGAGTGTTCACTAGTGAAAGTTGTAGGGGTTCCACGCATAAAAACAATAAATTTTACTCTACGCCCCTGAACCCCTAAAGCTACCAGGACCTATCTATTAGTAATACAGTAACGGGAGGGGCTTTTCGCGAACTTACCCTTGAAGACCGAAAAGCGTTGTCAACGCTCAGGAGAGCGTGGTTGATGTAGACGAGCCGAAGACAACCTCAAGGTCGTGATGAAGTCCTTGCGCTCCTTCTGGCTCCAACGAATTGAGTGCCTCAAGTGTGACACCTCGCGAGGAGTTACACACGTCCGGTGCCTGATGATGACTCCCGCTTCCCCGATCCAGCAGCAGTTGCGGAAGTAGAGCTCCCGGATCCGAATCCCGCAGCGCGATGGCGCTCCACGGTGAAGATGTCTCTCACTCGCGCAGTCCAGACTTGGGACCACGGTCATGAGAGAGAGAGGGGGGAGAGAAAATATCAATTAGAGGTCCTCCCAAAAGTGGGGCGACCTTTATTGATTATTGGTGTATTTTTTTAGGCCAAATACCCCACTTTATATAGGGGAAGGGGAGGTACTACCTCCCCTAATGTCCCGGGGTGGGACTAAAGGAGAGGAAGGGGGAGGAGGTGGCCGCCGGCCTCTATTGGGACCCGTGCGGGGGGGCTAGGCCCAGCCAGCCTCTCCCTTGACCCTTCTACCTCTCTCCTTTCCCTAATGGGCCCTCTCCCTCCGGAATTGGCCCATTAAGCCTTTGACCTTTTTAATTGATTTTCTCTTTATTAAATAATTGTGAATAAATTATTAAATCAATATTTAACATTCATTCACACATTATCTAATCTCTGTGGCCATGGAACACCTTCCACCTCCACTCTGGACATCCTCCGGACTTACCGAAACCCTTCCGGTTTTCTCCCTTCTTTCCTTCGGTGATTCTACCGATCCTATGAACACTCTCTAAGCATTATCAAGCCCTTAAGCGTGATACCCCACGGTTTAGGAACACTCCGGACATGGTCTGGACACTCCCGCACCAATGATCGACAGAGGGACCTGGATGGCCATGTGACCCCTGTGTGTTCCACGAAGATCTTTCGTCGTTTGAACCGGGACAGTCGTGTCTTATTCCCTTTGTCACTCGATACTTGCACTGCCCGAGATCTGATCAATGACATCACCATGTCGTGTTCAATCTCGTTACTGAACAATGCTACTTAACTCGTTCCGACAAGTGATATCCCCGTGATCTAATCACATGTTGCGCAGCTATTGGATATAACCTCTCCGAGTGGGCCCTTGAGTATCTTCCCGTCACCTGGATGGACAAATCCCGCTCTTGACATATATTTCCTCTACGGTTTCCTCCGAATACCTGAACACACCTTTATAACCATCGTTTTACCAGATGGCGTTTGATGCTATCTAAGCACTCTCGGGAGACAGTGATTGATATAGCCTCACGGTATAAGGAATAATCTACGAGGATCCATTTCTAATCATCGTAACTTGAACTTCGTGACATGATCGGGTCACGATGTTTAGGTTGGGTATTGGTTCATCATCTCATTCTTCGAACGAGATGACCTCATTCCAACTGTCATAAATGCCACATGATCCGGAAACGTGATCATATGTTGACCAATGAACCAATGACTAGAGTTTCACTGGGAACCCCTGGTTGTTTGTATATCACACGTGTATTGATGTTTCATCTCAAAAAAGTTATAGCATGATATAAAACTTAATCATAAACTATACGAAATATGATAATAGTCCTTACTACTATTTGTATCTAGGGCATATTTCCAACAGTCTCCCACTTGCACTAGAGTACAAATACACTAGCTGCATTTGTTCTCAATCATTGGCACCATATTACCGGTACCCTGAATATGCTTGCTCATGGAAGAGGTTGAGTCTTGGGTCTGTACTGTACAGTCCCAAATCCTTTGCAACTTACTAATGTCACCTAGATTGACATTAATACTTTATCATCACATGATAGCATATGTGTGTATGTATCGTCGCTATGGCAGCAAAACGAGGCCTGATTCCAGGAGCCTATAGTGACGTTAGATCAACCTCGAGGGCTTTCTCATGGGCATTTTGCCCTGGGACACATCATTCTACGTTAAAAGTGAACTAGCCCTGCCATAACATTATACAACACTTTAGATGGTACCCTTATCTATTATTATAAATGTATTTATCGAAACACTAGTGCACTCTGTGCAACTTTCGATGTTTTGTTCACCTTGCTTCCTATTTGACTTTAATTGGTATCTACAGGAGTTTCCAACACATTCCCTTGTAACATAACTCTTTATGCTTTAAGATATGTTATCCTTTATGGATTTGGAAAACATGTCTACAGTTCTCTACTAGACACTTTGGACAAACTTAGCTCAACATTCTGTGATTCGAACTTAATCACTTTCAAACGTTTCTTAATTTGGATCCCATATTATGCTAAGTTATCATCATGGTTTACTAAGATAGAATCTATGTCTCAACATAGTGGATGATGATCATCCTTTTCTTTCTTTCAACCATGGATGTTAAACTTAATATTATTCCAAATTTGAGTTATTAAGGACTAGTTCCTTAATTAACTTCTATTCTGAAACCCTTTTCAGAATCCCTTAAGGAATACTACATAATATCATAATACACCTATTATCAACTTCTACATCTTATAAATCATTATTTATAAGTATTTGCGTTTTCATTCTTAACACGCTTAAGAATTACTCCTATAAGCTCCCACTCAAAATATGTTACTACATATTTGAGTTTGAGACTCATATTGCTCCACTTAAAAATATGTCAATCACATATTGTTTTAGGAAGACTTTCATAGCTCCCACTCAATTTTATGCAAATTACATATCTCCTTTACTATTTTGAATAACTTCAAAATCCTTTGATCAAATATCAAACTTGGATATTTACTATGAGATACTAGTACTTTACTAGTTTTAAATCCACTAGACATTTAGCACACATGAATCAAATTCATTTGAATTCATCCAATACTTGACAAATTGTGCTTTTGTCATTCACCCCTTTTTCCTACTATGGCTTTGTAGTCATTTGGGAAATTTCCAAGTAACTCCTTTTTCTTGTGAGATTCAGCAATGAATTGCTTTCTAATCTCAAGGGAATTTTTCCTTTAGGATTTCTCACAATATTAGTTTACCGTTATTTCCTTTGTAGTTCGTAGGTATATCATATGACAAATGATCCACAAATGTCTCCATAAAAGATATGGATTTACATTTTGAATCCTACTTCATGTAGTGGAAAACAATAGTGGAGGGGAAAAACACAATGATCAAAATCATTGATTCTTTCCTTCTGTGAAGAGAATCGTTCAGGAACGTTGTCCATTGCGCTTCTCAACACTCTTATGCAGGGTTTTGAATCCTCATCGTGTTTTACACTATTTCCCATTTGCTTCATAATTGAGAAACATCACTAGAAGTGAGCTTTCTCAAGAATGTACCAAAATCCAAGAAATACGAATCTTGCTTTCCTTTTGGTCTCAGCTATGGATTTCGTATTCAAAGTTTCCAATGAATACGCTACAAGGACTTATTCGCTATTGTTTTGGTTATATCGAATAACCCCAAAACTTTCAAGAATTCAAATGGTTTACCAATTCTAATTGAGCGCTAACTATTTCTAACTAATGGTCTCTACATCTACACTACAACGATTTATTTGGTGCCTTCTATTCAACCCCTTTTTGATATCTAATATCACATTGTGATGCTTTGTATTTTGATGTTTCAAAACACGTTGCATTCCACAATTACGTTTATGCCATTCTTATAAAGTCGAATTTCATTACTATTTATCAAATCACAGTAACTAGATTCTCGTTTATACTTATACCCTTTGTTGATGAAACACTTTGATCAAATCTAATAGTTTCATATTCATGTTTCCTTTGGCAAACTACTTTGCACATTTAAATAATCAATTAATGTTAATTACCATATTTCGTTAAAACATAATACATCGGATATGTATTTACTTTTAACAATTCATCAAACGCTTTGTATTCAAGTAATACACGGTGTTCAAGTTATTTTGTCGAACTTAGGCATGATTTATATGTGATAAGAAATCGAATGACTTTCACATATTATCACATAACTTTGAATTCAAACAATGGTTTCATTCATTAATGAAATATCATTAAGTTGGGTATTTTAAACAAGGCATTTTTAATGTTTTACAAATGTTCATGCATTATCAATTACTTTCGGACAACAAGGATAATTCACACATAATCAAACAAGATATGAACACGAATAGAAATCATTCATAAAAGCAGAACAACTGTTTGTTACAAACTCATATGAATAAACGTCTCACGAAGTGTGAGACACACTAAAGAAGTTCAAATCTCTTGACTACAATAATCATCCTAAAACACAAAACTAAATGATAAATGTCGAGGGAGAGTGTCGTCAACCGTCATCATCATGCTCGCCATCAACACTCAACGTCACCTCCTCTCCAGCAAGCACCTATCATGCAGAAGGACCTGTTTTCAGTAAAATAGAACAAGTATCAGATATACTTAACACTGCAATGTGTTTGCAAGATTATAACATTTATAAAACTGCATATCAAATATATACCTTTGTCGTTGACAACTCCAGCGACGTTGGGTTCATCTATCACATTTCTGAAATGTGATATGAACTCGAGGAAATCTAGTGTTTCCGTGTCGCCTCTCATAACGCAGATCCTGACTTGTGCTTGGAAGCTTGGAGGAAGCGACCGTAGCACAACTCCCATCGCAAATGAGCTTGAGAACCAGTTGTCCAGGTAGTATGCCAGACTCATGTACGCATTGTAGAGGCGCAATAAGTGCTCATCTAGTGAGGAGCCCTCCTCCATATTTATGGAGACGAAGTCCCCCATCAGCTCATACTCCCACATGCGCATTTGTTCCATGAAATGTGCTCTCAGATGTGCCATGACCACCTGGGGCTTGAGACTCCCCACTATTGGCCACAGCCCATCCTCCATTCCGAGACACATGGTAACTGATATAAATGTGGCCATCACACGACGACGATAATGCAGATCCCGCTGCTCCTGGGTCTCATGAGAATAGGGTGACTCCAAATACATCTCGCAGGTCATGTAGTCAGCTACATTGTTCTCCCTAAGGAGATCAAATAGGCGTATGACCCATGCAGAAAAGTTGGATCCATCTAACTTGAGCTTTTCTCCTTTTAACCAATCGTCGATAGGAAATGTAATCTTGGAAAGAACCATTTTCTACATTTATAATTGCAAAAGGAATTTAGACTAAGTTTATAATTAAATGAGTTAGTAATAACTCCACTCAGAAACACCTATCCCCAAAAGGGTTCCTAGTGATAACACGACCCCTATCAGCCGCATCTCCCCCGATCATCACGGCCATCAATGTGGGTTCAAGGGTGGACGCTAAACGTCGGTCATCATTCATGCGACTCGTGCTCGATCTTTCGACCATCCGCGTTCCGAGGCCATGTATGTACATGCTAGGCTAGCCAACTCAACCTTAGTGTTTTCGCTGTGCAACATGGCTTACATCCACTATATGTGAACGTAGATATGTCTGACACCCGATCATCACGGCCTGCCGCATACCGAAGAACTTTCTTGGTGGTGCACACTAAGGGGGAACACAATCGTTGGTAATTTTAACAGGGATCATCTTATTAGGCTACCGTCGAGTATCTAATACTATCACACAATAAGATATACAAACAATAACATTGAATGTAAATGCTATGTGATATGGTCCTGCACGTCGTGATCTCCATCCGCCATCACCGGGTTCCGGCGCCAAGGTTCCGGTGCCGTAGACACCAGGGTACAGGTGTCATTCCGGCGGGTAGTTCGTCACCCTCGTGACTATCTACTACTACGTAACAAAAGGTAATCACTTTACCTTTGCCACAACCATATCACAAAGCAACGCCCCCCTGCAAAACAAAGTTAGACGCTTCTACTTTATCTTTGCATGTTTTACGTGGCTGAATGGGCTTTCGTACAGGAACCGTTCTTACCTACGAACTTTCAGCACAACGCAGATCAAGTAGTTGTCTCTACTACACCCCTTTCGGGGCCCTCCGTTGCAAATGGTATACCAACTAATGCGAGAGAGATAGACACCCCCCTAAGCCACTTTATACGGTACAAGCCGTATGTCAAGCGTGGACCAGTCTCGCGAATGAACGCGTAAAGTCGGTTGGGGGCCGCTTCATCAAGCATTACTGCGGTATACACAAGTACACGTGGGAGGGTAACAACTAAAAGATCAACGCCCACACGCTACATCTCGTGTGTTCTACCCGTACTAGCATTACTATGCATAGATCTAGCTCTGACACCACTGTAGGGGTTCCGCGCATAAAAACAATAAATTTTACTCTACGCCCCTGAACCCCTAAAGCTACCAAGACCTATCTATTAGTAATACATTAACGGGAGGGGCTTTTCGCGAACTTACCCTTGAAGACCGAAAAGCGTTGTCAACGCTCAGGAGAGCATGGTTGATGTAGACGAGCCGAAGCCGACCTCAAGGTCGTGATGAAGTCCTTGCGCTCCTTCTGGCTCCAACGACTTGAGTGCCTCAACTGTGACACCTCACGGGGAGTTACACACATCCGGTGCCTGACGATGACTCCCGCTTCCCCGATCCAGCAGCAGTTGCGGAAGTAGAGCTCCCGGATCCGAATCCCGCAGCGCGACGGCGCTCCGCGGTGAAGATCTCTCTCGCTCGCGCAGTCCAGACTTGGGACCACGGTCACGAGATAGAGAGGGGGGAGAGAAAATATCAATTAGAGGTCCTCCCAACAATGGGGAGACCTTTATTGATTATTGGTGTATTTTTCTAGGCCAAATACCCCCACTTTATATAGGGGGAGGGGAGGTACTACCTCCCCTAATGTCCCGGGGTGGGACTAAAGGAGAGGAGGGGGGAGGAGGTGGCCGCCAGCCACCTAGTGGGACCCGTGCGAGGGGGCTAGGCCCAACCAGCCTCCCCCTTGCCCCTTCTGCCTCTCTCCTTTCCCTAATGGGCCCTCTCCCTCCGAAATTGGCCCATTAAGCCTTTGACCTTTTTAATTGATTTTCTCTTTATTAAATAATTATGAATAAATGATTAAATCAATATTTAACATTCATTCACATATTATCTAATCTCCATGGCCATGGAACACCTTCCACCTCCACTCCGGATATCCTCCGGACTTACCGAAACCCTTCCGGTTTTCTCCTTCTTTTCTTCGGTGATTCTACCGATCCTATGAACACTCTCTAAGCATCATCAAGCCCTTAAGCGTGATACCCCATGGTTCGGGAACACTCCAGACATGGTCGGGACACTCCCGCACCAATGATCGATAGAGGGACCTGGATGGCCATGTGAGCCCTGTGCGTTCCACGAAGATCTTTCGTCGTTTGAACCGGGACAGTCGTGTATTATTCCCTTTGTCACTCGATACTTGCATTGCCCGAGATCTGATCAATGACATCACCATGTCGTGTTCAATCTCGTTACTGAAAAATGCTACTTAACTCGTTCCGACAAGTGATATCCCCGTGATCCAATCACATGTTGCGCAGCTATTGGATATAACCTCTCCGAGTGGGCCCTTGAGTATCTTCCCGTCACATGGACGGACAAATCCCGCTCTTGACATATATTTCCTCTACGGTTTCCTCCGAATACCAGAACACACCTTTCTACCACCGTTTTACCATATGGCATTTGATGCTTTCTAAGCACTCTCGGGAGACAGTGATTGATATAGCCTCACAGTCTAAGGAATATTCTACGAGGATCCATTTCTAATCATCGTAACTTGAACTTCGTGACATGATCGGGTCACGATGTTTAGGTTGGGTATTGGTTCATCATCTCATTCTCCGAATGAGATGACCTCATTTCCAACTAGCATAAATGCCACATGATCAGGAAACATGATCATCTGTTGACCAATGAACAAGTGACTAGAGTTTCACTCGGAACCCCTGGTTGTTTGTATACCACACGTGCATGATATAAAACTTAATCATAAACTATACGAAATATGATAATAGTCCTTACTACTATTTGTCTCTAGGGCATATTTCCAACAAAAGTATGATCCCTAGGCCTTGTTTCTAAGCATTGAAACACCGTTTGCAACTAGATATGTTACATGTTTTCTTGCTTCCATCTTTATTTCAATTTGCCTTTAGTCTCTTCCATGCCATCAGGCTATTTTCTAGCACCGTTGTCTTATATCCATACCACTTGTATTTTACTATCTCTTTGCCGAACAAGTGCACCTATACACCTAACAAGTGTATTGGGTGTGTTGGGGACACATGAGACTTCTTGTATCCTTATTGCAGGGTTGCGTGAGAGGGGATACCTTTGACCACTTCCTCCCTGAGTTCGATAAACCTTGGGTAATCCACTTAAGGGAAAACTTGCTGCTGTTCTACAAACCTCTGCACTTGGAGGCCCAACAACTGTCTACAAGAATAGAAGTGCATAGACATCAAGCTTTTTTCTGGCGCTGTTGCCGGGGAGGTAAGGTAAAAGGTAGTCACATCCTCCGGTGTGAGTGCTCGAAGTTATTTCCTTTAGATTCTGCAATCATATCTTTTTGTTTCTTGTTTTTATTTTCACTAGTTAGGCTTAATGGAAAACAACAACAAAATTAGAGAGCTTAATATTATTTATCTTGAGTTAGGACATGAAGTGTTTGAAGAGAAAATTAAAAAACCTATGGAACTTTATTTGCATGCTAATAGCAATGTTGTTAGTATGAATTCTTTGGACACCATTATTGCTAATGCTATGGAAAAGTCTAAGCTTGGGGAAGCTAATTTTTATGAAAATGATCTTTTTAGTTCCCCGGCTTTGGAAGATAGCTATTCTATTGCTTATGATGATACAAAACCTCCAATATATGATGATTATAATGATGAATATGATATTTTCAGTCCACCTACTATTGAGGAGAAAATTAATGATTACAATATGCCTCCTATATTTGATGATTATGGTGATGAGAATAATAATGATAGCTATTTTGTTGAATTTTCTCTCACTACAATTAATAAGAATGACTATGTTTATGTGGAGAGTATTAATTCTTTTATGCATGTGGCTCATGATAAGAATGTTTTATGTGATAGTTATATTGTTAAATTTATTCATGATGCTACTGAAAGTTATTATGAGAGAGGGAAACATGGTTTTATGTATGTCAACATTATTAAGTTTCCCCTCTTTATATTGAAAGTCTTGAAATTGCACTTGTTTTGCTTTACTATGCTTGTCGCTTTGTGCTTTCATGACTTGTTTTTTACAATATTCCTATGCGTAGGAAGTGGGTTAGACTTAAATGTGCTTTGAATTTGCTTCTTGATGCTCTCTTTTACTTCAATTCATATTTCCTATGTGAGCATCTTTCCAAACTATCATGCCTAACTTAAAGGCGTTAAAGAAAAGTACTTATTGGGAGATAACCCAAAAGTTTTAGATGAGTCTTGGAAGTTATTACCTCTGTAATAACCGCTCCTTATCATTTTTATTTGCTTTTTGTGCCAATAGTAACCTCTAATGAGAGAGAAGTAATGATTGGGAACGTCGTTGTCCCGAAACAGATTTCTGTGTTTCACCGTAAAAATTCGTGTAAAATCTCTGTATGTCCTTTTGAGGCGTGAAGTTTTGTGCTTCTGCCCCATGTTGTTATCTAACTTTCGTTAGTTCAACACTTTTTGATTTGAGCAATATAAGGTCTTTGAAAAAAATCGTCTTTATCTGCTGGTCTGTTTTGACAGATTTTTGCCATTATTTGCATTTGCTTCTTGTTGGTTCCTTTTTGAGTTCTTTTGGGGAATTGATCTTTTTGAGGGAAGTGCTACAGTATAGTGTTTTAATGGAAGTTTTATTGGTGTCATAACTGAACCTAAAGACTTATTATCTTGAGTACACTAATGTTGCTAATAAAGATTGTGTGAAGTTTTGTATGAAGGAAAAATTTCAGGTGTATGGAAGGAATGAGTAATGAGATGAAGGATGGACTAAATCTCAAGCTTGGGGATGCCACGCGTGTAACCCCAAGAAATATCCAAGAAGTACAAGCGTCAAAGCTTGGGGAGGCCCAAGGCATCCCCTTATTCATCAATAAAAATCCCAGGTTTCTTCCAAACACTTCATTTTTATTGTTTCGTGCATAGTTGTGTTGTTCTTGGAGCGTCTTCTTTTTATTTTTGGTTTTTAGTTTGGTTGGTTTTCTTAGTTTTCTGAATAAATTGGTTGGACCCCCTCTTTCATACATTAGTTTTCAAATAGTTTGGTTTGGATTGGAAAAGAGTAGGAAAGTTCATGCTTAAGTTGTAAAGAGAGCTTGTTTTTGACTGTGGCCTATGCTTTGTCATGCCATGCTTGATATTATTTTGGCTTTATGCTTAGTATTATTTGTTGTAGCATGACTTGTTATAAACAATTGATATTGCTTAATGTGCCTTGGAAGGATAATGCGTTGTTTTAGCATATTAAAGCATAGTATTGTGGTATTCTCCTTTGATGCTTTATTTGGGTTGACTTAGCGCATGATCACACCATGTTATGACTATGCCAAGTCACCATAGCCTTGATGATCCTTTGGTTTTCAACTTGTAGTATCACTTTATGCTTTGATCAATGATATTTTGTCGCTCTGCATGATTATGGCCATTATTGCTCTCTTAGTTGGTCGCTCCCAGTCTTTTGCTAGCCTCCGTACCTATTAGCATTTGCTATTCCAAGTATATTCATGTTTTTATCTACCTTCTGAATTAAACTTGTTATGAGAAAACTAGTGATTAAAGCTCTCACGAACTTGATGGCACACTTTACTTTCTTGCAATTAATAATCCTGAACCATTGTGTCCATCTTTGTTGCATATATGCTTGCGCTTTATAAGTTGAAATTAGCAGAACCATGTATCATGGGGAATTCTTTCAACATTGCACTTGTACTTTATACCCTGTTGATATCATGTTCTTTTGCTTATGGATCCCGACGGTGTGAAATAAAAGTGGAGCTTGTAAGATCATGGAGTTTGTATGTGTGTTAGAGAAACGCCTAGGCCGCTAGCCTAAGACATGCCTAATCATGGTGGAAACTTGCAGCATAACCATAATGAGCACTCTATGAAGCATCCTCAATAAAAACCTATGCAAATAACAAATAAAAAGATCGCTGAGATGCTCATTGTCTGCTTGCCTTGTCATTTTGATTATGGGATAGCTCCTGTATCATGTGCAAGGGGTACCCTGTTGGCGGTTCTTTATGATACATATGTACTTACAATGACAAGAGCTTACTTGTGACTAAAGTTGAGTAGCATGAGGTTCGGTCTTCGTAAGTAAGGGGCATGAGATTTTGTCTTATAACTTGTCAAGCATATCCTCTTAGTTGTGTCACTTTAACCTTAATCACCTTAAAGATGCTTATGATAGGGGCAATGAGAGTTGAAAGCTATTAAGTACCATAATTTTTGGAAGCTCTTTATGAAACTTGAATCTCTACTTCCTTCTATGAAGGCCTTTATTTTACTTTTATGTTGAGTCTCCACCTTCTATCTTTATGCACCTACTTTGAGAGCATAGTGGCCATTCTAAGTTCTATGTGCATTGTCCCAAGACTTGTTGATTGATGCATAACTTTGATATTGCTTGTTTTAAACTATTTGTATCTATTCACTCTTATGAACTTTGAAGGTGTCATATGCAATTATATTTGCTACTTTATGAGGGACAAGCTGAATGCCACTATGCTATGTTTTCTTTATGTGAAACAAACAAACGTCTTGCAAAGCACTGTTATTCATGAATCTTTTGTTTTTGTCTTTGTTTGTTTGATGTTCCATGCTTGGTTTTATCTACTTTCTTATGTTTTGTCCACACTTTAGAGTACTTTTCATATGATTTCTTGGACTAACCTATTAACAAAGAGCCACAGTGCCAACTGCCTGTTTTCTGTTGTTTTTGGTTCCAGGAAGTCAGAAAATGAATATTTTTGGAATTAGACGGGACAAAAGACGAAGTTGATATTTTACCGAGACTCATGGAGCCAGAAGACAAGACAGAGAGGGGCCACAGCGTGGCCACACCACCCCTAGGAGCGGGTCCCCCCTGGCCGCGCCAGGTCATGGTGTGGGCCCCCTGGCCAGCCACCGACCTTGCCTCTTTCTCCTATATATCTCCCCCGATGCAAAAACCCTAAAGAGTCAATCAGAAATCCACGAAAAGTTCCACAGTGCCACCGCCACCGAAGGGGAGATTCGGGGGACAGAAAGTCTCTGTTCTGACACCCTGCCGGGACGGGGAAGTGCCCCCGGAGCCATCTCCATCGATCTCCACTGTTGGGGATATACTTTCTAGGTATCCTCACCTTTCCTCACTGACCAGGGTGGCCCTCTTCGGGTTAGAGTTTTGCTTCATGGGCAGCCCAGTCAGGGAGAAGGACGGAGTCCAATCCGGCTACGGGAAGGCCCAGAAGACTTACCGACTTAGGCCCATAATGTTACTTGTAGTTCAAGATGTACTCTGTAACCAACTCTTAGTCGTAGCCGGATTGATCTCTCCTATAAACCCTAAGCCGGATATCTATATAAGCCGGCCTAGGGAGAGCCTTTAGGGCACCCAATACTTTAGACCCTCAACTCGCACAGGCGATACCCTTGTAACCCATATTCCGGCTCTGCCGTATTACTGGATTGCTAGCAGGAGTAGGATTCGTCCAAAGCCGACGGATTCGAACATGGGTAAACTTGTGTGCTCATCATCCCGGAACACCGTACGTCTCACACCCCTCTCTTCCGCACGCCTCGAGGACCCCCTCATGGCGTACTTGTCCTCAATCCGATGACAGTTGGTGCCCACCATGGGGCAAGTGAGCTTCGGATCTGCGTTCCGAGCGGAATCTGCAAGAATCGGAATCGGCGAGACTATCGCCGTCGGTCGCATCCTCTATGCCAGCGACATCCCTATCATCGTTCTCGACGAGACTTAGATTCTGGCAAAGGAGGCCTTGACTGCCTACACAATCATGTCTTTTGGCGAGATCGATGTTTACATCGGTTTCGCTGAACCTGCCCAACCCACCCTAGTGATGATGATAGAGGCAGAAGAATTTTCTGGGTCCCCTTTGTCCGCGGAGGCGGTAGAGTTCTAGATCTCGGAAAACCCTAATCCCACCCAGCCCGCACCAGTTGCAGAGATAGTGGAGAAATCCGAGCCTGAAGAAGACCTAGCAGATCAAGTCGAATCTGGAGTGGATCTCCCTAGAGAAGCCGGATCCCAGATCGACCCACCCATGGAAGTCGAAATCCAGGAGGAGCATATCAACGACACTGATTCCGGCTCTGACGACGCCGGGACAGACATGCCTTTCCTGAGGTACACACTAAGACGTATGATACTGCAAGGCGAAAGCGCAGATGCAATCCTCGAGACCATCAAAATTTTCGACATGGCTGATCACGAGGGCCGCAGGTACCTCAGGAAGTACGCAACGCACTTCATCGGATACATAGGATCCGGATCCGGCTCTACCGATGTTGGAGAAAACACCGACTCTATGCTGGACGCAATTGGAACAAACGCCGACGTTCCCGCATCCTCGGATGAGTCTATGATGTCGGCAGATTTCCGAAAGTTCTCTGCGGAATATGAAGAGGAGTACAACTCCAAAGCTGCAGAAGAAGGAGAAGCCATGGATGAAGGATCCGGGGAACACTCTCCCAAAGCGCAGGATAACATGGACGTCGGAGATAATCCCGAAGTCCAGATGTCCAAAAGTACCGATCAGAGCTTGACTCCGGGAAACGGACCCAAAGCCCTCTTTGCTACCGGCGCTGCCAAGAAGGAAAAGAAGAAGAACAAGAAGAACAAGACCCCGGCAAAAGACCCTCTCACAGAGGAGGTGATTGTCAAGGAATACGAGGAAGACTCGGATGGAGCACTTATCCCAGACGAGCCGAAAAAAGAAGCATCGGTGGATGGACACGTGATCACCGAAGGTGCGCGTAAACTCATCGATGCTGCATTAACCACACCTCTCCCTACAGTTGCAGAACTTACTATGGATGAGATGGACGAAAGTGCGCAAGCCCTAGAAGCGTGTCTTCAACAACTCCTCGATGAAGCCAAAAACATCGAGGTGGAGAAGAAACGCATGTCAACCAAGGACTACATGTCTCGGTTGCATCAGAAGACAATGAAGCGTCACACCAATGATGACCAATTCCCACGTGTCCGTGCCGTCCTTTTTGGGGATGAGATGGGGAAGCCACGGAAAGACAGCAACGGAGATTGGGTATACCCAACCCCAGTACATAATACCGTGGCAGCCCGAGAAATTCTATCAGCTAATCCAGGACCAGAGGAGATCCATTTGGGTATCAAGCTACTCAACAAGGGACTGGAGCAGCAGAAGGTCGCGCTATCCGGAAGTCAAAAACTGGTCTCGGATTCTGACTAATGTCGCACAGATCCGACATGGGCTGACGTAAGATCCCATTACGTTCGGGTGCAGTATCATCAACCCGAACGCAGGGAAGAGAATTATTCAAGAACCGGATCATCAGGACAGCATCGCAAAACTACGCATAACTGGAGCAATGTCGCTCCAGCGGGCGAGAAAGACGCCATCGCTGCACTGAATCCGAGGAACCCTCCCCGACGAAAGACTAACGATCGAAGGGGAGAAGATAAAGAGAAATGTCAGGAGGAGGATCGTAAGAGAATGCCACCTCCTAGACATGAAAGCCATCCGGCTGAGCCTCACCATGGTGGGAACGACGGACGAAAGAACGACGGAAACCACGCTGGGACAAGCCGGCAGGGGGCTCGTCGTAGTCAAGAACCTCCCCGGAACCGGAATAATGACGTTCCGGACGGAGGCTGGCGATCAGCCGAAAACTATCCAGCTGCACCATCCTGTCCACCACACAGTTACCACAACGACCCCCAAGGAGGGCAAGGAGGACGACATGGCGGAGGAGGTGGTGGCAGAAGCCGAAGTCCGGCTCCAAGGCACTGCAGCCACAGCCGACATTCGGGACGATCTCTATCCCCGAACGACGCAAGGCACAGGATCAATTCCAATATAGAGGCGCAAATTTTTATGTGGGCCCATAGTGTTTCGGACCACGCGTCAGAGCTACAAAATTCCCGGAAGGATTTGCTATCTCAAGGCACATCCAAGCCTACGACAGCATTGCTCGGCCAGATACCTGGCTACAGGATTTCTTCCAAGCTTGCTGCATCGCCAAAGGCGGAAACAGCCTGGTCGCAACCCAATATCTCCCACCTATGTTGCGGAAGACGGCGCGATCATGGCTCAATGAACTTCCGGAGAACACCAACCACAACATGTATGACATGCAAAGTGCGTTCTTTTGGAATTTCGAAGGCACATATCGGAGACCCTGTACGGTTGGAGACCTACAACGTTGCACCCAAAAAGCCGGAGAAACTTGCCGGGATTACCTCGGACGATGGATCGACACCAAGAACTCCTGTGAACGAGTAAATGATCAAACCGCGATCGAAGCCTTCATCGCAGGACTCCCAATTGGTCTACTACGTCACCGCTTGAAGTGCGACAAGGTCACTGATCTGGGAGAGATGATAGAAACAGCGAGCAAGTATGCGGATGCTGACGATGGTGCAGAGGGATTACTCAACGTCTTGGTTGTGCCTCAGTCGACAAAACAACCAAAGCAACAAGCCGAGAAGCGCAAAAATACCTCGGAGGAGAAACCCAACGCGGAAACAGCGGTGGTCACTACTATTTCCGGGTCTAGAGGACGAGGAGGACGTGACGGAGGGCGCGGGCGTGGCCGTGGGACATCAAGGGTCCAAGGTAGACGAGAGCAACAACCAGGCAAAACCTACACTTGGGCCGACATTGCCAATAACCCATGTGTGCATCACCTAGACGCCAATGGGGGCTCGTCCCACACCAACGCTGAGTGTCGTTTTAATGACGACATCAAGAGAGACGATACCGCGGGCTACAAAGCTAAGCGGAAGAAGGGAAAGAAAAATCCCGAAAAGGACAAAGAGACCAAGGAAGATTCCGACATGGAGGAAGCTGATGCTTGAAATCCCAAGCCGGAAGGGAAGAAAACTTTTCCCACCAAGAAGGACACTTACGTCACCTTCCTCGGATCTCAACCAGCAAATGTCAAGAAAGCAGTTCTCCGCGAGCTCAATGCAACAGTTCCGGCTGTCCCTCAATATCTGGACTGGTCAGAAGTGGCAATCACATTTGACCGCGCTGATCATCCGCCTAAGCTACACAGGCGAGGAAAATACGCCTTAATCATCAACCCATTTATTGACGGTTATGGTTTCTCCAAGACCCTCATGGACGGTGGTAGCAGCATCAATATTCTCTATGTCGAAACGCTACGCCGGATGAAGATCTCGGAGACCCAACTGAACCATAGCTCTGTGATCTTTCACGGAGTTGTCCCAGGAAGACAAGCTAATCCCCTGGGAGAGATTACTATGGATGTTACCTTTGGAACTCCAAAGAACTACCGGACGGAGGCACTTTCCTTCGAAGTGGTCCCGTTCAAGAGCGCATACCACGCTATATTCAGACGTCCGGCTTACTGGGCTTTTATGGCTCGTTCGTGTTACATTTACAATATGATGAAAATTCCAGGTCCCAACGGCGTGATCACCATCAGGGGAGACCCGAAGAAAGCGTGAGAGTGCGAGGATGGAAATGCCGCCTTTGCTGAAGCCGTGCTGCACGCCCAGGAGTACCAGGAGATCAAGAAGAGCATAGATCCGTCTGAGATGCCCGCAACAAAGAAGGAGGTGACAAAGCCAAATCCAGAGTTCAAGGCATCAGAAGAGATGACGAAGACGCCATTGAAGGATGATGACCCCTCCAAGGTGACCCAGATAGGCGTAGGCCTAAGTAGCGCATAGGAAAGCGCGCTCGTCAAGTTCCTCCAAGCAAATCAAGATATCTTCGCATGGCAGCCATCTGACATGACTGGAGTACCTAGGGAACTTGCTGAGCACTCTCTAAATGTAAACCCGAATGCTAAACCCGTCAAATAGTCCTTACGATGGTTTGGCGATGAAAAGCGTAAGGCAATAGCTAAGGAACTAGCACGGCTCGAGTTAGCCGGATTCATAGAAGAGGTCATCCACACTGAGTGGTCGGCCAATCCTGTAATGGTCCCTAAAAAGGACACCACTGATTTAAGGATGTGTGTTGATTATACTGCCTTGAACAAGGCTTGTCCAAAAGATCTGTTCGCTCTGCCTAGAATTGATCAAGTCATCAATTCTACGGCAGGCTCGGAACTCCTCTGTTTTCTCGACGCATATTCCGGTTATCACCAAATCCGGATGAAGGAATCTAACAAAGTCAAAACTTCATTCATAACCCCCTTCAGAACCTTCTATTTTGTTACGATGCCCTTTGGGCTGAAGAACGCAGGAGCTACGTACCAACGCACGATGCAGCGTTGCCTCCATGACCAACTCAGACGCAATGTACATGCATACATGGATGATATCGTGATAATGTCCAAAAAGAAGGAAACACTGATTTCCGACTTGGAGGTGACGTTCGCCAATATACAAAAATACAACATCATGCTTAACCCGAAGAAATGCTTCTTTGGAATACTAGCCGGAAAATTGTTAGGTTTCATCGTGTCTCAAAGAGGCATAGAGGTGAACCGAGACAAAATCAAGGCTATACTCAATAATTCCAGGCCAACTCGCTTGAAGGACGTACAAAGATTAACTGGTTGCATCGCTGCGGTCAGTCAATTTGTAAGCCGGCTTGGTGAAAGAGCTGCACCATTATATAAACTCATGAAAAAGACCAAGGATTTTGTCTAGACGGACAAAGCTGAAGCTGCACTACAAGATCTGAAAAGAGTACTCTCATCTGCTCCTATCCTTGCAGCATCGGAACCTCAGGAACCGATGCTACTTTACATTGCTGTGACAAATAAGGTTGTCAGTATCATCATGGTGGTGGAGAGACTAGAGGAAAATCAGGGACACCTGGTGTAGCGTCCGACTTACTTTGTCAGCGAAGTCCTGACAGAGTCCAAACAGCGGTATCCGCATTATCAAAAGTTGGCTTACGGTGTTTTTCTAGCATCTCGTAAGCTACGACATTATTTTCAGGAGCATCCAATCACCGTGGTGAGCAAAGCTCCCATGAGAGACATAATCAACAATAGTGACGCCACAGGACGCGTCGCCAAATGGGGAATAGAGCTTTCAGCTTTCGACATTGAGTATAAACCTCGGACATCAATCAAATCCTAGATCCTTGCTGACTTTGTTGCTGATTGGACAGAGGCGAAGGAGAACATGATCCTCCCTGAGTCGGAATATTGGACCCTCTTTTTCGATGGGTCTAAGGCTCGAGGGGGATCGGGGGCTGGCGTGGTGCTCAAATCACAACAAGAAGATAAACTTTTATACGTGTTGCCGATCCACTTCACAGCGACAAACAACATTGCCGAGTATGAAGCACTGCTGCATGGAATCCGGAATGCTAAGGATATTGGCATCCGATGTTTGATGTGTTACGGAGATTCGGATCTTGTTGCTCAGCAAGTTTCGGATATTTGTAATGCAAATAAACACATGGCAGCATATAAAGCTGTCGTGGATGATCTGTCTAAATCGTTCAAAGGGTTTGAAGTTCAACACATCCCTCAAGCAAAAAATGAGGAAGCATACGCACTATCTCGGATAGGCTCTGCACGGAAAGAGGTTCCGGATGGTGCTTTTTTAGAGCACCTCAAAGTTCCCTCAATAAAGGGAGTAGATGAGGAATATCCGACTCACCTTTGATAGCAGTTCTGGCTGTAATTCCCAACTGGACTCAAACCCTACCTCGATTATTTGGTAGATGGCAAATTACCCGAAGACGAGGTGCTGAGCCGGCAGATTATCCGACGAGCAAAAGCCTATACTCTTGTTAAAGGTGAGCTCCATAAACGGAGTGTTTCTGGGGGTTTTCAGCGTTGTGTATCTCCGGAAGAAGGAGTGCAAATCTTAAGGGAAATCCATGAAGGCGAGTGTGGTCACCACGCTGCAGCCAAATCCTTAGTGGCAAAAGCTTTTATACACGGATTTTTCTGGCTTACAGCTCAGGCAGATGCCGAACGATTAGTCAAGACGTGCAAAGGCTGCCAAAAGTACGCCAAGCAAGCTCATGTTCCGGATGATCAGCTGCGAACAATACCTATAACATGGCCCTTTGCGGCCTGGGGGCTTGATATGGTAGGACCATTTAAACGTGCTCCAAGTGGATTTACTCACCTCTTAGTAATGGTGGATAAATTCACAAAATGGATTGAGGCTAAACCTGTCACTAGTTGTGATGGAGCAACAACCAAAATATTTGTCACGAATGTTATAATCCGGTATGGTTATCCGCATAGCATTATCACAGACAACAGGAGTAACTTTTCTATGGGAGAACTGGCTGAATTCTGCGATGAGCAAAATATCCGGCTTGACATTGTGTCAGTCGCACATCCACAGGCTAACGGACAAGTCGAAAGAGCAAATGGTTTAATCTTACAAGGCCTGAAACCGAGACTCGAAGCACCACTACGACGTGCTGCGGGGGCTTGGGCAGAAGAATTACCCTCTATAATTTGGAGTTTACGAACAACTCCGAACAGGTCAACAGGATACACACCTTTCTTCTTGGTCTATGGCGCAGAAGCAGTTCTTCCTAGTGATTTAATTCGTACTTCTCCTAGAGTGGCCGCGTATGTCGAAGAGGATGCCGATATTTCTCGACAAAATGATCTCGACTTAGTCGAAGAAGTTCGCGTCTTTGCTGAAATGAGATCTACAGCCTATCAGCAGAAGTTACACAAGTATCATAGCTAGAGAGTCCGAAATAGATCTTTCAATAAAGGTGATCTGGTTCTCCAGCTTGTGCAACAAAGAAAGCACAAACTTTCCCCAGTATGGGAAGGGCCCTTTTTAGTTAGTCGAGTATTGCACAATGGATCGTACTACTTAACTGACATGAGGCCAGTCAAAGAAAGACCTGCTACTAAGAAGAGAAAGAGAGCTGGAGGCAGTACAAATCCGGATGAGTTAGACAGACCGTGAAATATTGCTCAGCTACGTCCCTTTTATTCTTAGTTTATCCTTCTTTGTAATCATAGATATGTACATGTTCTGAGAAATAAAAGTTTTGGCTGCCTCAAGTTTTTCTGAGAAGTTTTTACCATCTTATTTCCAAATGATCATGTCATAGTCGAAAATCCCAGAATGCTTGAAAGTACTTTATGCTCATGTTCGTTCTGGTTTAGATTTCCGATTCTAAAATTGCTACCTTCGGGTATAATTCTAAAATTTCTAGTCTTTACTTTGGTTATTTGTCTGATTGTTGGATGCGGGTATTTTCCGAGTAGTGAGTTGTTGGTACTGGAAGCCGGCTTTGTTTCCGAGTTTAAACTGGTTTAGCAATTGAGCTCCGTTGCTCGGCAAAGTTTCCGGCGGAAGGTTTAGCCGGCTCACGAAAGGGACGAGGCAAAAAGCCAGATAAACAATAAGTGAAGACGAAAAAGTACAAGTGCTTATGTAAACATTTCAGGCACACAAAAAAAAATCAAAGCCAAAAGTGCTGAATAGATCAAAAGCTTAGCACTAGCAAAATAAATAGTACTTAATATTTACAAACGTATCATGTTCTTTTCGGAATAATACATAAGTTTCTGGTCTATGATGCAGGAGGAGATGAAGGAGTTGTCGGCTCGCTAGTTACTCCGCCTTGATATGGTTCCGAGATGTCTGGATCTGAGGTGGTCCGTTCATCGTCGGAAACTTCTTCGGTTTCTTCTGGAGGAGGAGGCGGAGTAGCTACGCGGGTGAAGAAGGGGATCTCGTAGCTGGTCAGATCAGCCACATGACACCCATATCCGGCGCAGGACTGGATGATGGCTTGAAGGTCCTGCTCCTGGCCGTCTTCGTCTACCTTGCAGTACCCTCTGGTCACTTGCCATATCTCCATATTTCCATGGTGGCTCATGACCATGGTGAGAGCGTTATGCGCAGCAGTCCGCGCGTAGGACATATTCCAGTCCTGAACAAGCTGCGGCATCTCCTTGGCCTTGTCCCGCACCTGAAATTCCGACATGCTTGGCATGTCCAGAATCCTTAGAGCTTCGCCAATCACTACAACAAATCTGGCATTATATGACCCTCTATTTTCGTCACAAAATCGTCACAATAGTGTGTTTATGACGATTCTGTGACGATTTTGAGATCGTCGAAAGCTGGGTGTCGCTAATGAATTATAACGACGATTTTGTTGAAATCGTCATAAGATACTATGATGATTTGAGATCGTCATAACCTCTAAGACGTTCCAAAATCGTCATGTGCAACCAGCCCATGCCACGTGGACGATCTGACGTGGCATATCTTTGTGACGAAATGAAAACGTCTTAACGTGAATTCAGCCCGGTCCATACTGATTGTTATATGGGCCAGCCCATTAATTCGGTCCATTATGAATTATTATTCTGGTAATTTTTTTCGAGTTATTAGGCCAAACTTAGCATTTTTAGGGCTTTTTATTTTCGGGCTACTAGCCTTTTTTTGTCGGGCTTACATTTGGACCATGGCCTTACTCAGTCTATTAGATTATAATTCAGTATTCTTTTTCTGAAAAAGAAATGTTCATTTATACTTTCTTCTAGGCCAAGGCCTTTTATGCTAGTCCAGATTACTTTGGGCTATGGCCATTTCATTACTTTGGGCTGTGGCCTATTTACTAAGGCCACTATTTGATTCAGCCCAAACAAAATAGACAGGTAATCAAGATTTGAAATTCAAAAGCAACATTTCAATACATCAGGTAGCATTTCAAACACTAAGTTAACATCATGTAGCATCAGGTATCATTTCAAATACTAGGGTAACATCAGGTTCACAGCCCACCATCATCATGTAGCATCAGGTTCAAAGTCACCATCATCAGGTAACATCAGGTTCACAGCCAAAACAACAGCAAGATACTCAAATGACAGCAAGGTACTCAAATAACAGCAAGATGCTCATCGCTAAAAAGACAGTACTAAGATACCCATTGACCAACAGCTACATCCCAGTAATTTTGGCTCCAAATAAAGCCATCATGTGAGCAAGCTTCTCATCATGCTCTTGCGCCCTCTTGACCAGCACCTGGTACTCCTTATCCCGTTGAGCTTGTGCAGCTTCTGCCTCCTGCGCCGCCTTTTTGATTGCAGCCAATTCTTTAGACATCTCTTCACTCCTTTGCTCCGACTTCTGCAACTTCTCTTGCAGGTCACGGACATGAGCAGATACAGCCGCATGTGAACTCTTCATCTTGTTCTTGGAGCCCATCTGGAGGCCAACATTCTTCAGGAATGTGCTTGACGGCGCCTCATTGGTGAGAACTTGGGCAACCACCTCCACAGCAGACTTTGGTTGTTCCCCTTCTGGTACCGGCTTAGCCATCTCAGCTTCCATTTTGCTCTGCAATTTGGAATCAGTTGCTCAAAGATGTTAGGAAACATTAGCATGAGCACAAACAATAGGATCACAATCCCAGAAAAATAAGGTAGTCCAGTAGGAGCAGAAGCAAAGAAATTTGAAATGGACAGTAGTATTACACATGGTAGAAGAAGCAGATGGATTCAGACAAGCATGGTAGAAGAAGCAGATGGATTCAGACAAGCATGTTTTGACATTGCTAGTACTGGTAGAGAAGTGTAGTTTGTAGCGAAGAAGTATTACCTCTGTAGAAAAAACTGCAGTGCGTGTTAGCAGACACTCGAGTGTGTCTAAAGTGTAAACTTAAGCTCACTTTTGTTGCTGGCTACAGTAGGTACTACAGCAGGAATAATATGTTCGAAGTTTTGTGAAGTTATTCGGAGTTGCTATAGAGAGGACACGTGCTGTAAATTCTACCTAAACTTAACATGTTCATCCTTGCACCTAACAGTATAACTGTGCAAAGAATTCATGCCATATCCTAATTGTCAGATCAGATCTTGTATCCATCTCTCTCTCCCTCTAATTCACTTGGAAGAAAAATAAACCAAACAAGAAAAACTAATGAAACACTGCTCCTCGGCGCCGCACCAGGATCAGCAGATCATGCCACCGATGCTCCAGCGTCGACGCTGTCTAGGAGTCCCCGTCGCGAGAAAATGTAGCCCAAGAATAGGATCAACAGTGGTTAATTAGCACTTTATGTGTCTCCAGCAATACTTTGGGGGTTAATTACACCAGGTGCTTATGTGTCGTAAAACAAAAACCAGAGTCCACCGTGTCCAAAACAGCCTGTCAGCGCCTGGGGGGTAATTTGCCCGGTTTTAGATACTTAGGGGTGTTAAATGACCCAGTTTATATTTAAGGGGGGTTAATGACCGAAACCCAATACTTGTGGGGGTGATTTGTAGTTCTTTCAGTAAGAAATAAAGAGTAACATGCTTATCACAAAAAGACCATTTCCAACAGTAATAGGCTTATCAAGTAGACCATTAAAGAAACCTAGGCAGAACTAAACAAGCCCACACACAGAACCCAAACCAATGGACCTGGTTATCACGAAACCATTCTCAGATTTAATCACAACCAGGAAAGGAGTGACTCACTATAGCATCTTGAACCGCGACAGAGAAACCAGCGTTCTTGCTGTTGTGGGTGACCTTAAACATGTCAATGGCATTAAGCTCTTGACCCTGACGTCCCTCCCTCTGGAATGATTTCCAACATTAATAAGGACACAGGCTTATAAGGACACAATTTAATTATGCCTAAAGAAAACTGTAAGAGTATCTTACAGCTGCATACAGATGAGCAAGATAGCACCATGAACCGGTCTTCTGCTGAAATTTGACTAGTCCTCGATTGGTCTTGTTCTTTTGGCATGTGTCCTACATATGGGAGCATTTTTATAAGACATTTTCAACAATCTGCATACTAGAATATAAACTAATTAACAAAACTTGACCAGATAATGTATCATATCACATAAAGCATCAAATAAAATGAAGTACTTCACTCTGACTTGTTGACAACATGTCAATAACTGTTGCTTTGTTCATCCAATATTAGAAGTTTACTTGACAGATCTAAATAACTGTTATTCTATTCCTTCAACATTCGAACTTCAAAAAACAGTAGTTGACAGCATATAAAGCCTACAGTACACAAGCAAGGTAATTACAGAATGCAAAGGTTAAGCAATGCAGAATACCATGTGTTTTGGGCTTGTCCACAGCTTGAGCAGTGCTTGCCATTCGTCATCAGAGATGTATGAAATCGGGGACTTGATGCTAAGTTCAGCTGCTGGTACTTGATCGAAAAATTTCTTTTTGACCAAATGTCGTCTTTGCTTTGAAACATTCTTCAATATATCAGTGCAGGCTACCTTAACATCCTTTGTAGTAGTGTCCATCTCAAAATTTGCCTGCAAAGGCAGCAAACAAGGCAATGACAAGATAAGTAACCAAATGACAAAAAATAGTAGAACAAACACATTCAGCTAAGGAATCATGAGCTTACAACAACTTTTCCTATATAGTCTTTCACCATATTCTTGTCCTTTTTGTATTCCTTGAAGTGTGGAAGGATAGGTGTATGGCTTCTAGCAATCATCCCACCTTCTGATGCAAACTTTGTAGCCAGCACAGGCCTCTCGGGGCGTTTCATCCCTTCAGCAATTTCAATCCTCACTTTGCTTCCCAGCCCCTTGGTCATCTTCTCTAGGCCTGAATCTTTTCTCTTGCGGCTGACTACCACAAGTGAGTTGTCTGAAATAGAAGGAAGTAATTAGAAGCCAGTTAGTATATCTATACTAGAAGCTTATCAAGCAAAGACAAAGAAGATTAGATGCAAAAGCTTATCAAGCTACAGCAGTACAAATAGAAATAACTAATTAAAATTGGCACAAGTAAAAGCTTATCAAGCAAAGCTACAGCAGATCAGATGTACAGCGGTAATATAAGTAGTAGCACCATCAGTTTGGGACAGCATATAAGTAGTAGCACATGCAAAACTACAGCAGATCAGCCGTACATGCAAAACAGTACATGCAAAGCTACAGCAGATCAGCAGGAAAGCTTATAAGTAGGAAAGCTTATCAAGCAACGCTATAGCAAAGCAAAGCTACAGTAGATCAGCAAAGCAAAGCACAGCATATAAGTAGGAAAGCTTATCAAGCAAAGCAACAGCAGATTAGCAGTACATGCAAAACAGTACAACATCAGTTTAGGACAGCATATAAGTAGTAGCACCAGATCTTGTACTCACATACATATGATCAAATCTTTTATCTAGCAAATAATTGGGAGTCTATCTATACTACAGCACATGTACAACATAATTTCTTACATTTAGAAAATGCACGAGTAAAAGAAAAAATTACAAGATGAACTTGCCTTCATCACCCATAGGCTGCTCAGCTTCTTCATTGAAGTCATCATTTCTGTCCACCGTAGGCGCAACAGGGCTGAGGTCCAAATGGACAGTACTTCCTTCATCCATGGACATAAACCCATCATCCATTTGCATTGAGCTTCAACCATCTTTGTGAAGCGGGCCTTCTTCATGAGCTGCAGCAACCACCTTCGCTTTCTGCCTTGTGACTCTAGCAGTAGCATGTTCATCAACACACCGCAACTTTTCTGATCCTCCTGGTGGTAACGCAAACACTCTTCCTGGAGCCATTGTTGTAGTTGTATTTGAGGTACTTATACTCTTGCTCTTCCTCTTAGCAGCACACTTCTTCCTTCTCCTAGGAACCTTTGGGACCTCGCATGAACAGCATTAGACCACAAGTTAGAAATAAAACAATGGAAGCATAGAATGAAGGAAAACAAGGAAAAGCAGACAACAAACAAGTAAACCCCCCTCCAAACAAGTTAGAATTTGCACCTTTACAATCTAGTTCACTATAGTATCATCAACTTCTTCTTCAATAATATCTTCCTCTCTAGGAGTGTATTCCGAGCTCTCTCCTTGTGTTATGGCAGATGCGGAGGAGTCCTCAGCTAGTACTTCCCTACCACCATTTGATTTTCTAATCATTGAGGCTATCCTGGAGATGCCAAGAGATTGGAACACACGGTTATTCCGCATCATTGTCCTAGCCCTAATCTTCTCCAGTTCAGTGAGGGGTGCTTCTATACATGAATAAGATAATATGCATTAGATGGATGGTTGAAATGCATAGGGGAGCAAGACAACTCAAACAGCTAATGTATCTTACCAGGTTTTAGTTTCATTAAATCTAGTAGATTAACCAAAGATTTCTATACTGAAAATATAAACTTAGTGAACAAATCCTAACCATAATTAATGTCTAGTTACTATTACTATTGATGTCTAGTTACTATTACTAAAGCCTAAACAAAAGGCTAGTTACTATTACTATTAATGTATAGTTACTATGGACAACGGAGCAGGTAATTACAAGACAAAACTCAAATTATAGCAGATTATAGCAGCAAGCTTAGCACAGAAACAAAAGGCCCAAACATCAAGAAACATAGCAGATTATAGCAGATTATAGCAGCAAAAGGCTCAAACATCAAGAAACATAGCATACCAGCAGATTATAGCAGCAAACAATAGGCTCAAACATCAAGAAACATAGCAGATTATAGCATGCTTTACTATTCCTAAAGCATAAACAAAAGGCTCAAACATCAAGAAACATAGCAGATTATAGCAGCAAGCTTAGCACAGAAATTATAGTAGCAAGCATAAACACGAGGAGCAATTTGCATACCAGCGGGCTGTGTCTTCTTTGGCATCCTTCCCATTGCTGATGTCGAGGTGGTTGGACTAGTGCCATTAGGTTCTTGATGTCCACTTGCGAAATACCTTGATAGATTCCTACAATAACCATGTGGTTAGATAGCAGTACCACAATGCACTGAATAGTAAGCAAAGAATTAAGTTAACCCTACTGCTACCACAATGCACTGAATAGCAGTACCACTTTCTCCTACCATTAAAAGCTAGGACATGAGCTGGAGTAATCCTACTGCTACCACTACTATAGCAACACTAAATAGTAGCCTTGAGCAACAGACAATGGGACATGAATCTGTTTAGGAACTTGGCAAGAATCCAGGCAATGTACTCCAGCTGGTCAAGATTCAGGCAATGTACAAAATCACAAGATCACCTTTGCACATCCCTTTCTGGATCCCAAGTTAGAGTGCAGATAGATGTAGAGTGCAGATAGCTGTAGATAGCTGTAGATCCCAGTTTAATAAGCAACTCTTAATAAACTTGGGGCATCTGATGAGACAGTATGCCCCTGGATCGAAGCACTAGACACGCCATGAGAGCCAAATCCTAACACTAGACGCCATGAGAGCCAGACCCTAACCCTAGAAACGCCATGAGAGCCAGAACCTAACCCCCTAACCCTAGACACGCCATGAGAACCAGACCCTAACCCTAGACATGCCATGAGAGCCAAACCCTAACCCTAGACACTCCATGAGAGCCAAACCCTAACCCTAGAAATGCCATGAGATCCAATGCCTAACCCTAGATGGCAGGAAGTAGGAGGAACTCGCCTGGCTGTCGAACTCCGAGGAAGACCGCTTCCTCTTCTGTGGTTGTCGTCTTCACTAGCATCGTCATCGTCGGTCGCAGCTACCAGCCCATGCCCGTCGTCGGAGCGAGCGCGCGGGGCCGTCGTCGGAGTGAGAAGGCGTGGAGGTCATGCGTGGGAGCGAGCACACGCGGCCGAAGTCGGAGCGGGCGGGCGGGGCCGTCGCCGCTCGCGTCGTGGGGATGGGTGGGGAATGGAGGTGTGAGATGTGGATGGGATGGTAGGTGGGGAGGGATGGGGAACGGGTCGGTAGGTGGGGATGGGTGGGCCGGTTTTTCCAACCGGGATGGATGGGTCTGCCGAAATTAGTGGGCGGGAGAAGCATGGGCGGGAGAATTTTTGGGTTTTGGCGGTAGAAATTTTAGGTTTTGGGTTATGGGTTTTTTGATTTATGGGGTTAAAAGGTTATTGCATTTCTTCTTGCACATAATTTTGCTTAAAAAAAGTTTCTATCCACTTTTATGTACAATTGTGCAATTTATTGTATATAACTATATCCATTTCTCATGAAAAAGACAAGTTTTTCCCCGGGTACAATATATGTCACATAAAATGATGTAGCACTAAAATGTGTCACATAAAATGACGCGACATGAAGGATTCGCATTGTTTGGATCATTTTTGATATTTTTGCTTGGAACTGTGTCACATAAAATGACGCGACGCGAAGGTTTTACATTGTTCGGACCGTTTTTGAAATTTTTATGCGCGTTTCAAACTTTGGTCAAAACGGCGGGAATGATTCTTATCTAGGAGATGGGCCTCGCTAAACTTGCACTGGATCTATGAAAAAACATCGTATTGTGAACCTAAAAATCATTTTTGCAAAAAATCGCGAGCACTAGATCATGTACCTGTAGTTCAAACCGGGCCCACTTCCTACCGATTCGGCAGGAATTTGTCTTTTTCACGAGGGTTGGACGGAACGGTTTTAGATACCACGGTTAGGAAATTGTCCATGTAAGGTGCTCTAGTATATTTTTTAAAATGGTTTGGTTCCATTCTGAAACTGTCACTCGGTGGTTGCTTCACAGAACGCCCCGGTTTTGGCAGTCGGAAAATAGAAAATGCATTTTTTATGCGACGAAAAGGAAAACTGCCTCCTGCCACATTGTTCGTTGTCCCATGATACACATGTGTGCACAATATGGGCACGTTATCACAAACTATGCCGCGACTCTAGCCATAACATTGGCCGTTTGGCATAAAAGTAATGAAACCTCGAATAAGATAGCTCATTTCTAAGAAGGTTTTTTCGGGATGCAATCAATACACCAAGTTTGATATTTTTCCTTGGAACTGTGTCACATAAAATGATGCGACGCGAAGGTTTTACATTGTTCGGACCGTTTTTGAAATTTTTATGCGCGTTTAAAACTTTGGTCAAAACGGCGGGAATGAAGGTTCTTAGCTAGGGGATGGGCCTCGCTAAACTTTCACTGGATATATGAAGAAACATCGTATTGTGAACCTAAAAATCATTTTTGCAAAAAATCACGAGCACTAGATCATGTACCTGTAGTTCAAACCGGGCCCACTTCCTGCCGATTCGGCATGAATTTGTCTTTTTCACGAGGGTTGGACGAAAAGGTTTCAGATACCATGGTTAGGAAATTGTCCATGTAAGGTGCTCCAGTATTTTTTTTTAAATGGTTTGGTTCCATTCTGAAACTGTCACTCGGTGGTTGCTTCACAGAACGCCCTGGTTTTGGCAGTCGGAAAATAGAAAATGCATTTTTATGCGACGAAAAGGAAAACTGCCTCCTGCCACATTGTTCGTTGTCCCATGATACACATGTGTGCATAATATGGGCACGTTATCACAAACTATGCCGCGACTCTAGCCATAACATTGGCCGTTTGGCATAAAAGTCATGAAACCTCGAATAAGATAGCTCATTTCTAAGAAGATTTTTTCGGGATGCAATCAATACACCAAGTTTGATATTTTTCCTTGGAACTGTGTCACATAAAATGATGCGACGCGAAGGTTTTACATTGTTCGGACCGTTTTTGAAATTTTTATGCGCCTTTCAAACTTTGGTCAAAACGACGGGAATGAAGGTTCTTAGCTAGGGGATGGGCCTCGCTAAACTTGCACTGGATCTATGAAGAAACATCGTATTGTGAACCTAAAAATCATTTTTGCAAAAAATCACGAGCACTAGATCATGTACCTGTAGTTCAAACTGGGCCCACTTCCTACCAATTCGGCAGGAATTTGTCTTTTTCACGAGGGTTGGACGGAAAGATTTCAGATACCACGATTAGGAAATTTTCCATGTAAGGTGCTCTAGTATTTTTTTTTTAAATGGTTTGGTTCCATTCTGAAACTGTCACTCGGTTATTGCTTCACAGAACGCCCCGGTTTTGGCAGTCGGAAAATGGTAAATACATTTTTTATGCGACGAAAAGAAAAACTTCCTCCTGCCACATTGTTCGTTGTCCCATGATACACATGTGTGAACAATATGGGCACGTTATCACAAACTATACCGCGACTCTAGCCATAACATTAGCCGTTTGGCATAAAAGTCATGAAACCTCGAACATGATAGCTCATTTCTGAGAAGGTTTTTTCGGGATGCAATCAATACACCAAGTTTGATATTATTCCTTGGAACTGTGTCACATAAAATGACGCGACGTGAAGGTTTTACATTGTTCGGACCGTTTTTGAAATTTTTATGGGCGTTTCAAACTTTGGTCAAAACGGCGGGAATGAAGGTTCTTATCTAGGGGATGGGCCTCGCTAAACTTGCACTAGATCTATGAAGAAACATTGTATTGTGAACCTAAAAATCATTTTTGCAAAAAATCACGAGCACTAGATCATCTACCTGTAGTTCAAACCAGGCGCACTTCCTGCCGATTCTGCAGGAATTTGTCTTTTTCACGAGGGTTGGATGGAAAGGTTTCAGATACCACGGTTAGGAGATTGTCCATGTAAGGTGCTCCAGTATTTTTTTTAAATGGTTTGGTTCCATTCTGAAACTGTCACTCGGTTATTGCTTCAGAGAACGCCCGGTTTTGGCAGTCAGAAAATGGAAAATACAATTTTTATGCGACGAAAAGGAAAACTTCCTCCTGCCACATTGTTCGTTGTCCCATGATACACATGTGTGCACAATATGGGCACGTTATCACAAACTATGCCGCGACTCTAGCCATAACATTGGTCGTTTGGCATAAAAGTCATGAAACCTCGAACATGATAGCTCATTTCTGAGAAGGTTTTTTCGGGATGCAATCAATACACCAAGTTTGATATTTTTCCTTGGAACTGTGTCACATAAAATGACGCGAAGCGAAGGTTTTACATTGTTCGGATCGTTTTTGAAATTTTTATGCGCGTTTCAAACTTTGGTCAAAACGGCGGGAATGAACGTTCTTAGCTAGGGGATGGGCCTCGCTAAACTTGCACTGGATATATGAAGAAACATCGTATTGTGAACCTAAAAATCATTTTTGCAAAAAATCACGAGCACTAGATCATGTACCTGTAGTTCAAACCGGGCCCACTTCCTGCCGATTCGGCATGAATTTTTCTTTTTCACGAGGGTTGGACGAAAAGGTTTCAGATACCACGGTTAGGAAATTGTCCATGTAAGGTGCTCCAGTATTTTTTTAAAAATGGTTTGGTTCCATTCTGAAACTGTCACTCGGTTATTGCTTCACAGAACGCCCCAGTTTTGGCAGTCGGAAAATGGAAAATACATTTTCTTTGCGACGAAAAGGAAAACTTCCTCCTGCCACATTGTTCGTTGTCCCATGATACACATGTGTGCACAATATGGGAACGTTATCACAAACTATGCCGCGACTCTAGCCATAACATTGGCCGTTTGGCATAAAAGTCACGAAACCTCAAACATGATAGCTCATTTATGAGAAGGTTTTTTCGGGATGCAATCAATACACCAAGTTTGATATTTTTCCTTGGAACCGTGTCACATAAAATGGCGCGACGCGAAGGTTTTACATTGTTCGGACCGTTTTTGAAATTTTTATGCGCGTTTCAAACTTTGGTCAAAATGGCGGGAATGAAGGTTCTTAGCTAGGGGATGGGTCTCCCTAAACTTGCACTAGATCTATGAAGAAACATTGTATTGTGAACCTAAAAATCATTTTTTGCAAAAAATCACGAGCACTAGATCATGTACCTGTAGTTTAAACCGGGCCCACTTCCTACTGATTCCGCAGGAATTTGTCTTTTTTATGAGGGTTGGACGGGAAGTTTCAGATACCACGGTTAGGAAATTGTCCATGTAAGGTGCTCTAGTATTTTTTTTTAAATGGTTTGGTTCCATTCTGAAACTGTCACTCGGTGGTTGCTTCACAGAACGCCTCGGTTTTGGCAGTCGGAAAATGGAAAATGCATTTTTTATGCGACGAAAAGGATGGGCCTCACTAAATGTGTTTTCAATGCAAAATGGTAAAATGAAATTTTTTATTTAGAATGTGTTTTCAATGATTTCCAATGGTTAAAATGATTTTCAATGGCTAAAATCATTTTTTTAGGAACACAGTTACTCCCCAATGCTTTTACTAATCTGCTACCCACTCCTTACCCCTCCTCGATCCATTCGCCTTCCTCCCTCCTCGAGCACCGCCGACGCCGATCTGCCTTCCTCCCTCCTGGAGCTCCGCCGATCTGCCTCCCTCCACTCGCTCCTCGAGCACCGCCAGTGAGCACCGTCCGGTAAGCCCCTCTCGCTCCCCTTCCCCGCAAGCCCCTCTCCCCCTCCCCGCTTAAGCCTCCCCGTAAGCCCCTATCCCTCCCCATCTTGCTCGAAATCTAGGCCAGCGTCGGCGCTTCCCGTCCGGCGAGGCACGACCTGCCCCGCGACCTGCCCCTTCCCTGTAGCCCCTCTCGCTCCCCTTCCCCGCAAGCCCCTGTCCCCCTCCCGGTAACCCTCCCCGTAAGCCCCTGTCCCTCCCCATCTTGCTCGAAATCTAGGCCAGCGTCGACACTTCCCGTCCGGCGAGCCGCGACCTGCCCCTCCCCCGTAGCCCCTCTCGCTCCCCTTCCCTGCAAGCCCCTACCCACCATTACATTTTGATTCGGATCTGTTTTATTTGATACACCTATTTGTTTCTCTGTGGGGAGTAGTCTGCATGTTACAGGAATTTAGGTGGTAGTCTGCAGATAAATATAAGATAAGCCACATTGCAAAGCAACATTGCAAAGCAACATTGCAAAGCAAGCAACATTCATCAAATGCCTGGCCTAAAGTGCATATATGATTTTGAGGCCACATTGATTCACTTGATAAGCCTAAATTTTGTGAATTTCTTTTAGCTTCATTGATTTTATGCATTCTGTATGTTAACATTGTTGTCATGCTTTTCTTGGTAGTTGACCATGGACTATCCTGGGGCCATCGAGCTTAGCTCGGATGACGAAGTTACCATTGGTGCGGAGGCTGCTGCAAACAAAGAAGCTGCTAAGAAAGCTAAGGCTAAGCAGCGCGCTAAGAACGCTGCTGCGGAAGCCGCTGCCAACAAGATTGTCATGCGTCGAGGTAAAAATCCTTTTCTGCCATTGTTCCTTTACTTTATCCTTTACACATCCTGTTTGCATTGCTGATTTGAAAATGTGGCTTTTCCTTGCATGTAGGTCCCAAGACAAAGGAATGTACCAGTTTTGATAAGTGGTGTGTGTATGGCAACAAGGTTGCTATGAAACAGACTCAAGTGATGTCCCTGAGGCAACTTGCAAGGAAAAAACCCACATTAAAAGTTTATGTATGCACCATGCAGCCATCGAACACCAAAGAGCCAAGTGCTAAAATGGTAAACAAATTGTCCCTTGATGATCATTCTTTGATTACTGAAGTATTTCCCAATTGTTTCTACCATTGATTGATTGGTTCAATTAATTTGTAGTATTTCGCAAGGGCCTTCACCAATGCCTACATCAAGTGGTACAAGGCCTTCCCAGCAAAGTTGAGGGTCTTCTGTAGCGGCCATAAGCCCATAGTAGTCACTATGATTATGGATAAAGGGAAGTGTCAAGGAGCACAGCTTATGACCAACTGGTTCCATGTGGTGGTGGCGACCGGGATGCAACAAGGAGATATCTTCATGTTTCGCTTCCGCCGCAGTCCTATGGATGGACTTAAGCTGCTCGTTAAGAAGGTCAAGTAATCAGCTGGTTGTGTTGGTTGTAAATATGGTCCTGTTGGTTGAACTATGGTCATGTTGCTGTCAGGTGCTATCAGGTTGTTGTGCTACAGGTTGAACTATGGTCCTGTAGCTAGCAGATTGCTTTTGGAATGCCCAGACTAGTTGTGAACTATGGTCTGTACTTATATCTATGAAATGCTAGTACTTATATCTATGAAACGGTCCTATGCTACTACTATGATCAATATGAAATGATCTTGTGCTACTACTGTGATCTATGAAATGATGTTGTGCTACTACTATGATCTATGAAATGATTCTGTGCTACTACTGTGATATATGAAATGATCCTGGGCTATTATTTGTATCTAGTTGTGATTCCTGTGATAAGTATAAAAAAGTTTGGGCTCTTGTATCTGACAAGATTACTAGTATGGCGCAATGGCAATTCACATAGAAGAGTAGTAGGAGGTCCTGTGCTCGAGTCCCAGGCCCCTCACTATTTTTCCTTTTTTCTCTGATAGATTCAGAACTCACACAATCTGATCTAGAGAAGCCCAGGTTGGTCACAGAAGAACATCAGAAATCATATAACAGTCAGTACACCATTCAAGTATTACTTTTACGAAACTATGCTAAAATGTCAAGATTACAGCCGGGATAAGCACATGATCTTCCAAAGAACTAAAATGTCAAGATTACAGCCGGGATAAAAATGACATGATCTTGCTCCCTAGTCTTGCTCCTCCTCACTGCTGGAACAGAGATTAGCAGTTTCCAGTGAGCCACTAGCAATGAAATAAAAAAGAAAAGGTAATGGAGGATATAATTTACCTTGCATGTTGTTACTAATCATCATCGTCGAAATGCCTCTAGAAATTATCTTCACCATCGCGACAGTACTGGTGGGCTGTGTCATCCACCATGTTTTCATCATCCTCGCGTTCATGGCCCTCCTTCTTTCTTTTCCTAATGTTTTCTACGAATGAAGCATCAAGTAACACTCGTTCCTGGATCCTTCGCAATCTGGTATGCACACCGGGTTCTTTCTGTTGCACTGGAACTTCATCAGTGTTATCATCTTGGTATCTTAGACCACCGCCACCACCATTGAGATCCTTCTCCATTTCAGTTTCTTTCACACTCCACAAATGTCTGTGCTGAAACTTTTGCACAACTTGCCAATTTCCATGCAAATAGGTGTCTGGCACATAGAACACCTTTGTTGCTTGTGTCGTTAGAATAAATGGATCACTCTTATACCAGCACCTTCCAGTGTTAATGCTCTTGAAGTGTCCATCATCTTGGATCCCTGTCTTCGTGCCACCAAGATCAAACCAATCACAACAGAACAAGACGACCGATCGATGGACGCTTCTGCTGGAGTTGTACTGGAGCCTTATGATGTTTTTGAGCTGACCATAGAAGTCCATGTCTTCACCATCATGGTCTCCCTCGGCAACTATTCCACTGTTCTGCGTGTTTCTATGTTTCTCGCGATCAACAGTGTGGTAGCAGACATCGTCAACAATACACGCTGAATACAGCCTCACTCGCCTATCCGGCTTGCATGCCAAAGCAAAAAGATCATCACTGACCTTATTGTCCTCATGCAATTTTCCAATCTGCACAGATAAACCAGGGTTAATAACAAAAACACAAAAAAATCATGTGCCAATGGATTCCAAGACTAAAGAACTCACATGATTCTTAAACCATTTAGCAAATCCCTTCGCGAGCCATCTGTCAAAATTGATGTAGCTATCTTTCTTATTAAGTTCTTCTTTGCACAACCTGCAATGCCAACAAAAACATAAAGTTAATTAAATCATCGGGCTTGCACATGGGTTCCTTCCAACTCAAGAAAAAAGATAAGGGTGCATGCGCAAGAGATGACATACTCGATATATGGTAGAACCTCAGGGCAACTCCTTAGCACATACCAATGCATCTTGTCATAGTCATCACCAGCCTCTAAGTACTCCGACCCTCCAAGAAGGTTTACACCATGGTTGAAAACCGAGACATCACCGATGTGCGAATCATCCCGCTCTCTATTTCTGCCCGGCCGATTGAATCTTGTTTCCACATCGTTGAAGTACCTCGAGCAAAATGTAAGGCACTCATCAACAACATATGCCTCGGCAATCGACCCTTCAGGCCTAGCGGTGTTTCGCACATAACGCTTAAATGTTAGCATCCTTCTTTCAACAGGGTACATCCAGCCGTATTGTACGGGGCCTCTAAGCATTGCCTCTTTGGGTAAATGCACAGTCAAATGAACCATCACCGTGAAGAAGGCCGGAGGAAAGATCTTTTCAAGCTTGCAAAGGATAACTACGATTTCTTTATCGAGTCTTTCAAGAACAGATAGCTTCAGTGTTTTGGAGCACAACTCTCTGAAGAAATTCCCCAGCTCAGCAACTGCTTCATATATTTCTTTATCCAAAATTCCACGGAGTCCAGCCGGTAAAATCCTTTGGAGGAGGATGTGACAATCATGAGTTTTCGGTCCTTGGAGCTTGCATCCATCAGGAGACACACATTTTGCTAGGTTAGCGGCATACCCATCTGGAAATCTCATCGCTCTTATAAATTCACAGAATGCAAGCTTTTCTTCTTTAGTCATTGTATACCATGCTTGTGGCATCTCAAACGACTCTCCACCTTCAACAGGTTGTAAATGCAAATCTTCTCTTGTGCCCATGTCTTCCAAATCAAGCCTAGAGTTAACTGTATCCTTTGACTTCCCGTTGATGTTCATAAATGTGCCAAGTAGATTATCACATATGTTTTTCTTGATGTGCATTACATCAAGGTTGTGCCTCAACTTGAGATCTGCCCAGTAAGGGAGATCCCACAAAATAGCCCTCCGGTCCCAGCATTGACCATCCTCACGCTTCCTTTTCTTTTGATGTTTTCTAGGTCTCACATCATTCACATTGTGAAGCTGTTGCTCGAGCTCTTCTTTAGTGAACTCCGTCGGCTGGTCGCGGGTTTCAGTTTTTCCATTGAAATCCTTGCTTTTTCGCCAAGGATGGTTGCGAGGAAGAAAACAGCGGCCCCCGGTCCAACATATCTTGTTCCTTATTCTTTCCGAGCACGGATCCTTGTCACAACACACACATGCTTGATAACCAGACGTGAGCCTCCCAGACAAAGTGTGCAGCGCCAGGAAATAATGGATACACCATATGACCGCAGCATGGAGATCAAACTTATCAGGGCTCAGGGCATCATAGGTACTGACACCCTCCCAGAGCTTGAGCAAATCTTCTACCAAGGGCTCCATAAAGACATCAAAATCCTTTCCTGGAGATTTTGGACCCGGGATCAACAAAGCCATCATGAAGTTGGACTGATCCATACATGCCCATGGTGGAAGATTGTATGGAACGACAAATACCGGCCACATGCTATATTTCGAGATCATTCCAAATGGATTAAAGCCATCTGTGGCAAGGCCGAGTCTGATGTTCCTCGCATTGGCAGCAAAGTCTTTATGTTTATCGTCAAAATCTTTCCATGCCTTTCCGTCAGCTGGATGGCTAAGTTCATTATCCACGGGTTGCCGCTTTAGCTTGTGCCATTGTACATCCTCCGGCTGTTGCTTCGAAATGAACATCCTCTGTAGCCTTGGAATCACAGGAAAGTACCTCAACACCTTCTCTGGTATCTGCTTCCTCCCATCCGCATCTTTCCACCTAGAGGCATCACACTTTGGGCAGCTGTCATGCTTGGCATACGTGTTCCGAAACAAGAAACAATTGTTCGGGCATACATGGATTGAATCATAACCAAGCCCCAATCTGCCGATTATACCCAATGCTTCTTCACAAGACTTGGGAATTGCACTTTTAGGGTATTGGATGGTCAAGATACGGAGTATTGCGTTGAAGGCAACATTGCTGATTAGGTAGAAGGACTTGACGTGGAGTAACTTCACGGTAAAAGAAAATCTGGACAATGTCCCACCATCACTAGCTGCACGCTTGGCCTCCTCTATTAGCTCGGCATAGATTGTATGCTCTCCAGCACCTTGCGGTTCAGACTCGTACAAATCCCTGAACAGATCAGGGATTCTATCATACTCATAGCCATCCTCTGCCTCAAAACCAACATCCTCTTGCGAAACATCATCTTGTACAAACTCACCGCCATCATCACCGCCAGGTTCAGGTTCAGCTCCGGGTTCTGGATGTAAAGGCTCTCCATGATGGATCCACCTATCATACGTGGATGCCATCCCACGCATTAGCAGATGAGCCTCTACATTTGGTAGAGTTTGTTGAACGCGGTTCATACAGCTGGGGCATGGGCATAAAACTTGAGTATCATCAGGAACACTTCTATGAACAAATCGTATGAACTAATCCACTCCCCTTAGATGCTCATAAGAAAGCCTTCTAACTCCTTTTGTTATCCAGCTTCTGTCCATCTGCAAAAGACCGAAAAATGTTGCAAGTTAGAATTGCACGGAAGTGTACACACAAATAGTAGCTAGCAGAAATTAAACCAAAACCTACATGGAATTAACAGGATTTTGAAACCCTAATGAAACCAGCCTTTGAAATTAATAGGGAAATTAACAGGCTTGAATTGATTCTAAACGTCATATCACTGCTAATCTACATGGAATTAAACCAAAACCTACATGGAATTAACAGGAGGGAAATTAATAGGGGAGAGAAGAGAGGGGTGCATACCGTGACAGCTTCAGGGCTCGGGCGAGGTAACAGAGCTTCAGTGCTCGCCGTGGCCGCCTACCCCGCCGGTCACCACTGCTGCTGCCCCTCCTCCAGTCACCACCGGCTCAGTTTCTCCTCCTGTCACGACTGCCGCAGCCCCTCCGCCGGCCACCGCCCAAGACCCCTGCGTGTCGTGGATGAGGCGAGTCACCACCTGTCCCTCCCCCTCCGCCTTGCCGCCGCTCCCTCCCCCACCTTCGGTCACCACTGGTCCAAATCCCCGCCCCCTCCCCCTTCCCCTCTGTCGGTCACCACCGTTCAGCGTTGCCCTACCGTCGTGTGTGCGTGTTCTATTTTCTGCTAAGTGTGCTGCTCCGTTGGAGCATCGTCAGTCTGTTAAGCAGACTACTAGTAATAGTATAGATAAAATCCTTACTACCTTGTATACAACAACACAGCTCTAGCATACCGGTCACGACATGTTTCTCACAGCGCTAGGTCGTGGGTTTGATTCCCCGTTCGCGCACCCTTTTTTGCTTAATACTACCTAGGCCAACGAGGCTATTTGGGCCCGACATGGGCGAATCGGCCCACCTGGTATACAAGTAACACAAATGGTCCAAAATGGTATACAAGTAACACAAGCGGACCAAAAGAAAAATTAAAATTAAAAAAATAGGGTAAACAAGTTAAAATTAAAATTACCACGTAGGAGCGACACGTGGATCTGCAGGAAGATCGTCATAAATTTATGACGATTTCTTTTGGGGTCACTTTCAAAAGGTCATAGTATACCACATTTCTTGTAGTGAATGTCCTCAAGGGACTGGCGGAAGTCATGAAGAAGGTAACCGACTTGGGTAAGCCGGTGGGTGCGGGACTCGAAGGAGGAAGAGTCAGTCAGGTTTAGAGGACCTATACACAAAACAAGTTAAGAAAAATCCGACATTGATAGAAGTCGAAGAAAAAGATAAGTCAGACAGATGGAACGTACCGAGAATGACGTCGTCAATCTTGGTCTTCTCCTCCCGGAGACTCTAGAGTTCAGCCCGGAGCACCTGGGAGATATCCTTCTCTCTGCCAAGCTCATTCTTGAGGTCCGAGATTATTTTATATTGAGAGGCGATCTTGCGATCACGCTCTTCAATGGCCATGGAGGAGGATTCAAGGACTTGAGTTATGCTCCTTTCATGATCCGCCTTGAGCTTATCCACCTCTTGGCAAAGTCCCTTGTTCTCCACCACCAGGGTTTTGAGGTTCTCGACCTCTTCAATCATAGTGATGGATTGTTTCACCAGCGCTGTAAGTCAAAAAAGAACAACAGTTCAGGAAAAATTCGACATTGAAAAAGCAAAAGACAAGGTTTGAATCTCGGAATGTTTACCTTCGGCTTCATCCTTGGCTACTTTAAGTTCGGCATTTTTAAGCCGGAGATCCTTGATCTCTCTCCGCTTATTGCAGACATTGGTCAGTAATTCCTGGTTATAGGGACATACTTTTTGTAAGTCAGAATACCCAAAGTCAGAAAGCTACTTAAGACTAGGGCTAATATTTTTTGCTAAATATCAGCACGAGCCTTGGGGGCTACACTAGTTCGTTCTTTGGCATCCTAATGAAGCATAAACCTGGATTGTATATCCTACTTCATGCTTGGGGGCTAGAGGATATGATATAACATAATGAAAAAACAAGAGTTGGAATTCCGACTTACATATTGCTCGCGGGTGAGTTTATCTAGACCCGCGTTCACTTCAACGGCCACCTTCTCGGCAAAAGTTAGAGGGATCATTGGGGCTGTTGGAAGCTCGCCAGTCCTAATCCTCTCGTCGGGAAGGCGGACTTGAGCGAGAAGGTCAAAGAACTTGATGTCCTCTGCTTCTTGCGCTTCTTCTTCGGGAGATAAATGGCTTTTGTCCAGGACTTGCCTGGCTAGCCACTGGATCTCTTCTGCAGATTTCTGGGACAGGCCAAACTTGGCAAGTCCCAGATTGCTGATGAGGTTTTCAGCGAAGGTTTCAGCCGAGGGATCATTACCCGAAGAGGGTTCACCGTTATCTTGATCTGATGCACCCATGGTGACGTCAGTTTGCGACCCAAGGATCGCAGGCTCCGTTGGAGGAGCCGGATCTTCTGCAACCACCAGAGAAGGAATGATCACCGGAGTTGCAGAAAGTTGAGGGGCAGGAGTCGGAGGAGCCACGGCAGGGGAAGCTATGGTGAGCTTCGTCTGTGCAGGGGCTTCGAAGGAATCCCTTTCCCCTTGCCCTTGATGAGTGGCTTTGCTCTGAGAATGTAGTAAATTCTGAAACATTACATCTCGGAAAGAAATTCGAGAAAGGTACAAAGGCGGAAATTGTGACTGAAAGTTACCTCTTCACAACAGGCACCTCCTTTGTGCCAACAACCACTGTCGGAGCTTTGCGCTTCTTGAGCACAAGGTCCGGCAATGGGACCACTTCTATCTCCTGAGAAAACTCAGGAGGATATCCTTCGAGCGGAGCAAGTTCCGACTCGGGGAGGTCAGCAAGCTGAAAACAAGAAAACATATCAGTATTGCAGTATAACTCAAAGATTGAAACACATAAAAGGTGTGATGATGGAAGCTTACCAGCACCACAGGGTTGTCCGCCGTGTGCATATCCAGAGAAACCTCCAGAATTCTCCTCTCGATTCGCTCCCTGATCAGCCATTTGATCTGGCTTATGTAGCCTTGAGTGGTGTAGGCTTTGGGGCTGATGCAGAGGGACTCGGTTTTGGAAGAAGTGATGGAGTGCATCAGTCTATCCCTGTGGTACTGTAGTGGCTGGATCCGACATGAGACCCAGCACTGGACCAAGTCGGATCCCTTCAGACCCTTGTGCTTGATCAAATATTCGATCCGCCTCTTAGCGAGGATCAGATCGTCGGAAAGAGCCGGAATAGCCTCGTCCTAGGAAGGCTGGGCTGTGGCGGCTCCGTCGACAAAAGCCGGCAAAGCAGTAGCTTTGCCGGGAGCCGAAATATCCCTATGATAGAAAAATGTGGCTGGCCATTGTTTGACCAAGTCACTAGCTGAAATTTTGGGATAAGCCCGGTCTCGTCTAAGTGAAAAATTGATAGTGCCGGTGATGTAAGGAACACGGGCAGTGATGGAATTTCTCCGGACGTGGAAATAATACCGGAAGAGAGTCAAACTCGGCCTAATGCCGAGAAAGCCCTGGCAAAGCGAAGCATACGCACTCATCTCTAAGAGAGAGTTAGGAGGAAGATTGTGGAGTTGAACTCCGTAATGATCTATCACCTTGGAGAAGAACTCCGAGGGAGGAAAAGATAGAACCCGAGATGGGTGTCGAAGTGGACCCGCTCGCCGTCGCGCGGGTTGGGGACGGTTTCACCAGAGCCGCTCCGCCAGTCGCCGGCGACGAGAAGCCCTTCTTACTCCATGTTCTTGAGGCCCTCCTTGTTGAGGGCGCAGGGGATCCAGATTCCCCGGAAGCTCTCCTTCTCCGCTGCTGCTTCCGTCGTCGCCACCGCCGCTACAGCTGCCAAACCAGAGGAAGAAGATGAAACCATTTCTCCGGTGAGAAGATGACCTGAAAGGGGCGGCACTGGAAGTTCTGTAGGGGAAGGACAAGGAGGCTATGTGCACGCAGGAGGATTGGGAGGAAAGGAAACGGCAAAGGACTGGTGGAAAGGAGAAGCAGAAATCCAAACCCCTTATATCCACCAAACTGCGCCAAGATTCGTGCAAATGCTATAGTATAACCGCCACGCGTCGTGGAAAGAACTGGGAAGGACCCACGCGATGATTGCGTCTCCTCGATCTCCACGCACGCATTGAAACAGCGTCTCGATTCTGCGAACCGCGGACCCACCAACGGTCGTGCTGATGGCACGCTTGTCAGATGACGTGACTTGACCATGAGTTGTGTCAGGTGGCGTTAGAAACCAAGCTCCGGCTTAGTTTAAAATCAAGTTGGAAAATCCGAGTAACCTGTTGATAGGTCCGACTTATTTTCAAGACCCGGATCGTATTTTTTGTTGTGAAGTTTCAGGAACCCTTCAAGATTCTGCAAGCCGAAGATCAAGCTAGACAATGACAAATATGACTTTGGATCTTGGAGGCCTCCGGGGGCTGCTGTTGGGGATATACTTTCAGGGTATCCTCACCTTTCCTCACTGACTAGGGTGGCCCACTTCGGGTTAGAGTTTTGCTTCACGGGCGGCCCAGTCAGGGAGAAGCACGGAGTCCAATCCGGCTACGGGAAGGCCCAGAAGACTTACTGACTTAGTCCCATAATGTTACTTGTAGTTCAAGATGTACTCTGTAACCAACTCTTAGTCGTACCCGGATTGATCTCTCCTGTAAACCCTAAGCCGGATATCTATATAAGCCAGCCTAGGGAGAGCCTTTAGGGCACCCAATACTTTATACCCTCAACTCGCACAGGCGATACCCTTGTAACCCATATTCCGGCTCTACCGTATTACTGGATTGCTAGCAGGAGTAGGATTCGTCCAAGCCGGCGGATTCGAACCTGGGTAAACTTGTGTTCTCACTGTCCCGGAACACCGTACATCTTACACCCCTCTCTTCTGCACGCCTCGAGGACCCCCTCATGGTGTACTTGTCCTCAATCCGACGGCATCCACCACCATCTCCATCGTTGTTGTTGATTCCCATGATGATGAGGGAGTAGTTCTTCCTCAAGGCTAAGGGTTCTACCGGTAGCTATGTGTTCATCTCTCTCTATGCATGATCATATTGTGATCATGAGCTATGTAATCAAGTAGATCTACCTTGCTACACAAGTGCTTTAATAGATCTCTGCTCTCCCCATGTGTGTGAAGCGATAGCGTGCACACCATGGTGGCACTTAGGCTAGATATTACAAATACTTGTTATGAGTTATATTTGGAGTTGGATGTCTCTATGAAATTGTGGTGTTTGTTGGAACCATCTAGTCCTCAAGGTGACAGTGTGGGGTTATCTAGATGTGGAAAGCGAACTTTGAGGTGTGTTGTTATAGCCCTACCATCGATTAGAGTGTTCAACCGGAGAGTAGTTTAGAGTAGTATCACGAAGATAATATATTTATATGAGAGTGTTCACTAGTGAAAGTATGATCCCTAGGCCTTGTTTCTAAGCATTGAAACACTGTTTGCAACTAGATTTGTTACATGTTTGCTTGCTTCCATCTTTATTTCAATTTGCCTTTAGTCTCTTCCACGCCATCAGGCTATTTTCTAGAACCGTTGTCTTATATCCATACCACCTGTATTTTACTATCTCTTCGCCGAACTAGTGCACCTATACACCTGAAAAGTGTATTGGGTATGTTGGGGACACAAGAGACTTCTTGTATCTTGATTGCAGGGTTGCTTGAGAGGGGATACCTTTGACCACTTCCTCCCTGAGTTCGATAAACCTTGGGTAATCCACTTAAGGGAAAACTTGTTGCTCTTCTACAAACCTCTGCACTTGGAGGCCTAACAACTGTCTACAAGAATAGAAGTGCGTAGACATCAGTGGTATGTGAGAAGAACACACATCCAATGACACTGGGTGTGGTTCATGAAAAGAACACACATCCAATGACACCAGTGGATCCATGTGTGGTTTCAACATGTGGTTTATGAAAAGAACACACATGCGATGACACTGGTGGATCCATGTGTGGTTTGTGAGAAGAACACACATGCAATGAACTCTAGTGGGTCCATGTGGTTTATGAGAAGAACACACATCCAATGAACTCTAGTGGATCTATCTTGGCATAATTTGATGTATGCCATGGTGTATTTCATTGTACATGACACTCACTTTCCATTTTTATACTACTCTTTCCCTTGGTTTTTTGGTACTACTCAGTTTTTCCCCCTCTCTCTATCTTTCGTAGAAGACCAAACCTGTGCTCACCCTGTCTGCTACTCCCTGATTGGTTGTCATAGTTGTCACGCGGATTGTGCGCACCAACCGTTGATTCTATGCAATCCAACGATGATCGTTGCACACGTCATGCCCTTCACAGTACAGCGTGAGACAACACGGACGTCTCCCTCAGCGAGACTTCTACAAGAAGGAACACGATGCCGTCCATGGAAAAGTCGTCGAGCGGTCATGTCATGTTTAATCAAGTCTGAAAAGCCTACTACACCACAACACATGCGTCATCAAGTGCACGGTCATCGATGGACAACTGCAATTTATTGCCACTTGATTTTAATAAGACATATCCCATTTTTTACGCAACGGCTCTCAATCTCACTTGCAACTGGGCCCCACCATAAGAAACTTGCACGCACTAGCTGGAGGCCGAAGAGCTAAGCTCGACGAGACCTAATGTCTCCGTCTTCATCGAGTCACTCGCCGTCATCAACACATCCCTCTACCCGATCTAGCACAACCCCACAAATCTCGCCGTACAGCCACCTACCTTCCCCTCTACATTTCCACTTTTAACTATCGCCAATTTTAGCGCCATGTCAAACTTCATACATAGAAATTGTGTATGCACCCTTTGCATGTGGCTCAATACAGAACTGCCATGCATGGCCCGGGAAAAAAAGTGACGTACCGTGCGCGTTTCGTGCCGCACGGTGTAGTAGACTGCGCGGTGCGTTGCACGGTGGTGCAATGAAACGTGCCTTGCTACCATCCAACTTAACTATAGAGCCCCTCTCCGCACACCACTCTCACTCTCGCTCAATCTCTCCATGCAACCCTCTCCACTGTCCCACCAGCATCCACAAACTCCCGAGAATACTCCATCCGCGTTGGCGATGGCGGAGGAGGATAAGGTGGCCATCGTCGCCTCCGAGTCCGCCAGTGAGGAGGCCCCTGTCTCCTCGCCGGTCACCCTCGACGCGTTGAAAGGAGCCACCGTCCCTGTCCAGGCCCTAGTCGACGCATCGATGGCAGCCATCGTTCCTATCCACGCCCTCGTCCCTGCTACCGATGGAGCCGCCGAAGAGGATCCCCCGCCAGCGAGGAGGCCCCCGCCAGCGAGGAGGCCCCCGCCGGCAAGGAGGCCCCCGCCGGTCACAAGCAGATCAAGAACTTCTCAGGCACCTACGATCCATATAAGTACATCGCTCCACTGAACCCCTATGACACCGGCATCGACGACCCATGGTCGAAGGTAACTAGGGTTTGCTCCCCTTCCCTGGTTCTTCTACCGTTCCCATTGTTGTATGCTAGATCTTGGTTTATTTGGATTCGCTTGTTCGCATTTCAATTGCTCGATCTTCTTACATCTCTACTCTCCCATTTTCCTTTTCTTCCAATAGGTTTTTGGCAGCGACATTTGCAGCGATGACGAGTCCATGCACACCAAGACCAGCGACATTTCTTCCAATAGTACGACGCCTTCTTCAGGGGCGGCCCCTAGCGCTGCCCCTTCTACAAGGGGATCGCCTTCTGCTAGGTGAGTCTCGCTAGCACCGACTTCAACTCCTTAGTGAAGCATGCAGAGGCCCCGGGCTCCGGCATCCACAAAGGCGGCGAGCGTGAGACTGTGAACATCAACGCCTACATCGCTGAACACCGGGCTCTCGGCATTCACCTCCGAAACCTCTAGCGGGTGGCCATCAAAGAGGGTCGCATGCCTCCAATCAGGCCCAAGGGCCCCAAGATCAAGGGACTGGGCAACAAGAAGTGGAGGAAGCGCCAGAGGGAGGAGGCAGAGGCGCGGGCGCATGAAGGACGGGTTGGATGTGTCCTTGAATGTATTTGTTGCTGTAGCGGCTGCTGTTGCTAAGCAGCTTCTTTTGATTTTCTATATTTTGCTTGCATCCTATTTCTGGCTGAATGCATCGAACCTCGTTAAGCAACCTACTTTCTATCGCTATATCCTATTTAGCTGCGCACAGCTATATCTACATTTGTTTTGTTTTCTGAATGAATGTATTCTGCATGGTGTGATTTGCTGCTCTCGATTTGCTACCTGATCGGAGGCAAAAAGAGGTCCAAATGGGAACGAATTATCGAAGAGAGAATCTTCTCTAGATTTTCTACCAATTTGGGCAAAATGAAACATATCTGTTTAGCGAGAGAGGAAAAGGGTACTCTTTCAAACTGTCAGTTAACGAGCTACCATCTTGACGTCTCCCTCTACAAGAAGGAACACGATGTCGTCCATGGAAAAAGTCGTCGAGTGGTCATTTAACATTTAATTTAGTATGCTAAGGCTACTACTGCTACTACAACACATGCACAGGGCACCGGGGTCATCGAGTGCACGGTTGTCGATGGGACGCTGCAATTTATTGCCACTTGATTTTAATAAGACATATCCCATTTTTACGCAGTGCTCTCAATCTCACTTCCAACTGGGCCCTACCTCTAGTAACTTCCATGAGTCAAGGGCCCCCTCGAGTAGATCTAACGTTGTTAGAAATTGGTTCCGCGCCACTTGCATGCAGTGGAATCGAGGTCTACCATGAGCGTGTTTTCAATGCAGCTCTAAAGTGGAGATCGTGGCTGTTTAAAAAAAGGTGGAGATCGTGGTAGCCCCCGCCCACCACACGTGTCCACTCGAGTACTACGAATGGTCCGGTGTTTATAACCCCCCTCGACCTTCTTCTTCCATGTGCTCGTGTTATTTTCCCCCAGTATGACTAGTCCCAAGACCCCAATCTGCACCTACCGCGTGCGCCAAAGCTCCCTCGCTTGCACTACCTCCTTACCTAGGTGTGCCATGAAGCGTACGCGTGGAGACGAGCCAGAGCTGAAGCTAGTTGAAGGCGCAACAGCAGATGGCTCGGTCGTCGCCAAGCAGACGGAGGCGTCTTCTCCGGGCACAAACACCTCTCATCACCGCGTCGTTGAGGGTTCGAGCTCATCCGTCCAGCCAGTAGATGTCGCCGCCGAGCAGCAGGTGGCCGACAACGTCATGGCCGACAACGTCGTGGTGCCAGTGGCAGATCTGGATGGAGGACAGGCAGCAGGCGGAGGCAATCCGGTGCTCTACATCAACGACCCCATCACCGTCCAAGAAATCTTCGACGCAATCATGAATAATGACAAGTTCGAGGAGGAGGTCCCAGATGAGGAGTCCGAGGTACTACATTGCTAGCTTCTCTAGTCGCAGCCGAAGATTTTACTGTTGATACATAGGATTTGCTGAATCATGTACAGATTATTTTGCTCTTGAAGTAGGGTAGTATATTTATGGTTCGATCGGTCGATTGATGCATATGCCATCTAGTCACAAAAACCCCAACCCGTCTAGTCACAAAACCCCAATCTGCTCATCTGCCATCTAGTTGAGTTTGCTAGTTGAGTGTTGATTTCGATACACAACATGCCTATAACATTACATTTCTATTCCTTACTGAGCCCAATGTTTCAATTTTGCCCCAAAATAGTGCAAGGGTATCTGATGGTGTCGTTTTCTTAGGGATGGTTAGTGAACCTGAGGCAGCAATGCACATAAACAATATAGGTTATGTTGTTGGTATTTTAGTTCTCCGACTCCATCTCTGAAAAAGTGAGGCCCTAATTTTTTTCTCATCTGGAACCTGTATATATAGCCTTTGTATTGTTTCTGATCTATGAATGCGTCGTATGATGCATATGTGTATCCCTGAATATTGTTTTGTACGATTACATTTCAATTTCTTATTGTGGCCAATGATTCAAATTTTCCCCAAAGAGAGGCAGACACATTAGTGTCAGATTTTTTCAGGGATGAGTTAGCGAACCTAGGGCCATGTACAAGATCAATATAAGCTGTGCAATTGTTACTTGGTTCGCTTACGCCATCCCTAAAGAAACTTATGAAGTCGCGATCTTTATTCTACATTCATAGATTTATGATATTTGAATTATCTATTCCATGCATTCATAGTGTATAAGAGTTACATTTCAGTTTGTCACTGAGGCCGGTGATTGAAATTTGCCCCAAAAGAGTTCAAGGGGAGACACATATGATGGTGTCGTGTTTTAGGGATGGGTTGGTGAACCCGAGGCAGCAATGCACACAAACAATATAGGTTGTGTTGTTGGTACTTTGGTTCGCCAACTCCATCTCTAAAACAAATTATGAGGCCCTAGATTTATTCTCATATGGAACTACATATATGATCCTTGAATTGTTTCTGATCTTTTAATGATTGGTATGATGCATATGTATATGAATGGTTTTGATCATAAGTATTTTTAACATGTACCTGAATATCAATTGTTTGGTTTTTTATTTATGATTACAATATTTAGCCTTGTTTTTGTACATGACTGTGTATATCCCTGAATATTGTTTTGTATGATTACATTTCAATTTCTTATTGTGTCCAATGATTCAAATTTGTCCCAAAAGAGAGGCAGACACATTGGTGTCAGATTTTATTAGAGATGAGCTAGTGAACCTGGGGCGATGTACAAGAACAATATAGGTTGTGCAATTGTTACTTAGTTCACTCACGCCGTCCCTGAAGAAACTTATGAGGTCGCAATCTTTATTCTACATACACTCTGATGCAATTATTTGTCATTGCGTTGAGATGAAATGATATATGAACCGATCAAACTATTGCTGAGATGCTTTATCTTTGATATCCACAGATATATTGTCTTAAATATACATGTTGTCAATTCTTGAGTTGTAATACAATTCAATCATATGTATGAGTTCTAAGTTATGTTCTTAAAAATCAACAGGAGGATGATGATGAAGTGGATGATAGCAAGGTATCCAGGGACAACAAGAGCCGGTACGTGCTGAGGCGGTTACAGTGTGGGCTAATCCGTTTCCACCGTAGGGGGAGACTGTTTTGCCCATTATGTGGCAGAGCAATCAACGTGGACCTCGATAGCATGATCCAGCATGCGGTGGGTGTTGGCTGATTACCTTGGCGTAGCACGCAGCCTTCGGCAAATTCCTGCAGAAGTACGTCAGGACTGGCCTGTATCCCATCTACTAGGCCGTCGCTGCCTCCTGCTGATATGCCCCTGTGCTAGGCGTCTCCGTGTCCTGGCCTCCTGCTGCCGCCCCTGCTTTTATTTTATTTTAGTTAATTATTACATGTGTGGCATGTAAGACAATATATCCGTGGTGTCTCTAGTGAACCTTCTATATTAATCTACTCCTTTATATGGAGTGCCTCAAAATTCTAGTGTTCAATTATATTACTGATCATGCTCATGCACACTACAAAATATTTCTAGTTCTCGATTGTATTATAATTCTCAAGGAATACATCAACAAGTTAAATTGGTCGAAATTTTGTATTGAAGTAACTAAATGATCTCACATCGGCGGTGCACATTGGCAGAAGCCGAAGGCATCAGCCGAAGACCTTGGAGCGGCACGCAGTCTTCAGCAAATTCCTTGCAGGTTCAACAACGGGTTTCCTCTGCCCAGCTCTGAATTCGCTTACATGTCCAACATGACAGAACTTGAGCTACCACAGAGACGTCGGCAGAGGTGGCAGAATTGGTGCGGCTGCAACCACAGCGATGGCGAGCTCGGATTCTAGAGGAGCAAAATAGAACCGAGCATGGTCAACACGGTGACAGATCTCAGCGGGAACCAATTCTCGTCCCCACACCGTGCCATGGGTGCGTCCATGGTGAGGGCGAGCTCTGACTGAGGATGGGGAGGAGAGCGGGGCCGAGCAGGTTCGTCACATCCCAGCTCTGCGCCATGGTCGTGACCATAGATTGCCGCTCTAGTGAAGAACAAGACGTGTAATGGATGCAGGCACCAGTGCTGCAAGCCTACAGGGAGGAGAGCTGGGCCGAGCAGGTTCGTCCATGTCCCAGCTCCACGCCATGACTGCGACGCCCCACAGATTGCCGCTCCGGGGAAGAAGAAGATGCGTAATGGATGCAGGCGCCAACACTGCAAGCCTAATTGACACCTAAGCGACGCGAGCGACATAACAGCGAGAACTGACAGGGGGGCCAACTTGACGGCCGTTAGCCTGATTTTTTGTATTGAAACGTAAAGTTGAATTCGTGCTGAAAAACACCCTCTGAGTATTTGGCACACCAACTGTAGTCATCGCGGCTGATTTCAGCGAACTTGGGTACCACGTTGCCTGGGCGCCCCAACTTTTGGACCGCAAAATGATATTCTCTAGATGAAGATAGTGTGCACCGCCCCCTTTCGAAAATCATCGGCAACAAGGACGCCACCGGCCGAGTCGCCAAGTGGGCAATCGAGCTTGCCACCTACTCCGTCCAGTACGAGCCAAGGCTCACGATCAAGTTGCAGGCCCTGGCGGACTTCCTAGTCGACTGGGCTGAAACCCAATGATGAGTGCATATTTGCATCATGTTTTATATTATTGTTTTGCACTGTAGTTGTAGGATCTTGGTATTTTACAGCGTTCGTGTGCAACTTTTATGTGTAATTTCACCAGGATCGAGGCGATAGAGGCATCCAGAAGGTTTAACGACCAACTATACGGCGGGAATAGTTTTTCGGCCGTATAGTTCCCGTCGTATAGTTGGTGCCGCCACCACCTCCTCAAATAGTTTCACCCCGTGCAACTGGATTGGGGAGACGACATACAAAATAACCAGAAATCACCAAAACCTCACCTCTAGAAGGCATCTAGAGGGGGAACTCGTACACCGGAGATCCATCTTTGCCCTACACAGATCCGGGAGGCTAAAGCATCGATCCTCATCATCAACCGCTACATCACCACCATCTCCATCCATCCCATCTACATCTTGTCTAGATCTTGTTGTAATTTCCGTACTTGTTGTGGATTTATACAAGTACTATTCATCTATGATAGATTCCATTGTTATTGCGATGATGGGTATTACCTCCATGTCTGAGTAGATCATTAGTTCTTGGGGAGATGGAGAAACCCTAGTATGAGATTGAAATAAGATAAATTTTATTACGATATCCATCATTGTGACCATGTGTTAGATTGTCTTCATATTGCTGTTGGGAGAAGTCGACCTCTCAATATTTTCCTCTTGTGGGGACTTGATGGAGGGAACTACTTGTTGGTAGACGGAGGTGTGTTAGCACTTACAGTGACTATAAAGCTATTGGCACCCCTTACGCATCAACTTGGGAACCAAGGAAACTCACGAAACACTATCCATGACATGGAATACGTCCTACGGTATTAAGTCCCTTAATAGCGCAGTAATTCGATTGATGTCGATTGCTGTCTACTGTGGTTATGAGGATGATGTGAGCAGTGGTTGCTACCTATTGTCTAAATACAGAGTTCCACCCACACATACATAGTTGAGAATGTTCATGATAATAATCTTTACCTTATCTCTTTATAATGCTAGAGGTGTATCCGCTACTCCCTGAGAACGCTTTTTCCCATTGCAGTTTCAAATCTCTTTTACGTACGCGGTACTTACTTTCTGTGTTCAGTTGTTTTACTTTACTTATTGTTCTCTTATACCAAAAACCCAAAAACACCTTTCTACACAATACTCGCATTTTATCTTATTACTTAGAACTTTATTTAGCATTTCTATTTCAGTATTTAATTCAAGAGTTATTAGACTTCAGACTCATGCTCCCTATGGGATCGATATCTTTATTTCGAAACTAGCTACAAACGATATGTGCACTTGTAGTCATCACCCAGTACCTGCTGTCGATTCCCGACTCGGATCACTAGAAGATGCACTTCGACGGTTTGAAGATGCTCAGGGGCTTAGGAGCCGGCATCGTCCTCACCTCGCCCAAGGGGGGTCGGCTGGAGTATGTTCTCCAGATCCACTTCAAGGCCTCCAACAACATTGCCGAGTACGAGGCATTGGTGCATGGCCTCCGGCTAGCCAGCGAGATTGGCATCAACCAGATCCTTTGCTTCGGCGATTTGGATCTGGTGGTGCAGCAAGTATCCGGGGAATGGGGCACCCGTGATGCGAACATGACCCTCTACCGCTTCCACGTGCATAAGATCAGCGCCTACTTCGACGGATGTGAGTTCCATCACATCCCTCGTGCAAAGACCGAGGCAGCCGACTCGCTCGCCCGAGTCGGATCCACTAGGCAGGCGATCCCACCAGGGGTCTCCTTGGAGCATCTACGCAAGCCCTCCATCACCTTGTCTCCTGAGTCAGACTCCATCATCTGGGCCAGAAACCCGGGGGCTCCCTGCTCGGTTGACCTGGAGCTTTTGGAGCTGGCAAAGAAAAAGGCTCGCACCAACTCCGGCGCGCCCACACCCTCCGGCTCGAAAGACCCGGGGGATGTAGGCTCATCTAGCAGCTCGGGGGCTGCCATTCCGGGTAACCTGATACATTGCAAATGTATCTATAATTTTTTATGTTCCATGCTTGGTTTTATCCACTTTCTTGTGTTTTGTCCACACTTTGGAGTACTTTTCATATGATTTCTTGGACTAACCTATTAACAAGAGCCACAGTGCCAGCTGCCTATTTTCTGCTATTTTTGGTTCCAGGAAATCAGAAAATGAATATTCTCGGAATTAGATGGGACAAAAGCCAAAGTGCCTATTTTTCCGGAAGTCATCAAATGCCAGAATATGAGACGAAGAAGGGCTGGGGGCCGGCCACACCACCTGGCCGCGCGGCTAGGCCTGGCCCACGCAAGGGGGTGGTCTGGCCGACCCCAGCACCCTCTCAGCCTTTCCTTCCGCCTATAAGATGCCCTCGGGACGAAAACCCTAAATACCCGATCAAAAATCCACGAAAGAGTCTGTAGCCGCCGTCATCTCCATCCCTAGATCGGGAGGGATCTGAAGCTCTTCCCGACACCCTGCCAGAGAGGGGAATTCACCATGGAGGCCTTCTTCATCATCATGCAAGCCTCCGGTGTGATGCGTGAGTAGTTCATCCTTGGACTACGGATCCATGTAGTAGCTAGATGGCTGGTTCTCCTCCTTTGTGCTTTCATGTCTAGATCTTGTGAGCTCCGTTCATGATCAAGATCATCTATTTGTAATTTTGCATATTGTGTTTGCGGGGATCCGATGGATATTGAGATGCTATTTCAGATTGATTATTGATTATATCATGTCTTTGTTATTTGTGATCTTGAATGCTTTTGTTTGTTAGTAGCTATCTTGGCCAAGTAGATTCTAGCAACTCCAAGAGTTAGTATTTATGCTCGATAGTGGGTTCATGCCTCTGTTAATCTGGGGAAGTGACAGAAATCTCTAAGGTACTAGATGTGATGTTGCTACTAGGGAGACAACAACAATCCTTTGTGCATAGAACAATTGTATTGTTTACATTACACACAATTCGTAAAGCAATAATCTGTTCCTTGCAACTTAATACTGGAGGGGGTTCGGATGATAACCTGAAGGTGGATTATTAGTCATAGATGCAGTTAGATGGCGGTCTATGTATAATGTTGTAATGCCCAATCAAGTTCCAAAGGAGTCAAGATGATTAGTATATGCATGTATTGCTTTCTCGATGTTTGTCAATTTCCCCGCTGTAATTTGTTCACCCAGAATGTTATCTATCTTAAGGAGAGCCACCTCTAGTGAACTATGGATCCCGGTCCTTTCTTTTACATACAATCTACAAACTATTTACTGCTTTGTGTTTACTTTCCGCAAACTTTTACTTCCTTCCATTCGATACGTTTAATCCTTTGTTTTTTGCAAAACCGGTGAGATTGACAACATCATCGCAAGTTGGGGACAGAGTTCTGTGGTTGTGTTGTGCAGGTCTCCACGTTGCTACTAGCACCAGTAGTGCGCCCTGCCAAGGCTCAGCTAGCAACACCTTTGGGATGTTTCCTTGCTCCTACTGGTTTGACTAAACCTTGGTTTCATAACTGAGGGAAACTTGTTGCTGTGCTCATCATACCTTCCCCTTGGGGTTCCCAGCGAGCTCTACATCAACACTGAGCCATCAAGCACTTTTCTGGCACCGTTGCCGGGGAGTCAAGGACATCTTCACAAGGGGAGTCCCTCATAACCAATCTCTTTACTTTGTTATTTTTGTTTTGCTTAGTTTCCTTTTGCTTTGTTTTCTTGTTTCTTTATCAAAAACGCAAAAAAATTATTTCTACTGTTTTGCTTTCTTTATTAAAAACATAAAATATGACTACTCTTGAAAACACTAAGTTGTGTGACTTCACTAGCACCAAGAACAATGATTTTATGAGAACACCTATTGCTCCACCTGTGCCTGAAGATACTTTCTTTGAGATAACACCTGCTTTGTTCAATCTTGTTATGAGAGAACAATTTTCTAGTATTGGTAATGAAGATGCTGCTGCCAATCTAAATAACTTTGTTGAACTTTGTGAGATGCAAAAGCATAGGGATGTAGATGGTGATATTATTAAGCTGAAATTGTTTCCTTTCTCTTTGAGAGGAAAAGCTAAAGAATGGTTGAATTCCGTAACTAGGAATAGTATTGATTCTTGTACTAAATGCAAGGATGCTTTTATTGGAAAATATTATCCTCCTGCTAAGATTATATCTATGAGAAGTGAAATAATGAAGTTTAAACAATCTGATAATGAGCATGTTTCTCAAGCTTGGGAAACAATGAAATCTTTAGTAAAGAATTGTCCCACTCATGGACTGACTGCTTGGATGATCATCCAAACTTTTTATGCAGGATTGAACTATTCTTCAAGGAACCTATTGGATTCTGCTGCTGGAGGTACCTTTATGACCATCACTTTGGGTGCTGCAACAAAGCTTCTGGACAATATGATGGTTAATTATTCTGAATGGCATACTAAAAGAGCTCCACAAGGTAAGAAGGTAAATTATGTTGAGGAAACCTCCGCCTTGAGTGATAAGATTGATATTATTATGTCTATGCTTGTTAATGGAAAAGCCCATGTTGATCCAAATAATGTTCCTTTAGCCTCTTTGGTTGCTCAAGAAGAGCAAGTTGATGTGAACTTCATAAGAAATAACAATTTTGGCAATAATGCTTATAGAAATAATTTTGGTAACAACAATTATAAGACATATCATTCCAACAATGGTAATGGAAGTTCCTACAACAATAATAGGTGTGCTCCCTCTGAATTTGAAGTTATGCTTAAATATTTAATTAGTAAACAAACTGCTTTCAATAAAACTATTGAGGAAAAACCCTCTAATGCTGAAAGAAATATAGCATCTTTGGCTGAAGCTCAATCTTCTTTGAATAAAATGGCTGCTAAACCTGAAACTAATGATAATCCCTTTGCAGCTACTAATGCCATACAAGTAAGAATAGATGAAAATGTTAGACTATTAGCTGAATTACATGCTAAGTGGGAAAGAGAAGATGAAATTGCTAGAAACATTAGTGTTTCTACTATTACCACCACTAGTGTTGAGGCTAGTAATAGTTCTACTACTTTAGATGATAATTTTGATTTTGATCTTGATGGTTGCAATATCTCGGAAGTTATTAAGTTCCTACAAAAGCTTGCTAGAAGTCCTAATGCTAGTGCTATGAACATGGCCTTTACAAAACACATTACCGATGCTCTCATAAAGATTAACGAAGAAAAGATGAAACATAAAGCTTATATTCCTATAAAACAAGAAGATGGTTGGGAACCCATCATTAATATGAAAGTGAATGACTTTGATTTCAAAGCTTTATGTGATCTTGATAGTAGTGTTTCTATTATGCCTGGAAGGATTTATGATATGCTTGATTTGCCACCACTTGAAGATTGTTATCTGAATGTCCCACTTGATGATAATGCTAAAAAGAAACTCATGGGGAGTATTAATGATGTTCTTATTATGGTTAACAATGCCTATGTCCCTGTTGATTTCTATGTTTTGGATGTTGAATGCAATGCTTTTTGTCCTATTACTTTGGGAAGACCTTTTCTTGGAACTGTTGGTGCCATTATTGATATTAAAGAAGGCACCATGAAATATCAACTCCCACTCAAGAAAGGTATAGAACACTTCCCTAAGAAGAGAGGGAAGATTTCTTTTGCATCTCCTATGAAAACAAAATTTGGTCTTAATGCTTCTTCATTTGAGAACACTAGATTCTTTTTCTTGCTTCTTATGCCCTACTTAAAGGCGTTAAAGAAAAGTACTTATTGGGAGATAACCCCAAAGTTTTAGATGAGTCTTGGAAGTTATTACTTTAGTAATAACCGCTCCTTATCCTTTTTATTTGCCTTTTGTGCCAAGAGTAACCTCTAATGAGAGAGAAGTAATGATTGAGAAAGTTGCTGTCCCGAAACAGATTTCTGTGCTTCACCGTAAAACTTCGTGTAAAATCTCTGAACATCTTTTTGAGGCGCGAAGTTTTGTGCTTCTACCCCAGGTTGTTATCTAACTTTCGTTAGTTCAACACTTTTTGATTTGAGCAACAGAAGGTCTTCGAAAAAATTCGTATTTACCTGCTGGTCTGTTTTGACAGATTTCTGCCATTTTCTACATTTGCTTCTTGTTGGTTCCTTTTTGAGTTCTTTTGGGGAATTGAGCTTTTTGAGGGAAGTGCTACAGTATCTAGTGTTCTAATGGAATTTTATTTGGTGTTAGAACTGAACCTTAAGACTTATTTATCTTGAGTGCACTAATTAATAAATATTGTGTGAAGTTTTGTATGAAGGAAAAATTTCAGGTGTTTGGAAGGAATGAGTAATGAGATGAAGGATGGACTAAAGCTCAATCTTGGGGATGTCGCATGTGTCACCCCAAGAAATATCCAAGAAGTACAAGCGTCAAAGCTTGGGGATGCCCAAGGCATACCCTTCTTCATCAATAAAAATGCCAGGTTTCTTACAAACGCTTCATTTTTATTGTTTCATGCACAGTTGTGTTGTTCTTGGAGCGTCTTCTTTTTCGTTTTTGTTTTGGTTTTTCGTTTGCTTGGTTTTCTTAGTTTGCTGATTAAATTGGTTGGACCCCCTCTTTCATATCTTGGTTTGCAAATAGTTTGGTTTGGTTTGGAAAATAGTAGGAAAGTTCATGCTTATGTTGTAAAAAGAGCTTGTTTTTGACGGTGGCCTATGCTTTGTCATGCCATGCTTGATATTGTTTTGGTTTTATGCTTAGTATTCTTTGCTGTAACATGACTTGTTATAAACAATTGAGATTGCTTAATGTGCCTTGGATGAATCATGCGTTGTTTTAGCATATTAAAGCATAGTATAGTGGTATTCTCCTTTGATGCTTTATTTGGGTTGACTTGGCACATGCTCACACCATGTTATGACTATCTAAAGTCACCATAGCCTTTATGATCCTTTAGTTTTCAACTTGTAGTATCACTTTATGCTTTGATCAATGATGTTTTGTCGCTCTACATGATTATGGTCATTACTGCTCTCTTAGTTTGTCGCTCCTAGTCTTTTGCTAGCCTCCGCAACAAAGTATGAGTTCCACTCATGCATCCAACTCCCTAAACCAAGTTATTCCAAAGAGTCCACCATACCTACCTACTAGCTTATGCTATTCCAAGTATATTCATGCTTTTATTTACCTTCCAAATAAAACTTGTTATCAGAAAACTAGTGATTAAAGCTCTCACGAACTTGATGGCACACTTTACTTTTCTTTCCCTTAATAAACTTGAACCATTGTGTCGTTGATGTTGTATATGCTTGCACTTATTTGTTGGGAATTAGCAAAACCATGTTTTCATGGGGAGCGCTTTCAACATTGCACTTGGTACTTGTACCTAGTTGATATCATGCTCTTTTGTATATGGATGTCGTGTGTGTGAAATGAAAGGGGAGCTTGTAAGTCCATGGAGTTATGTATATGTGTTAGAGAAACGCCTGGGGCGCTGGTTTAATCCATGCTGACATGGTGGAAACCTGCAGCGTAACCATAATGAAATGTCTATGAAGCATTCTTCTTATAAAAAAGGAGTCCTATATTGAGAAAAAGAGAAAAGGAAAAAAAGAGATATTATGAAAAGAGGACAGAGAGAAAAAAGCACCATATTCCCATGATAAATAAGAAGATTGCTGAGATGCTCATTGTCTACTTGCCTTGTCATTTTGATATGGGGATTCTTCCATATCATCGGGCAAGGGGTACCCCGTTGGTGGTTCTCTATGATACACATGTACTTACGATGACAAAAACTTACCGGTGACTAAACTTGAGTAGCATGAGGAGCGGCCCTCGTATACAAGGGACATGAGATTTCTAACTTATACTTCGTCAAGCATGTACACCATAGTTTGTTCATTTTAACCTTAATAACTTCAAGATGCTTATGATAGGGGCAATGAGAGCTGAAAGCTATAAGTACCATAATTTTTGGAAGCTCTTTATGAGACTTAAATCCCTACTTCCTTCTATGAAGGCCCTTCTTCCACCATTATATTGAGTCTCCACCTTCTACATTTATGCACCTACTTTGAGAGCATAGTGGACATTCTTAGTTCTATGTGCATTGTCCCAAGACTAGTTGATTGATGCATAACTTGATATTGCTTGTTTTAAACTATTTGTATCTAGTGACTCTTATGAACTTTGAAGGTGTCCTATGCATTTATATTTGCTACTCTATGTGGGACAAGCTGAATACTATTATGGTATGTTTTCTTTATGTGAAACAAACAAACGTCTTGGAAACCATTGTTATTCATGAATCTTTTGTTTGTGCCTTTTCATGTTGCATCATAGTTTCTTTGTCTTATTGGTAGAACCTTGCCTTTCATGTTATGATTGAAGTACTATGATCCCAGCTTTGAATGTTTTACAAATACTTTGATCAAGTCTTTGATGGTGCATGTCACCTCAAAAATTATTCTTTCTTTTTATTACTTACCTACTTAAGGACGATCAGGAGTTAAGCATGGGGATGTTGATACATTGGAAATGTATCTATAATTTTTGATGTTCCATGCTTGGTTTTATCCACTTTCTTGTGTTTTGTCCACAGTGCCACACTTTGTGTTTTCTATTGCTTTTGGTTCCAGGAAAGTCAGAAAATGAATATTCTCAGAATTGGACAGGACAAAAGCCAAAGTGCCTATTTTTCCGGAAGTCATGAGATGCCAGAATACGAGACGGAGAAGGGTTGGGGGCCGGCCACACCACCTGGCCGCACGGCCAGGCCTGGCCCGCGCCAGGGGGTGGTCTGGCTGACCCCAGCACCCCCTCGGCCTCACCTTCCGCCTATAAGATGCCCTCGGGACGAAAACCCTAAGTACCCGATTAAAAATCCACGAAAGAGTCTGTAGCCGCTGTCATCTCCATCCCTAGATCGGGAGGGCTCTAAAGCTCTTCCCGGCACCCTGTCGGAAGAGGGGAATTCACCCGGGAGGCCTTCTTCATCATCATGTAAGCCTCCGGTGTGATGCGTGAGTAGTTCATCCTTAGACTACAGATCCATGTAGTAGCTAGATGGCTGGTTCTCCTCCTTTGTGCTTTCATGTCTAGATCTTGTGAGCTCTGTTCATGATCAAGATCATCTATTTGTAATTCTGCATGTTGTGTTTGCGAGGATCCGATGGATATTGAGATGCTATTTCAGATTGATTATTGATTCTATCATGTCTTTGTTATTTGTGATCTTGCATGCTTTCCGTTGTTAGTAGCTATCTTGGCCAAGTAGATGCTAGCAACTCCAAGAGTTAGTATTTATGCTCGATAGTGGGTTCATGCCTCTGGTAATCTGGGGAAGTGACATAAATCTCTAAGGTACTAGATGTGATGTTGCTACTAGGGAGAAAACAACAATCCTTTGTTCATATAACAATCGTATTGTTTACATTACACGCTATTCGTAAAGCAATAATCTGTTGCTTGCAACTTAATACTGGAGGGGGTTCGGATGATAACCTGAAGGTGGATTATTAGTCATACATGCAGTTGGATGGCAGTCTATGTATAATGTTGTAATGCCCAATCAAGTTCCAAAGGAGTCAAGATGATTAGTATATGCATGTATTGCTTTCTCGATGTTTGTCAATTGCCCGTGTGTCGTTGTATTGAGAACGGCAGTACCTGAGGAGGTTAGATAGAGGTGTGGGGACTAGCAGGGAAGCTATCGACGGCATCCGCAGGCGGGATTGGATACAAGCGAGCGTAGCGGGACGCGAGAAGTACCCAGGTTCGGGGCCCTCGTGGTGAGGTAAAGCCCCTACTCCTGCCGGATCTGGCTATGTGGAATATACGAACTACAAGTGCTCCTCGAGCTGTATTCTCTAGCTACTGGCTTAAATGCAATGAGACCAACCGACTGTCTAATTGAACTAGTGCGTGTGCTCTAGGTGAGAGAGCTAGCAGGGAGAGCTAGCTCCCTGGGAGTGATCGATCGATCCATGTCTGAATGAGTGAGTGGAGTCGCTGTGAGTGAATCCCTCCCTTGCCTTATAAAGGTGGCCAAGGGGAAAAAGGTGGGACCCACTTGCCTAACTAGTACTATGCATGTGTCATGCATGATGTAGTGTATAGTGTATACTATTGCACACATCATCTGATAAAGTAGTATGGGCCTTGTCTTCTCAGTCTTGTCCGTTGTCTTCTTGTTTGTCCTTCTTCTTATCTTCTCGTACGTCTATCTAGGGATCCAATGCGTAGCTGGGTAGCGATGGAGTAGTAGTAGCAGCTGGTACTACGCTTGCCGATCGATCCGGCTAGGAGAGATCAACCGGCCCAAAGGAAGCGACTAGACACTCCCTGGGGCTGACCGGTCCAGCCGGGAGCTTGTAGCCAGCCTAGGGAGAGGCGGAGGGCCAGATGGGCCAACCGGCCCAGCGGCAGGGGCGACAGGAAGCTAGGGCTGGGGCGGCCAGGGCCTAGTCGGGGAAGCGCCAGGCGGCCCAGGCGGGGGCGAGCGGGGGTCCAGGCGGGGGAGCGGCTCGGTGGCTCGGGGTCGCGGAGCGGGCCCTGCGGGGAGCCGGCCCACGCAGGAACCGACGGAGAGGCCGCCTGGGGGAGCGGGGATGAGGCGGGCCGGCTGGGTCGGCCCAGCCAGAAGGAGGAGTCGGTCGGGAGCGCTTGGCAGGCCGGCTGGAACTTCTCAGCCGGCCTAGATTGCGTATGCTGTAGCTTTTCTTTATTCTTTTGCCTGTTTTTGCCTTTTTTTATCCGTCTTGAGTGCTTCTTTGGGGTACCCGGGGATGATCCCCCCAACACCCGCTGTAATTTGTTCACCCAGCATGTTATCTATCTTAAGGAGAGCCACCTCTAGTGAACTATGGATCCTGGTCCTTTCTTTTACATACAATCTACAAACTGTTTACTGCTTTGTGTTTACTTTCTGCAAATTTTTACTTCCTTCCATTCGATACGTTTAATCCTTTGTTTTCAGCAAAATCGATGAGATTGACAACCTCATCGCCAGTTGGGGACAGAGTTCTGTGGTTGTGTTGTGCAGGTCACCACGTTGCTACTAGCACCGGTAGTGCGCCCTGCCAAGGCTCAGCTAGCAACACCTTTGGGTTGTTTCCTTGCTCCTACTGGTTTGTGTAACATTCCAAAGTTTCCTAAATTTGGAATGTTAAAATAAATTAAATAAGTTGATTTAATTATTTGATCTTGTTGATTTTTTTTTGAATAAAAAGAAACTTTTGTTGTTTGTTTGAAATTTTACCAAACCACATTAAAAGAATGGGTTAATATGTCTAACGCATTGTTTGAGAAGTTCATAACAAATCTAAAACATTGTGTTGCCTTGCATTCATACAAGTTCATAAATTAAACCCAATTTACAAACCCTATTTTTTTGAATTACCAAAATACTCCTACAAAAGTATTTTGGAGAAAAAGGATCCTATGATGGTCTACAGAATTTTAGGAAGTTTTGGAGACAAGAATCAACTCATTAGAAGATCATATGGAAAAGTTATAAAGAAAACAAGGAAATAGAAAAAAAGAAAAGAATAAGAAAAAAACTACACCTAACCGGCCGAGCCAGCCTGGCCAGCCCACCTAGTTTTCTACCGCGCGTGCGCCATGAAGGAGCCCAGAAGCGGCCCAGTAATAGCTCGCCTGTAGCCCGGCCTCCTTACCACTCCTCTCGGTCACCAACAGCTGGGCCCCACCCCTCCTTCTTCCTCACGAACGGGAGACCGAGCCGCCTACGACTTCGCGTATGGCACCAAAATCCTTGTTGTTTATGTTCGGATTCGCCTTCTTCCGCACACTTGTCTCCATAAAAACCTTCCCCTCCGCGACGAATCGATCTTTTAAGGACAAAACCCCGAAAACCTAGCCCGAACTGCAAGCTCCTGATCTCGCTGGAGTCGTCCGCCGTCGGTAGTGGTTGATGATGATTAGGAGCTCCCCTTTTCCCTCCTTATCTACCATCACTTTTTCCGTTAAAGGCCGCCTCACCTCGTCCTCTTTTACCCATGTTTTGCAGCCGCCACTCCCTCTAATTGCTCGTCGGAGCCTCTGGAACTTTGCCGGAGCCACGGCAAGCCGAGCTTGTCCAGCCGCCATTCACCGTCTGTAGAGGAAGCGGAGGGCCACGTCTAGGTAGCTGCCGAATTCTCTGTGTCGCACCGCATCTCGTCGCACTCCCCTCCGTCATCATCGACCGTCAGAAGCGCTGCCACCTGAAGGTCCGCCGCCGTCGTTGACGTCACCCTGGCAACCACCTGGAAGCTTTCGTTCCCAGCCGTTGGATCTCGCATCGATGGGCGAGATCACCTCCAGCCGAGCCGAGCCGCAAGACGAGGCTCAAGCCGCATTGAGCCCAAGGCAGAGCCAAGCCGCTGATCTACCACCGTCAGATCTAGATCCAGTAGATCTCGTTGATCCACTTAAATGAAGAGGTACCGACCAATCACAGGACGCCATGTGGCCATCTGTTTATCTGTTTAATCCAGAAATTGAATAAATAGCCAGAAAATTGTGCAACCTTGTAAAAATCAAATAAAAATATTTATAAGTCCAAAAATAGCAAATAACATATCAATGGATTCGGAAAATTGTGTAGAATATTATTATGTTATTATATCTGACTTTTACAGTATAGTTTTACTGTAATATGTTAATTGGTTTAATAGCCTTTTTAGCTTAAATAAAATATAGTAAATTATCTGTAGATCATAAAAATACAAGTAAGGTGTCTATGGATTCATAATTTAACATACGACATTAATATGCTGTTAGATCTAATTTTCGTAGTTTATAACTACTGTAGTAATTTAATTAGTTTTAATGGACTTTTAGACTATTAAATTCATAATAAATTATTTATAGGGCGGAAAAATATAATTAATATGTATCTGGATTCACAATTTCACGTGAAATACAGATCTGATCTTAGATATAATTTATGCTGTAGTAAATATTTTAAATGATTTAATCTCTAAATAAATCATAGAAAAAGATCTACAACTCCGATTAAGGTGAATCCAATTCCTACTGGTTCGTGTTAATGTCCTCTATCTAGTAAAACTTAGAACCAAAGTTTATTAGCCAATTAGGACAGAGGTTGCAGCAGAAGTATTGAAAACCCCTTTAATGGCAATCAAGAATTAATAATAAATGTCCTATTGCGTCAAAAACTTATGTGCATGCATCATGTGTTATAATAGTGTCCAGAAAACTAAGTACATCCATTGTGACATTAAACCATCATGCATAATCATCATTGTTGTGGTTGTTATGTTTGTAATTGTGTTGATTTGAATTGTTTTGTCCTCGCGTTAGATTGTTCGGAGAGTCCGATTGCTGCAGAAGAATCCAATCATCACTCATAACACAAACATAAGACAAGTTACACCACTTGTTCATATTTATGTCCCAGTTTTGACTAGGAACGTTTTACTCTTCAAATTCTGTAGCATGCATGCGTAGGATTTTGGTAGATTTTTCTTAGTACTATTTTGCAAGTGCGGTTTTGTAGTATGCCATGAGTAGCTCTATGCTTAGGGATTTTTCCATCCCAATAGGTTATCCTGTTTTTCTAAGTTATGTTTGCTATGTTGTATACTTGTATATATCAAGTACCATTGGGAGGGTTCGAAAGACTCAAACATTTCCTAAGTACGAGAGCTCTCTCGAGCGAACTTTCCTTCTTCAAAACCCCTTCAAAATAAAACTAAGTTTTCTTCTGGGCGGAATGGTTGTCGGGACAACGAGTAGGAATTTTGGTGGAGGACGGCCGCCCAGGAATCAAAGAAGTCTGCCATGTTTCAGAATTCAGAAGCTTCCCGTGCAACCACAATACATATGGGCTCTGTCTTGGCTTAGTACTTAGTGGGAAACCTCACCGGGTACCAACATTTGGAGGTTCTTGGCACGGTTGGATCCAGCTGGTAGAGGGGCTACTAAGGGAAGGCTTCGCCATGGTCTTGTATGTAAAGGACTTGATCGTGGATTGTGGGGAAAGTGCACAACCTCTCGAGAGTATTGCAAACTGATCGATCGGCCTTGTTCACGGAAACAGAACAACTTTGAGCATCTGAAGGATGGAGCCTCTGAAGGATCTTCCTCTCTCTTTCCAAAGTTTTTCTGAAACCCCATGGCGTGAGTAATATCGCTAATGGGTGGGATCTTGGGAACTTGGTGAGTAATATCCAAGTGTTGGGTTGTTTGGGCACTTGGTGAGTAATATCCTCGTGTTCCATTCGACCCTATATTACTTAAACAATGTTTACAAAGTAGGGTAAAATTCTCCCTCTTTTCTTCTTACATTAAGAAAATTGGCTTTATGCAAATGAACCCCAAAGCCTACTCCTAGCCTTGCATGTAGAGATAGACTTACTCTTTCCTTGGTGTAATTTGCCAATACATTCAAAGTATTGACCAACTCGTTTCGCTGCACGTTTTATGTGCAGAATTTGGAGATCGTTGAAAGGTGCGCTAGGATCGCGGGTCTTCACTCAACCTGCATGTGGCATTGATGGGACTCCAAGTTGTATATATATTGCTTCTGTTGTAATAATGTAAACTCTGGATTATTCGATTCATGTAATAAAGACTTGTGTTTTACATGATAATTCATCGACTGTGAGTGCTAGCTAATGATCCAGGGACTAGCATGTTAATCACAGGGATTTAGGATCTTTATCGATCCGAGGTCACTACAGTTTGATTAAACCTTGGTTCCCAACGAGCTCTACATCAACACTGAGCCATCATACCCCACCTAGAAGGCCTCCCGATATCATCTAGGCGGAGCACGAGAGTATGCTCACCATCCAAGAGGTGCCATCTTGGGTGCATCCCTTCATGAACTACATCGCCAACGGAGAGCTCCTGGATAACGAGGTCGAGGCCAGGCAAATCCGGCGGTACAAGCGCAACACATGCGGAATTTTCTAGTAGTGTGTCGATGTAGAAACAGGCTACCGGCTACTAAAGGACATCCACCAGGGTGAGTCCGGACATCACGCTTCATCTCAGGCAATAGTCGCCAAGGCATTCCGCCACGTCTTCTATTGGCCCACCGCCCTCGAGGATGCGGAGCAGCTGGTCCACGCGTGCAATGGGTGCCAACGCTTCGGCCAGCTGAGGCACATGCCGACTTCAGTACTCAAGACAATCCCGATTACATGGCCCTTTGTTGTTTGGGGGCTGGACATGGTCGGTCCCTTCAAGCGAGTGCACGCGGGCATGACCCATCTGCTGGTGGCGATAGACAAGTTCACCAAGTGGATCGAGGCGAAGCCGATCCAAAAGCTGGACGGGGCAACAAGCGTCACCTTCTTCATGGACATCATCAACCGGTTCGGCTACCCCAACAACATCATCACGAATAACGGCACGAACTTCGCCAAGGGGGCCTTCGCTCGGTTCTACAGCAACAAGGGTATCCGGCTGGACCTCACATCTGTCGCGCACCCGCAGTCCAACGGGCAAGTTGAAAGGTCAAATGGCCTAGTACTAACCGACATCAAGACATGACTCATCGATCCCTTGGAGCGATCACCCAGATGCTGGATCAAGGAAATTCCGGCTATGTTGTGGAGCCTCTGCACCACCCAAAATTGGTCAACCGGCTTCACCCCATTCTTCCTTGTCTACAGATCGGAGGTTGTCCTCTCCGCGGACATCGAGTTTGACTAGCCCCGCAAGCTCCTCTATGACGAAAAGGCCAACCAGGAGGCACGAGAGGACGGCGTGGACCTGCTCGAGGAGGACCGCGAGCTGGCATTGTCTAGATCGGCGCTATACCAGCAAGGCTTACGCCGCTACCATTCAAGCCAGATCTGGCCCGTCGCATTCTGTGAGGGCGATCTGGTCCTCCGGCTAGTGCAACATACCAAGGGCATGCACAAGCTGTCACTACCTTGGGAGGGGCCCTTCATTATCAGCCGGGCTGCACAAAAATTCCTACTACCTCATCGACACGTAGCAGCCGCGCAAGAACAGGATGGACAAGTCAGACAACGAGACAGAATGCCCCTGGAATGTGACCCTGCTACGCCTATTTTACACCTAGTCGTCGGACAATGTATGTATCCCATGAGCCCTACAAGTGAATGAAAGATGTGGAACCCTGAGAAACACTCGGGGGATCCTTGCCAGAAATTTGCATGTGTTCTTCTTTGACTCAGTTTTTCGTGCTCCAGCAACCCCTATCCGAGGACTGAGTAGTGTGCGATAGTGTCAGAGGCCCACTCTTCGTCTCAGCTACAGACCGCAACCTGGCTGTCCGCCTAGCAAGAGCAAAACCCCGAGGCATCCCACATGAAAAATGGTAGAAAGATGCGACAGATCAGGCGTCCCAGCCTTGTGCATAGTTTGAAATTTTCTGGCTGCTAAGCCTCCAGTACCGTGCGCAATGTATTTTCAGCTCCCCCTTCGATTCTGGCTCCAGACCGCAACCTCGCTGGCCGGCAAGAACACATCGTAAACAGTAGAACGCATGGGAAAGCGACTAACTAACCCAAGAAGCGCAAGCTAGTTTTCGAAAAAACCGAAGTCATTTTCCGGTTAATAAGTAACACCCTAATCGACTAACATATTAACAACAAATCTATATATGTGTTTGTTTTGCATGACTACATTGAGTCGATTATCCAAAGAGAGAAGATTTGAAGTCCTTGCCTTCATCAAGCGCTCCGAATCTCGGGGCTACACCCACTAGGTGTGCTTGTGCGCCCCCAGTGGAATCACGTAGTTCCGACCGGCTAAGGGAGTTTAGCCAGATATTCAGGACCAGGTGTGGGAAAGGGAAAGAGCAAGAAAAGAGAAGAGGAGATTCGAAGCACTTGGCTTCATCAACTACTCCGAATCTCGAGGGCTACACCCAGCGGGTGCACTGACGCACCCCCACTGTCTGGTTGGTCGAGAAAGGCCAAGATATCCGACTAAAGGCGTTTAGCCAGAAGAAATGTAAAGATCGAAGGAAAGAAAGGAGAGAAGATTCGAAGCACTTGGCTTCACCAACTACTCCGAATCTTGGGGTCTACACCTAGTGGGTGTGCTGATGCGCCCCCATCGGAATCAGTAGTCCTCCGGCTAAAGGGGTTCAGCCGAACGAGGATAGTCGGGCGGGCCTAATCAGCAAAAGAGGAAAGAAATACGAAGTATAGAAAATCAGAAGGAAAAGCGAAAGACAAGCATTTTCAATACATAAAGATAAGGGGAGTCGAAGCTCCCACAAGTTCACCGATGCATAAACATGAGTTCAGCAAAACGAAAGACGTTACAATTCCACCCGGCATCCCGGGGATCAATTCTAGGCGGCGGGGCCCTTGCCGTGTGGCTAGTCCTGACTGGCCGTGGCTTCGGGAGGCGGAGGAGGCACGCTGGATGTTCCGGCTTCAACGTCTCCACCACCCGGCTACGGCGTCGGCTCGGCCTCCGTCTCTGGCGTCCCGGGGGAATCCAAATCAGTGAGGACTTCATCGACGTTGGCATAGCCGGCAATCTTGATGGTGGATGCGCGAAGTCCTGGATGAGCCTAGCGGATGGCGGCAAGGTCTGCACTGGCGCGAAAGCCTCTGTTGATCTTCTCGAAACGCGCGTCATTGTACCAGGACAGCATCAGCACCAGCACCATATCCGCTCCGGCTCGCGCCGCTAGGTCCCTCAGCCGATCAACGGCAGCCGGTACCTCCGCGACCTTCACCACCAGCTGGGCGATGGTTTCCGGCATAGCCCCATCCGGCCACAAGAAGTCGAAGACGGCATGGGAAGCCTTCCGCACTCTGCGGCCTCCTCACCGAGAAGGGCGACAAGCTCCTAGGAGGTGGGCTGATCACCCAGCTAGTTCTCCTAGAGCCGGTTGTAGGCCATCAAGTCTATGCCCGGATAATAAGCTATCAGAAAAACTAAGTCAAGTCCAGCTACTGGATCCGAACAAAGAAGAGGACTCGGCAAGAAACTTTACGTTTGGCGATGCGGCCGACCTGCATCAGCTCCTCCAGGGGAGCCTTCTCCTGCTCCCCCAGCCGTTTGACCTCCTTCTCCTGGTCTTTGCACTGGGCGTCAAGGAGGTCGAAGGCCTGAGCCTGGCTGGCAAGGGCGGAGTCGCGCTCCTTGATGACATCCTCCAACTTGTCCATCTTGGAGTGCCACTCCTTGTTCTGGAGACGGAGGGAGGAGTTGCTCCGGCTAAGGTGTTCGTTCACCTTGGTCAGCCGATTAATCTCCCACTGAGCGCAGCCCATGATGGCTACAAGAACAACCGGATATGAGCAAAAAAAGGACCGGATAGAAAGAATTACTCTAGGAGGTGTCGTTCACCGTGGCAAGCTTCTGCTCCAACGTCCGACTTGCCCCAGCCGAAGCCACAAGCAGCTAGACCTCCTTCACTGCCAACTCCAGGCTGGCGGCCAGATCCCACAGAGACGCGGTGGAGGAGGAGGAGTCAGCGGTGTTGAGGGTCAGGGACTCCTTCGCCTCGCGGAGCGCCACCCACCACACCTCCCCCGGCTCACCGTCGAAGTTATCATCGGCCACCATCACCAGCTCCTTGCCTGTTGTGCCCCCCTTGCTCCTGCGGAGGAGCCACCGCAGCTCCACGGGCTCGGCACGCTGGTGTTTGGCTGGACTATCATAGTCGGTGGGGCATCGTCGGCCCCGGTTCCTGTCGTCGGATCCGCGTGGGGCAGCGGCGGAGGACTCCTGGGTGTTGGAGAAGGGGTGGAAGCAATGGCAGGGGCCGGGTTGGTAGGCGGCGCGCAAGGCGGCGAGGCAGTTGGTGCGCGCGCAGGGCTGGCAGCGTCGAAGGAGATGAGCATACTAAAAAGAAGAAGGGCAAAGCTAGTAACAAAAGGAAGAGAGAGCAAAGTGAAAAGATCGTCGAAGGAAGGGAAGAGCCTTACCCCTGCACCACCGGGGCGGCGCCTTCTTACGGCCAAGACGACTCAGGGGCAGGGCACCAGTCCGGCTCCTCTTGGCAGCAGGCTCCTGTAGGGGTTCCGCGTATAAAAACAATAAATTTTGACCCTACGCCCCTGAACTCCTGATGCTGCCAGGACCTATCTATTAGTAATACAGTAACAGTAGGGGCTTTCGCGAACTTACCCTTGAAGACCAAAAAGCATTGTCAATGCTGACGAGAGCGTGGTTGATGTAGACAAGCCGAAGCCGACCTCAAGGTCGTGATGAACTCCTTGTGCTCCTGTGGCTCCAACGACTTGAGTGCCTCAAGTCTGACACCCCGCAAGGAGTTACACACGTACGGTGCCTGACGATGACTCCCGCTTCCCCGATCCAGCAGCAGTTGTGGAAGTAGATCTCCCGGATCCGAATCCCGCAGTGCGACGGCGCTCTGCGGTGAAGATGTCTCTCGTTCGCGCAGTCTGAACTTGGGACCACGGTTACGAGAGAGAGAGAGAGTGAGAGAGAGAGATAGAGAGAGAGAGAATATCAATTGGAGGTCTTCCCAAAAGTGAGAACACCTTTATTGAATATTGTGTGTATTTATCTGGACAAATACCCCCACTTTATATAGGGGGAGGGGAGGTATTACCTCCCTCAAAGTCCTAGGGTGGGACAAAAGGAGAGGGAGAGGGGGCAGCTGTCGGCCGGCCCTAGTGGGTCCCCCCTTGCCCCTTCTCCCCTCTTGCCTTTCCCTAATGGGCCATTTTCCCTCCGGATTTAGCCCATTAAGCCTTTTGACCTTTAAATTGATTTTCTCTTTTATTAAATAATTATGAATAAATGATTAAATCAATATTTAACATTCATTCATATATTATTCAATCTCCGTGGCTATGGAACACCTTCCACCTCCACTCCGGACATCCTTCGGACTTACTGAAACCCTTCTGGTTTTCTCTCTACTATTCTTTGGCGATTCTTCCGATCCTACAAACACTCTCTAACCATCATCAAACCCTTAAGCATGATACTCTACGGTTCGGGAACACTCCAGAAATGGTCGGGACACTCCCGGACCAATGATAAACAGAGGGACCTGGATGGCCATGTGACCCCTGTGCGTTCCACGAAGATCTTTCATCGTTTGAACCGGGACGGTCGTGTCTTATTCCCTTTGTCTCTCGATACTTGCATTGCCCGAGATCTGATCAATGACATCACGATGTCGTGTTCAATCTCGTTACCAAACAATGCTACTTGACTCATTCCGACAAGTGATATCCATGTGATCAAATCACACGTTGTGCAGCTATTGGATATAACTTCTCTGACTGGGCCCTTGAGTATGTTTCCGTCACATGGATGGACAAATCCCTCTCTTGACATATATTGCCTCTACAGTAACTTTAGATCAACCTCGAGGGATTTCTCATGGGCACTGTGCCTTGGGACACATCATTCTACGTTAAAAGCAAACTAGCCCCGCCATAACATTATACAACACTTTAGATGGTACCCTTATCTATTATAAATGTATTCATCGAAACACTAGTACATGATGACACACAAGTATAGGGGGTGTATCGCAGTATTTTCGATAAGTAAGAGTGTCGAACCCAACGAGGAGCAGAAGGTGCTGGCTAGTGGTATGGATCAGAAATTCTCTACAAATACTTAGCAAACGGATTTTTAGGGGCAAGTGGCCCAATCCTTTATGCAGCAAAGGACAAGCCGGTTGTATTACTTAAGATGACCAAACGTTCTCGAGGACACATGGGAAGACTGTCAAGTGCTTTCGCTTCATATAGTTGATTAATCTTTTTAGCTTGCTAAGTGTTGTGTGGGTGAACCTGTGCTAATGTACCGACCTTCCTAGGACTAATACATACTTGTGATTATACCCCTTGCAAACATCCGTAAGTACAAGAAAGTAATTAAGGTAGAAACCTAACAATAGCTTTAAACTCTAAGACCCTTACGTCCCTTGTGCAATGGTTTCCTAACGGGGGTTCAGGTTTCTGTCACTCCGGCAACCCCTACAATTAGTAGCCAAATACACAATGCATTCCCCTAGGCCCATATAGGTGAAGTGTCATGTAGTCGACGTTCACATGACACCACTAGAAGAAGTACACCACAACTTAAATATCAAACCATTGAATCTTTCTCAACACAACTCCACTACCAACAACATGACTTCTCCCATGTCCTCAAGAACAAAATGAACTACTCACAAGACATCATATGGATCATGATCAGAGATGGAATAATGATGTATAACAATCTGAACATAAACAATAATTCAACGGTTCACTCAATAGCATCAACTACAAAGAGTAATCAACACCGGGAAAGTTTCCCCTATGAACTATGCAAGATTCAACGCAATTGTTACAGAAATATGGAGATGGTGATGAGGGTGCTGATGGTGATGATGGTAATGATGATGATGATGATACCGATGAAGTCCAGCTTGATGGTGGTGTTGATGGCGATGATCTCCCCTCCCCGAGAAGGAATTCCCCCGGCAGAAATCTGTCTGCCGGAGAGATCTTTCTCTCTCCGTGTTTTCCGCCCCACAGAGGCGGCGGAATCTTTCTGTGGTCACTCCCCGAGTCTTAGGGTTTCGGGAGGATGATACACGCCAGAGGGGAGTGCCTGGAGTGGGCCAGGGCGGCCACACCACCTGCTGGCGCGGCCTAGGGTTGCCCGCGCCAGGAAGTGGTGTGGGCCCCCTGTGGCCCATCTCCAGCCCCCTTCTGGCTTCCTTCGTCTTCTAGAAAAATAGGATTTCCCGTATATTTTCCCGGATTTTCTAATCTTCGCGAATTTTGCCTCCAAACAGCACCTTTCCAATCAGAATCCTGACTGCAGCGGTCCATGCTCCAAAAGTCATCAACCATGCAAAAACAGATGAAATAACATAAGTATCACATCTTAATACGAAATATATCAATGAATAACAGTGAATTATGACATAGAATAGTGATGCAAAATGGACGTATCAACTCCCCCAAGCTTAGACTTCGCTTGTCCCCAAGCGAAACTGAGCTCAATAAACATGGCCTCAGGTTTATGGAGTGAAGAGTCGATAAAAGAATACGGACAAGAAGCATCACATTCATCAAATACATAGATCATAATAGAAGACAACACACTATTATATAATTCAACTTGCAATGAGTAAAGGAAACACAATAAAGATACATAGAGTGAATCATAATTGGTAATGGCAAACTTAGCTCTTGGTCGAAGAATAGTTGATAATTTGCTCGAGTTCACAAATAGCTGGTTTTCAATGATATCTTTCAAAGTAATAAACACCAAGATAAGAGCAATGTGCAAAATAAGGAACATAAGAAACATGATTGAATAAATCATCATATGAATGAATGAAACACAACAACTCAAAATACTTACTGAGATAGAAGGGAATAGGTTTACTGACTCAACTACAAAGTAAAAGAAAGGCCCTTCGTAGGGGGAAGCAGGGATTGCAAGTCTCATAAAGAGCTCCCAAAAATTATGATACTTACTAGCTTTCAGCTCTCATTGCCCCTATCATAGGCATCTTTAGGTGATTAAGGTTAAAGTGACACAACTAAGAGGCTATGCTTGACAAGTTATAAATTGAAGTCCCATGCCCCTTACTTATGAGTACCGAACCTCATGCTACTCAACCTCAGTCACGAGCAAGCTCTTGTCATTGTAAATACATGCATATAATTGAGAACCGCCAACGGGGTACCCCTTGCACATGACACAGGAGCTATCCCATAATCAAAATGACAAGGCAAGCAGACAGTGAGCATCTCAACGATCTTTTTATTTGCTATTTGCATAGGTTTTTATTGAGGATGCTTCATAGAATTATCACTATAGTTATGCTGCAAGTTTCCACCATGATTAGGCATGGATTAGGCTAGCGGCCCAGGCGTTTCTCTAACACACATATAAACTCCATGATCTTACAAGTTCCACTTTTATTTCACACCGCCGGGATCCATAAGCAAAAGAACATGATATCAACTAGGTACAAAGTACCAAATGAAGTGTTGAAAGTGGTCCCCGTGATACATGGTTCTACTAACTTCAACTCATAAAGCGCAGGCATATACGCAACAAAGAAGGACCAAATGGTTTAAGTTTATTAAATGCAAGAAAGTAAAGTGTGCCATCAAGTTCGTGAGAGCTTTAATCACTACTTTTCACATAACAAGTTTAATTTGGGAGGTACATAAAACAAGAATTTACTTGGAATAGCAATAATGCTACTAGGTAGGTATGGTGGACACAAATGGCAGAGGTTTTGGTTTAAGGGATGGATGCACGAGAAGAATTCCCTCTCAGTACAATTTTTTGGCTAGCAAGGCTGGGTAGCAAGTATAAGAGTTGAAGGAAACAAACAAACATACAAGCGATAAAGACAAACATGCAATCTTCCTTGGAAGAACAAAAGATCTTAACTAGAGAATACTAAACTTATGAGCAAATCAAGAAAGAAAGATGATGAAATTGTTTTCCTTAGAGTACTTTTATCTTTTTTTCATTCAACTCTCAAAAATAGTGTTGCTACTGGCCAAGCCAGGTTAGCCAAAACCAACTAAATTAACTCAATGATCCCAAAGTGATACCAATACTAACAACAAGATCAATCATATAACCACGAATTGAAAACTAATATAAGTTATGCAAAAGGGTAAATGATAGAACTTCTCATTAATATTCCATAACGGAAACTCACACCAAGGGATACATATCTAACGAGAGAGGGGACACTTCCATAATGCAAACCATACTACATAATAACTCCTCTATTCATGATATGACCCTACTAATAAGATAAAAAGATAGAAGATGGTGATATGATACCGTGTCACTCCCCCAAGCTTGGAACAAACCAGGGGGATGCCAAACCTAATGACGAATTACTCCTTAGGTGGTGGTGGTATTCTCTTAGTTGACATGAGGAAATCTTCCAGCATCTTGCAAAGCCTATTATTCTCCCATTGAAGCATGTCCACATTCCTCTGCAAGTCTCGGTACTTATCGCAGAACTCCTTAGTGACTCGTAGGGCTTCCGTTGATGCAGGGCAAGAGACTAAAGGTACCAGCCCCTGCTTGGGGTCTTGGAAATTCTCCTCCATGGGCTTCTTCCCTTTATCCTTGGCGGACACCATTGTGCTTCTAAACCTTCAAAGAGTATGTCCTGGCAGAAACAGATCGAAACAAAAACACGACGAAAACATGATATACGAACCTCGAGGGATCCGGGGGGGTTATATATTACGAAGTTTCATATCAAAAGGAAGGTACTGGGAGAAAACGAGTCGGAGGCGGAGTCCGGGGTGGACTCACCACCTGGTGGCGCGGCTAGGGTGGGCCCGCGCCACAGGGTGGTGTGAGCCACCCTGGCTCCGTTTCCATCCCTTTTTCGCTTTGTAGCTTTCCTTATTGACTAAAAACTGCAAAAAATATAGTTGGATTGTATTTTCGCGGAACTTTCCTTACCAGAACTGTTACCTATTTGAAAACAGACTTTGCAGGTCTCTGAATTTGGTATCTAGTAGATTCTTTCGGAGTCATCACTTGAATAACATCAATATTTTCATCTTCATACACTTATTACTTGAGTCATAAAAAAACCTTCTCTTCCTTATTACACCATTATCTCCACTTCCTGGAAATTTCTTTCACACAAAACTTCACACAGTTCTCATTAGCAACATTAGTATAAGTGAAGTGACAAAACCTTTTGAGCTCAACTTCAACTGAAAACCATCAAAACATAAGCTAATGTAGCAACTCCTTCAGAAAACTCAAAAAGAATTGAAAAAGGAAATCGAATAAAGAAGAAAATGCAAGATTGGCTAAATCTATCAAAACAGACCAGCAGGTAAAGATCAATTTTTTCGAAAATCTTCTATTGCTCAAATCAAAAAGTACGAAACTAACGAAAGTTAAATAACAACCTGGGGCAGAAGCACAAACAAATACAACTCAATCCGACGTACAGAGATCTCTCACGAAATTTTATGGTGAACCACAAAAATCTATTTCGGGACAACAACTTCCCCAAATCTTACTTCTCTCTCATTAGAGGTTGATCTTGACACAAAACCAAACAAAACGGATAAGGAGCGGTTATTACCGAAGTAATAACTTCCAAGACTCAAAGAAACAAAAACAAACTAAAAGCAAAAACAAATTGGGTTGTCTCCCATAAAGCTCTTTCTTTATAGCCATTCAGATGGGCATGATAATTTTGAAGATGCTCACTCAGGAATATGAATTGAAGTGAAAGAGAGCATTAAGAAGCAAACACACACACACATTTAAGTCTAACCCACTTCCTATGCAAGGTGATTTTATAAACAAACAATTTGTTGAAACCAGAGGCTACAAGCATAGGAAGGCAAAAGAAGTGCAACATAAAAACTTTCAGCATAAAACGAGGAAACTTGATATTATTGAGATGCATAAGAACACTTTTTCCTCTCTCATAATAACTTTTAGTATCATGCATAAACTTAACAATATATCTATCACCAGGATCATCATAACAATGATCACTTATCCTAACAGAAAACACAGGAATACTAGCTCTCATAATACTACTTTGTGAAACAATATTAGAGGTATCCTTACAAAGGATAGTGTGTCCGTCTTCTTCATATTTAGTAACAAAGTCTTTCACATTTGCTATTAGATTCATCAACCCTTTGTTTATCAGGTTCAACAGCTTTTCTTGTACTTTCATTAACCATACTAGCTATCATAGAATGTTCCTTTATCTTAACTGGGAAAGGCATTTCTCAATATAAGGTTTAGGTAAGACATGATTAGTAGTATAAACTTCAGTATTTCTTGCAGGAACACTCTTAGCAACATCTTTATAAGGTTCATGATACTTATTCCATTTCTTTTTAGGCACTTCAATGTAGGAAGCAATAGCTTGAGAGTCTAGACCATAAGCATTTTTAATATTTTGAAAGTCATCAGTTCCCATAAAACATTCATAATCATAATTTATACCTGATTTTCTACCTTTGTCATTCTCCCAAGCTTCAACATTATCTTTAATACAGTCTAGAAGATCCAATTTAGCTTCTTCTTCCATGCGAGTGAATGATCCAGCGCAAGAAGCATCCTATAAATCCTTGTCATGTAGAGGGAGCCTTGCATAAAAGTTATTGATAATAATATTGTTGGGGAGCTCAAGAATGGGACATTTGAGCATTAGTAACTTAAATCTCCCCCAAGCTTGAGCTGTACTCTCTCCATCAAGAGGCCAAAAGTTGTATATTTGATTCCGATCTTTATGAATCTCACTAGGAGGATAAAACTTTCTATAAAAGAGAGGCACTATTTCCTCCCATTCCAGAGCTTGACCATTCTTCAGCAGCTTATACCATTCCTCAGCTCTTACTTTCAGTGATAATGAGAATAACTTCTTCTTAACTTGATCTGTAGTAATACCTGCACACTTGAACAACCTGCATAATTTGTGTATAAAGAGCAAATGATCACCGGGATGGACAGTTCCATCCCCAACATAGTAGTTATCCATAACACGATCAATAATTCTTTTAGGTATTTTAAAAACATCATTCTCAGCAGGTGGTGGTTTACCTACTACCTTAGCAGTGGTAGTAGCGTTACCAAATAAGAAACTCAGCGAATTATCCATAACGAAAATAAAGCAACTAGCAGAAGTAAACAATACGCATAGTAGAAGTTTCCTTTTCCAGTTCCACTTTCCAATAGCGCTTCACTCCCTGGCAACGGCGCCAGAAAATAGTCTTGATGACCCACAAGTATAGGGGGTGTATCACAGTATTTTCAATAAGTAAGAGTGTCGAACCCAACGAGGAGCAGAAGGTGTTGGCTAGTGGTATGGATCAGGAATTCTCTACAAATACTTAGCAAACGGATTTTTAGGGTTTTTTGATAAAGCAAGTAAACAAAGTACGAGTAAATAAAAGACAGTAGGAATAAATGCAGCAAGTGGCCCAATCCTTTATGCAGCAAAGGACAAGCCGGTTGTATTACTTAAGATGACCAAACGTTCTCGAGGACACATGGGAAGACTGTCAAGTGCTTTCGCTTCATATAGTTGATTAATCTTCTTTAGCTTGCTAAGTGTTGTGTGGGTGAACCTGTGCTAATGTACCGACCTTCCTAGGACTAATACATACTTGTGATTATACCCCTTGCAAACATCCATAAGTACAAGAAAGTAATTAAGGTAGAAACCTAACCACAACTTTAAACTCTAAGACCCTTACGTCCCTTGTGCAATGGTTTCCTAACGGGGGTTCAGGTTTCTGTCACTCCGGCAGCCCCTATGATTAGTAGCCAAATACACAATGCATTCCCCTAGGCCCATATAGGTGAAGTGTCATGTAGTCGACGTTCACATGACACCACTAGAAGAAGTACACCACAACTTAAATATCAAACCATTGAATCTTTCTCAACACAACTCCACTACTAACAACATGACTTCTCCCATGTCCTCAAGAACAAAACGAACTACTCACAAGACATCATATGGATCATGATCAGAGATGGAATAATGATGTATAACAATCTGAACATAAACAATAATTCAACGGTTTACTCAATAGCATCAACTACAAAGAGTAATCAACACCGGGAAAGTTTCCCCTATGAACTATGCAAGATTCAACGCAATTGTTACAGCAATATGGAGATGGTGATGAGGGTGCTGATGGTGGTGATGATGATGGTCCCGATGAAGTCCAGCTTGATGGTGGTGTTGATGGCGACGATCTCCCCTCTCTGGGAAGGAATTCCCCCGACAGAAATCTGTCTGCCGGAGAGATCTTTCTCTCTTGGTGTTTTCCGCCCCGCAGAGGCGGCGGAATCTTTCTGTGGTCGCTCCCCGAGTCTTAGGGTTTCGGGAGGATGATATACGCCAGAGGGGAGTGCCCTGAGTGGGCCAGGGCGGCCACAGCACCTGCTGGCGCGGCCTAGGGCTGCCCGCGCCAGGGGGTGGTGTGGGCCCCCTGTGGCCCATCTCCAGCCCCCCTTTTGGCTTCCTTCGTCTTTGGGAAAAATAGGATTTTCCCTATATTTTCCCGGATTTTCTGATCTTCGCGAATTTTGCCTTCAAATAGCACCTTTTCCATCAGAATCCTGACTGCAGCGGTCCATGCTCCAAAAGTCATCAACCATGCAAAATCAGATGTAATAACATAAGTATCACCTCTCAATATGAAATATATCAATGAATAACAGTGAATTATGACATAGAATAGTGATGCAAAATGGACATATCAGTACACTCTGTGCAACTTTCGATGGTTTTGTTCACCTCGCTTCCTACTTCACTTTAATCGGTATTTACAGGACTTTCCAACATATTCCCTGATAACATAACCCTTTATGTTTTAAGATATGTCATCCTTTATGGATTTGGAAAATATGCCTATAGTTCTCTATTAGACACTACGGACAAACTTAGCTCAACGTTCCGTGATTCAAACTTAATCACTTTTAAACGTTCCATATTGGATCATATATTATGTTGAGTTATTATCATGGTTTTCTAAGATAGAACCTATGTCTCAACATAGCGGATGATGATCATCCTTTTCTTTCTTTCAACCATTGATGTTAACCTTAATACTATTCCTAATTTGAGTTATTAAGGACTAGTTCCTTAATTAACTTATATTCTAAAACCCTTTTCAGAATCCCTTAAGGAATACTACATAATATCATAATACACTTATTATTAACTTCTACACCTTATAAATCATTATTTATTGGTACTTGCACTTTTATTCTTAACACACTTAAGAATCATTCCTATAAGCTCCCACTCAAAATATGTTCCCAACATATTTGGGTATGAGACACTACTCTTACTCAAACTATGTTCCTACATATTTGAATTTGAGACTTATATTGCTCCCACTCAAAAATATGTCATTCACATATTGTTTTAGGAAGACTTTCATACCTCCCACTCAATTTCATGCAAATTACATATCTACTCACTATTTTGAACAATTTCAAAATCCTTTGATCAAATATCAAACTTGGAGTTTTACTATGAGATACTAGTACTTTTACTAGTTTTAAATCCACTAGACATTCAGCACACTTGAATCAAATTCATTTGAATTCGTCCAATACTTGACAAATTTTGCTTTTATCATTCACCCCATTTTCCACTATGGCTTTGCAATCATTTGGGAAAATTCCAAGTAACTCCTTTTACTTGTGAGATTCAACAATGAATTGCTTTCTAATCTCAAGGGAATTTTGCTTCTAGGATTTCTCATAATTCTAGTTTACCATTATTTCCTCAGTAGTTCGTAGGTATGTCATATTCTGGTAATCATGACAAATGATTCACAAATGTTTCCATACAAGATAAGGGTTTACATTTTGAATCCTACTTCATGTAGTGAAAACACCAGTGGCGAAAACACAATGATCATTATCATTGATTCTTTCCTTTTGTGAAGAGAATCGTTTAGGAATGTTGTTCGTTGCGCTTCTCAACACTATGATGCAGGGTTTTGAAACCTCATCGTGTTTTTCACTATCTTCCAATTTCCTCCATAATCGAGAAATATCAGTGAATGCGAACTTTCTCGAAAATGTACCAAAATCCAAGCAATACAAGTTTTGCTTTCCTTTTGGTTTCAGCTATGGATTTTGTATTCAAAGTTTCCAATGAATACTCTACAAGGTCTTATTCGTTATTGTTTTGGTTATATCGAATAACCCCAAAACTTTTACGATGATCCATACTAGATATGGAGCCGCCTTCACAAATTCAAATGGTTCACTATATGTTTCTAATTGAGTGCTAACTATTTTTAACTAACAGTCTCTACATCTACACTACAATGACTTATTTGGTGCCATCTATTCACCCACTTTGATATCAAAATATCATATTGTGATGCCTTGCATTTGGACGTTTCAAAATGCTTTGCATTTCATAATTTCTTTTATGCCAATCTTATAAAGTCGAATTTCATTACTATTGATCAAATCATAGTAATTAGATTCTCTTTTATCTTTATACCCTTTGTTGATGAAACACCTTGATCATATCAAATAGTTTCATACTTATGTTTCCTTTAGGAAACTTCTTTACACATTTAAACAATCATATAATGATAATTACCATTTTTGTTAAAACACAATACATCGAATATGTATTTACTTTTAACAATTCATCAAACACTTTGTATTCAAGTAATACACGGTGTTCAAGTTATTTTGCTGAATTTGGGCATGATTTATATCTGACAAGAAATCGAATGTCTTTCACATATTATCAATATAACTTTGAATTCAAACAATGGTTTCATTCATTAATGAACATATCATTAAGTTGGGTATTTTTAAAGGCATTTCAATATTTTATAAATGCATTATCAATTAGTTTCAAACAACCAGGATAATTTACACGCAATCGAACAAGATATGAACACAAATAGAAATCATTCATAAAAGTGGAACAACAGTTTGTTACAAGCTCATATGAATAACCGTCTCACAAAGTGTGAGACACACTAAAGAAGTTCACAATCTTTTGATTACAATAACTATCCAAAACATAAACTAAGTGATAAATGTTGAGGGAGAGTGTCGTTGGCTATCATCAGCATGCTCGCCATCAACACGCAATGTCACCTCCTCTCTAGAAAGCACCTCTCAGGCAGAAGGACCTGTTTTCAGTAAAACAGAACAAGTATCAAATATACTTAACACTGCAAATGTGTTTGCAAGATTATAACATTTATAAAATTGTATATCAAATATATACCTTTGTCATTGATGACCTCAGCGACAACGGGTACATGTTGGGTTCGCAGCATAGAAACCAAAAAAAATCCTACGATGGGAACTATACGCCAAGATCTATCTACTAGATACAAGCAACGGGTGGATATACATCCATAGAGAACTTACCCTCGAAGACAACAAAGCTTTGTTAACGAGTTGGAACTCGTGGATGATGTAGTCGTACACTTGCTGATCTCAAGATCGTGATGAAGTCTAGCAGGTCTGGCTCCAGCACGTCCATCAGATCCAGCTCCAGCAAGTCCAGCACCACCAAGTCCAGCACCGCAAAGCAGCGGTGCATCTATGATTGCACACACGTCCGGTACCCCGACAACCTCCATTCCTCGCTCCAGCAAAGCAGCGGAAGTAGCAACTCCTTTCCAGATAAAGCCACCGGGAACATGTATCTCGCTAATCCGAGACCATGGGGGAATAGTACTAGAGGGGGAGAGAGATCCTTCACGAGGAGGTGTGTGGAAGGAGTGAGAGGGGGGCCTTTTATAGGAGGAGGGGAGGGTCTCCCTTCACCTCCCCCATTCATGTGGTGGTAACCCCCTCCACATTAAAATGCCCCTTCACATTCTCTTTTAAAGTCTCCACTTTAAATGCATTAAATTTCTCCAAATTTAATGCTCTCTCATTTAATAAAACTCTTTTATTAATTTTATTCAGCATTTTGTTAATTACTTTAATTAAAAAACATTCACATAAAACCCCCTATAACATTTCAATATTACATGTAGAACCAATTTCAGCAATTTCACTCGAAACAGCAATGTGGAGACCTGCACAACACAACCACAGAACTTTGTCCCCAACTTGCGATGAGGTTGTCAATCTCACCGTGTTTTGCAGAAAACGAAGGATTAAACTTATTGAATGGAAAGAAGTAAAAGTTTGCAGAAAGTAAACACAAAGCAGTAAACAGTTTGTAGATTGTATGTAAAGAAAAAGGACCGAGATCCATAGTTCACTAGAGGTGGCTCTCCTTAAGATAGATAACATGTTGGGTGAACAAATTACAGCGGGGCAATTGACAAACATCGAGAAAGCAATACCTGCATATACTAATCATCTTGACTCCTTTGAGATTCGATTGGGCATTACAACATTATACATAGACCTCCATCCAACTCCATCTATGACTAATAATCCACCTTCAGGTTATCATCCAAACCCCCTCCAGTATTAAGTTGCAAGCAACAGATTATTGCTTTACGAACTGCGTGTAAAGTAAACAATACGATTGTTCTATGAACAAAGGATTGTTGTTTTCTCCCTAGTAGCAACAGCACATCTAGTACCTTAGAGATTTCTGTCACTTCCCTAGATTACCAGAGGCATGAACCCACTATCGAGCATAAATACTAACTCTTGGAGTTGCTAGCATCTACTTGGCCAAGATAGCTACTAACAACGGAAAGCATGCAAGATCACAAATAACATAGACATGATAGAATCAATAATCAATCTAAAACAGCATCTCAATATCCATCGGATCCCCGCAAACACAACATGTAAGATTACAAATAGATGATCTCGGTCATGAACGGAGCTCACAAGATCTAAACATGATAGCACAAAGGAGGAGAACCAACCGTCTAGCTACTACATGGACCCGTAGTTCAAGGATGAACTACTCACGCATCACACCAGAGGCAGTCATGGTGATGAAGAAGGCCTCCAGGGTGATATCTCCCCTCCGGCAGGGTGCCGGAAAAGCTTCGTATCCCTTCTGATCTAGGGATGGAGATGACGGCGGCTACAGACTCTTTCATGGATTTTTGATCGGGTCCTTAGGGTTTTCGTCCCGAGGGCATCTTATAGGCGGAAGGAGAGGCCGAGGGGGTGCCGGAGGCAGCCACACCACCCCCTGGCGCGGGCAAGGCTGGGTCGCGCGGCCAGGTGGTGTGGTGCCCCCTGGCTCCTCTCCATCTCATATTCTGGCATCTGATGTCTTCCGGAAAAATAGGCACTTTGGCTTTGTCCCGTCCAATTCCGAGAATATTCATTTTCTGACTTTCCTAGAACCAAAAACAGCAGAAAACAGGCAGCTGGCACTATGGCTCTTGTTAATAGGTTAGTCCAAGAAATCATATGAAAAGTACTCCAAAGTGTGGACAAAACACAAGAAAGTGGATAAAACCAAGCATGGAACATCAAAAATTATAGATATATTTGCAATGTATCAACATCCCCAAGCTTAACTCTTGCTCATCCTCGAGTAGGTAAGTGATAAAAAGAAAGAATAATTTTTGAGGTGACATGCACCATCAAAGACTTAATCAAAGTATTTGTAAAACATTCAAAGCTGGGATCATAGTACTTCAATCATAACATGAAAGACAAAGTTCTAGCAATAAGACAAAGAAACCATGATGCAACATGAAAAGGCACAAACAAAAGATTCATGAATAACAATGCTTTGCAAGACGTTTGTTTGTTTCACATAAAGAAAACATAGCATAATAGTAATCAGCTTGTCCCTTATAGAGTAGCAAATATAAATGCATAGGACACCTTCAAAATTCATAAGAGTGACTAGATACAAATAGTTTAAAACAAGCAATATCAAGTTATGCATCAATCAACTAGTCTTGGGACAATGCACATAGAACTAAGAATGGCCACTATACTCTCAAAGTAGGTGCATAAAGGAAGAAGGTGGAGACACAATATAAAAGTAAAATAAAGGCCTTCATATAAGGAAGTAGGGATTAAAGTATCATAAAGAGCTTCCAAAAATTATGGTACGTATAGCTTTCAGCTCTCATTGCCCCTATCATAAGCATCTTTAAGGTGATTAAGGTTAAAGTTACACAACTAAGAGGATATGCTTGACAAGTTATAAACCGAAATCTCGTGCCCCTTACTTACGAAGACCGAACCCCATGCTACTCACTTTAGTCACGAGTAAGCTCTTGTCATTGTAAGTACATATGTATCATTAAGAACCGCCAACAGGGTACCCTTGCACATGATACAGGAGCTATCGCATAATCAAAATGACAAGGCAAGCAGACAATGAGCATCTCAGCGATCTTTTTATTTGCTATTTGCATAGGTTTTTATTGAGGATACTTCATAGAGTGCTCATTATGGTAGTGCTGCAAGTTTCCACCATGATTAGGCATGGCTTAGGCTAGCGGCCCAGGCGTTTCTCTAACACACATACAAACTCCATGATCTTACAAGTTTCACTTTTATTTGACACCGCCGGGATCCGTAAGCAAAAGAACATGATATCAACGGGGTACAAAGTACAAGTGCAATGCTGAAAGCGTTCCCCATGAAACATGGTTCTGCTAATTTAAACTTATAAAGCGCAAGCATATACGCAACAAAGAAGGACCCAATGGTTCAAGTTTATTAAATGCAAAAAAAAGTAAAGTGTGCCATCAAGTTCGTGAGAACTTTAATCACTAGTTTTCTCATAACAAGTTTAATTTGGAAGGTAAACAAAAGCATGAATATACTTGGAATTGCATAAGATAGTAGGTAGGTATGGTGGACTCTTTGGAATAACTTGATTTAGGGTGTTGGATGCATGAGTGGAACTCATACTTGGTTGTGGAGGCTAGCAAAAGACTGGGAGCGACAAACTAAGAGAGCAATAATAGCCATAATCATGCAGAGCGACAAAACATCATTGATCAAAGCATAAAGTGATACTACAAGTTGAAAAATAAAGGATCATAAAGGCTATGGTGACTTGAGATAGTCATAACATGGTGTGAGCATGCGCGAAGTCAACCCAAATAAAGCATCAAAGGAGAATACCACTATACTATGCTTTAATATGCTAAGACAACGCATGATTCATCCAAGGCACATTAAGCAATCTCAATTGTTTATAACAAGTCATGCTACAAAAAATAATACTAAGCATAAAGCCAAAACAATATCAATCATGGCATGACAAAGCATAGGCCACAGTCAAAAACGAGCTCTTTTTACCACATAAGCATGAACTTTCCTACTCTTTTTCAAACCAAACCAAACTATTTGCAAACCAATGTATGAAAGAGGGGGTCCAGCCAATTTATTCAGCAAACTAAGCAAACCAAGCAAATGAAAAACCAAAACAAAAACGAAAAAGAAGACGCTCCAAGAACAACACAACTGTGCATGAAACAATAAAAATGAAGCGTTTGGAAGAAACCTGCGATTTTTATTGATGAAGAGGGGATGCCTTGGGCATCCCCAATCTTTGACACTTGTACTTCTTGGATATTTATTGGGGTGATACGCGTGGCATCCCCAAGCTTGAGCTTTAGTCCATCGTTCATCTCATTACTCATTCCTTCCATACACCTAAAAAATTTCCTTCATACAAAACTTCACACAATCTTTATTAGCAACATTAGTGCACTCAAGATAAATAAGTCTTAAGGTTCAATTCTAACACCAAATAAACTCTCATTAGAACACTAGATATTGTAGCACTTCCCTAAAAAATCTCAATTCCCCAGAAGAACTCAAAAAGGAACCAACAAGAAGCAAATGCAGAAAATGGCAGAAATCTGTCAAAACAGACCAGCAGGTAAAGACGATTTTTTTCGAAGACCTTATGTCGCTCAAATTAAAAAGTGTTGAACTAATGAAAGTTAGATAACAACCTGGGGCAGAAGCACAAAAATTCACGTCTCAAAAAGACGTTTAGAGATTTTACACGAATTTTTACAGTGAAGCACAGAAATCTGTTTTGGGACAGCAACTTTCCCAATCATTACTTCTCTCTCATTAGAGGTTAATCTTGGCACAAAAAGCAAATAAAAAGGATAAGGAGAGTCTATTACTGAAGTAATAACTTCCAAGACTCATCTAAAACTTTTGGGTTATCTCCCAATAAGTACTTTCCTTTAACGCCTTTAAGTTAGGCATAAGAAGCAAGAAAGAATCAAGTGTTCTTAAATGAAGAAGCATTAAGACCAAATTTTGTTTTCATAGGAGGAGCAAAAGAAATCTTCTCTCTCTTCTTAGGGAAGTGTTCTATACCTTTATTGAGTGGGAGTTGATATTTAATGGTGCCTTCTTTCATATCAATGATGGCACCAACAGTTCTAAGAAAAAGTCTTCCCAAAGTAATAGGACAAGAAGCATTGCATTCAACATCCAAAACATAGAAATCAACGGGGACATAGGCATTGTTAACCATAATAAGAACATCATTAAGACTCCCCATGAGTTTCTTTTTAGCATTATCATCAAGTGGGACATTCAAATAACAATCTTCAAGAGGAGGCAAATCAAGCATATCATAAATCCTTCTAGGCATAATAGAAACACTACTATCAAGATCACATAAAGCTTTGAAATCAAAGTCATTCACTTTCATATTAATGATGGGTTCCCAACCATCTTCTTGTTTTATAGGAATAGAAGCTTTATGTTTCATCTTTTCTTCTTTAATCTTTATGAGAGCATTAGTAATGTGTTTTCTAAAGGCCATGTTCGTAGCACTAGAATTAGGACTTTTAGCAAGCTTTTGTAGGAACTTAATAACTTCAGAGATATTGCAACCATCAAGATCAAAATCAAATTTATCATCTAAAGTAGTAGAACTATTACTAGCCTCAATACTAGTTGTGGTGATAGTAGAAACACTAATGTTTCTAGCAATTTCATCTTCTCTTTCCCACTTAGCATGTAATTCAGCTAATAGTCTAACATTTTCATCAATTCTTACTTGTATGGCATTAGTAGCTGCAAAGGGATTATCATTAGTTTCAGGTTTAGCAGATATTTTATTCAAAGGTGATTTAGCTTCAGCCAAAGATGCTATATTTCTTTCAGTATTAGAGAGTTTTTCCTCAATAGTTTTATTGAAAGCAGTTTGCTTACTAATAAAGTCTTTAAGCATAACTTCAAGTTCAGAGGGAGGACTCGTATTATTGTTGTAAGAATTTCCATAAGCATTACCATTGTTGGGAGGATATGGCTTATAATTGTTGTTACCAAAATTACTCCTATAAGCATCATTGCCGAAGTTGTTATTTCTTATGAAGTTCACATCAACTTGCTCTTCTTGAGCAACCAAAGAAGCTAAAGGAACATTATTTGGATCAATATGGGCTTTCCCATTCACAAGCATAGACATAATAATATCAATCTTATCACTCAAGGAGGAGGGTTCCTCAACAGAATTTACCTTCCTACCTTGTGGAGCTCTCTCAGTATACCATTCAGAATAATTAACCATCATATTGTCCAGAAGTTTTGTTGCAGCACCCAAAGTGATGGTCATAAAGGTACCTCCAGCAGTAGAAACCAATAGGTTCCTTGAAGAATAGTTCAATCCTGCATAAAAAGTTTGGATGATCATCCAAGCAGTCAGTCCATGAGTGGGACAATTCTTAACCAAAGATTTCATTCTTTACCAAGCTTGAGCAACATGCTCGTTATCAGATTGTTTAAACTTCATTATTTCACTTCTTATAGATATAATCTTAGCAGGAGAATAGTATTTTCCAATGAAAGCATCTTTGCACTTAGTCCAAGAATCAATACTATTCCTAGTTAAGGAATTCAACCATTCTTTAGATTTTCCTCTCAAAGAGAAAGGAAACAATTTCAGCTTAATAATATCACCATCTATATACCTACGCTTTTGCATCTCACAAAGTTCAACAAAGTTATTTAGATGGGAAGCAGCATCTTCATTACCAATACCAGAAAATTGTTCTCTCATAACAAGATTGAGTAAAGCAGGTTTTATCTCAAAGAAAGTATCTTTAGGCACAGGTGGAGAAATAGGTGTGCTCATAAAATCATTGTTGTTGGTGCTAGTGAAGTCACACAACTTAGTGTTTTCAAGAGTAGTCATTTTTTGTGTTTTCAAATAAGTAAGCAAACTACTAGAACTAATTTTTTTGTGTTTTTGATAAACAAACAAGCAAACAAAGCAAAAAGAAACTAAGCAAAACAAAATTACAAAGTAAAGAGATTGGTTATGAGGGACTCCCCTTGTGAAGATGTCCTTTACTCCCCGGCAATGGCGCCAGAAAAATGCTTGATGGCTCAGTGTCGGCGCCAGAAAAGTGCTGGTGCGGTGTTGATGTAGAGATCGTTGGGAACCCCAAGAGGAAGGTATGATGAGCACAGCAGCAAGTTTCCCTTAGTTATGAAACCAAGGTTTAATCGAACCAGTAGGAGCAAGGAAACACCCCAAAGGTGTTGCTAGCTGAGCCTTGGCAGGGCGCACTACCGGTGCTAGTAGCAACGTGGAGACCTGCACAACACAACCACATAACTTTGTCCCCAACTTGCGATGAGGTTGTCAATCTCACCGTGTTTTGCAGAAAACGAAGGATTAAACGTATCGAATGGAAAGAAGTAAACGTTTGCAGAAAGTAAACACAAAGCACTAAACAGTTTGTAGATTGTATGTAAAGAAAAAGAACCGAGATCCATAGTTCACTAGAGGTGGCTCTCCTTAAGATAGATAACATGTTGGGTGAACAAATTACAGCGGGGTAATTGACAAACATCGAGAAAGCAATACATGCATATACTAATCATCTTGACTCCTTTGAGATTTGATTGGGCATTACAACATTATACATAGACCGTCATCCAACTCCATCTATGAATAATAATCCACCTTCAGGTTATCATCTGAACCCCCTCCAGTATTAAGTTGCAAGCAACAGATTATTGCTTTACGAACTGCGTGTAAAGTAAACAATACGATTGTTCTATGAACAAAGGATTGTTGTTTTCTCCCTAGTAGCAACAGCACATCTAGTACCTTAGAGATTTTTGTCACTTCCCTAGATTACCAGAGGCATGAACCCACTATCGAGCATAAATACTAACTCTTGGAGTTGCTAGCATCTACTTGGCCAAGATAGCTACTAACAACGGAAAGCATGCAAGATCACAAATAACAAAGACATGATAGAATCAATAATCAATCTAAATAGCATCTCAATATCGATCGGATCCCCGCAAACACAACATGCAGAATTACAAATAGATGATCTTGATCATGAACGGAGCTCACAAGATCTAGACATGAAAGCACAAAGGAGGAGAACCAGCCATCTAGCTACTACATGGATCCGTAGTCCAAGGATGAACTACTCACGCATCACACCGGAGGCTTGCATGGTGATGAAGAAGGCCTCCAGGGTGAATTCCCCTCTCCGGCAGGGTGCCAGGAAGAGCTTTAGATCCCTCCCGATCTAAGGATGGAGATGACGGCGGCTATAGATTCTTTCGTGGATTTTTGATCGGGTCCTTAGGGTTTTCGTCCCGAGGGCATCTTATAGGCGGAAGGAGAGGCCGAGGGGGTGCCGGAGGCGGCCACACCACCCCCTGGCGCGGGCCGCGCGGCCAGGTGGTGTGGTGGCCCCCTGGCTCCTCTCCGTCTCGTATTCTGGCATGTGATGTCTTCCAGAAAAATAGGCACTTTGGCTTTTGTCCCGTCCAATTCCGAGAATATTCATTTTCTGACATTCCTGGAACCAAAAACTGCAGAAAATAGGCAGCTGGCACTTTGGCTCTTGTTAATAGGTTAGTCCAAGAAATCATATGAAAAGTACTCCAAAGTGTGGACAAAACACAAGAAAGTGGATAAAACCAAGCATGGAACATCAAAAATTATAGATTCATTTGCAATGTATCATCGAGTATGTAGCTGACCACGTCATTCTCGCTAAGGAGAACGTGGAGACGCACAATCCATATAGAGAAGTTTGATCCATCAAGCCGGAGCTTCTCTCCTTCTAACCAATCGTCAACAGGAAAGGTAGCATCGGGGAGAACCATATTCTACATTTATAATTGCAAAAGGAATTTAGACTAAGTTTATAATTAAACGAGTTAATATTAACTCCACTCAAAAACACCTATCCCATGAAGGGTTCCTAGTGATAACACGACCCCTTTTCCCCACATCTCCCCCGATCATCACGGCCATCAATGTGGGTTCAAGGGTGGACACTAAACGTCGGTCACATCATTCATGTGACTCGTGCTCGATCTTTCGACCATCCGTGTTCCGAGGCCACGTCTCTGTAACGTGCTAGGCTTGCCAACTCAACCTTAGTGTATTCGCTATGCAACATGGCTTACACCCACTATATGCGAACGTAGATATGTGTGACACCCACTCACCGTGGGTCGCCTCATACCGAAGAACTTTCTTGGTGGTGCACACTAAGGGGGAACACAATAATTGGTAATTTTAACAGGGATCATCTTATTAGGCTACCGTTGAGTATCTAATACTAGCACACAATAAGATATACAAACAATAGTATTGAATGTCAATGCGATGTGATAAGGTCCTTCACGCCGTGATCTCCATCCGTTGTCATTGGATTCTGGCGCCAGGGTTCTGGCGTCATAGACACCAGGGTATCGGTGTTTTTCCGGCATGGTAGTCCGTCACCTCCATGACTATCTACTACTATGTAACATAAGGTAATCACTTTACCTTTGCCACAACCATATCACAAAGCAACGCCCCCTGCAAAACAAAGTTAGACGCCTCTACTTTATCTTTGTATGTTTTACATGGCTGAATGGGCTTTCGCACAAGAACCGTTCTTACCTATGAACTTTCAGCACAACGCTGATCAAGTAGTTGTCTCTACTACAACCCTTTCGGGGCCCTCCATTGTAAATGACATACTAACTAATGCGAGAGAAAGACACCCCCCTAAGCCACTTTATACGGTACAAGCCGTATGTCAAGCGTGGACCAGTCTCGCGAATGAACGCGTAAAGTCGGTTGGGGACCGCTTCATCAAGCATTACTTCAGTATACACAAGTACACGTGGAAGGGTAACAACTAAAAGATCGACGCGCACACGCTACATCTCGTGTGTTCTACTCGTACTAGCATTAATAGCATAGATCTAGCTCTGATACCACTATAGGGGTTCCGCATATGAAAACAATAAATTTTTACCCTATGCCCCTGAACCCCTGATGCTGCCAGGACCTATCTATTAGTAATATAATAACGGGAGGGGATTTTCGCGAACTTACCCTTGAAGACCGAAAAGCGTTGTCAACGCTCAGGAGAGCGTGGTTGATGTAGACGAGCCGAAGCCGAACTCAAGGTCGTGATGAAGTCCTTGCGCTCCTGTGGCTCCAACGACTTGAGTGCCTCAAGTGTGACACCTTGCGGGGAGTTACACACGTCCGGTGCCTAACAATGACTCGCGCTTCCGCGATCCAGCAACAGTTGTGGAAGTAGAGCTCCTGGATCCAAATCCCGTAGTGCGACGGTGCTCCGCGGAGAAGATGTCTCTCGTTCGCGCAGTCCGAAATTCGGACCACGGTCACGAGAGAGAGAGAGAGAGTATCAATTGGAGGTCTTCCCAAAAGTGAGAAGACCTTTATTGAATACTGTGTATATTTATCTGGCCAAATACCCCCACTTTATATAGGGGGATGGGAGGTACTACCTCCCTCAAAGTCCCAGGGTGGAACAAAGGGAGAGTGAGAGGGGGCAGCAGCTGGCCGGCCCTAGTGGGCCCGCGGGGGGGGGGGGGCTTGGCCCAGCCGGCCACCCCTTGCCCCTTCTCCAATCTTGCCTTTCCCTAATGGGCCCTCTTCCCTCCGGAATTGGCCCATTAAGCCTTTTGGCCTTTAAATTGATTTTCTATTTTATTGAATAATTATGAATAAATGATTAAATCAATATTTAACATTCATTCATATATTATTCAATCTCCGTGGCTATGGAACACCTTCCACCTCCACTTCGGACATCCTCAAGACTTACCAAAACCCTTCCGGTTTTCTCTCTACTATTCTTCGGCGATTCTTCCGATCCTATAAACACTCTCTAAGCATCATCAAACCCTTAAGCATGATACCCTACGGTTCGGTAACACTCCAGGCATGGTCGGGACACTCCCGGACCAATGATCAATAGAGGGACCTAGATGGCCATGTGACCCATGTTCGTTCCACGAATATCTTTTGTCGTTTGAACTGGGACGGTCATGTCTTATTCCCTTTGTCTCTCAATACTTGCATTGCCCGAGATCTGATCAATGAAATCACAATGTCGTGTTCAATCTCGTTACCGAACAATGCTACTTGACTCGTTCCGACAAGTGATATCCCTGTGATCAAATCACACGCTGTGCAGCTATTGGATATAAATTCTCCGAGTGGGCCCTTGAGTATCTTTCCGTCACGTGGACGGACAAATCCCGCTCTTGACATATATTGCCTCTACGGTTTCCTTCGAGTACCTGAACACACCTTTATAACCACTGTATTACCAAGTGATGCTTGATGCTATCTAAGCACTCTCGGGAGACAGCGATTGATATAGCCTCACGGTCTAAGGAATAGTCTACGAGGATCCATTTCTAATCATCGTAACTTGAACTTCGTGACAATATCGGGTCATGATGTTTAGGTTGGGTATTGGTTCATCATCTCATTCTTCGAATGAGTTAACTCCATTTCCAACTGGCATGAATGCCACATGATCAGGAAACTTGATCATATGTTGACCAATGAACTAGTGACTAGAGTTTCATTGGGAACCCCTGGTTGTTTATATATCACACGTGCATTGATGTTTGCACTCAATACAGTTATAGCATGATATAAAACTTAATCATAAACTTTATGAAATATGATAAAAGTCCTTATTACTATTTGTCTCTAGGGCATATTTCCAACAACTCCTCCACCGGGGGCCGGCTGCACCCGCTTCCTTCCATGCCAGAATGACTGGAGTCGCCATCCGTCGCCCGGCATCGGGTTGGCTTGGGAGCTGGGGAGGCCTCCTCCTCCTCGACAACCGGCGCATGGGGGTCGTTCGCCGACTCGTCGTTCCGATTGGGGAGGGTGTTGGCGTCGTTGTCGGACTCTTCGCCGAACCGGCGCAAGCGCAGCTCCGGAAGGTCAGCCGTGAAGGTCTAGAGGGGAGTCTCGCCCTCCTCCCGGATGATGTAGGCAAAGTTCTACAGCGGGGGGACGACAAAAGTGTTAGCCAGATAAGACACCCAAGACAGACAAGGGAAGGAACAGAGAACTTACCTGGGGCGCGCGATTCTCATGCGTATATGGGGCTAGGCCGAACTTCCAGCCCTCGACGAGCTTCTCATTCGTGATCGTCCACACCCACTCCTTCAGGTTGTGGAAGCAAGGATCGCAGCGGGAGAGACGGGTTGGGTCCAGCCGCACGGAGTAGAAGCACATCTTGTGCACTTGTCGATGTAGCGGCATCATTAGTCAGGACATCCAACTAAGCATGATGTCCAGAACGGTTAAGCCAATGGTGATAAGCGACCTCATCCGCTGCAACATCTCATCCGACTCCGCCTTGGAGCCGTGGATCTTCAGATCCCAATGCTCCCAGGTGGACTCCACGTCTTGGAAGGCCGGCATGTTGATTCGGTCGATGTTGGTGACATTGCGGACGTAAAAATATGACTGCTGCCATAGTCGAACCGTGTCGTGAATCTTGAACTTCGGATAGCCGGTCTACACGCGGGAGTAGATGAAGGAACCACCGCAAGGGACCAGCGGCCCCTGGGAGAACTGGACCTACGGCCAGATGCGGAACAGCCGACAGAAGAGCCCGAGATCTGGCTAGATCCCGAGGTAGCACTTACAGAAGGCCACGAAGTGCGAAAGGGTGTCGATGGCGTTGGCACCGAGGTGGTGGAGGCACAAGTCGAAGAAGGCGAGGAAGGTGAGGAAGAAGGGGTTCACCGGAAGGGCGAAGCCGCGCGTGACGTGGGACAAGACGACCACCCGCTCAGGTGACTCCTCCTCTGGCGGCACGAGCCGCACCGCCACCTCCGATTCCTGCGGAAGGACCCGCGTGGTGTGGTACTTCACGATGTTATCCTCCGTCACCAACGATCCGCACCAAGCACCGCGGTTAGACACCATCACCTTCTTGTCGGACGTTGTCGCGGGGGCCCGTGTCTCTAGCGACCTTGAGCGGGTGATGGCTCTAAAATATAACCATCTACGTCCATATTTAAACTGGATATTATTCATATTTTTGATGAAATATCTCTCTAAACCCTGCCACTAATGCCTAATATCCGAAAGGGTATGCAATCCTTTCTTTTATATTTTTCCTGCATAGATAATGTCATTTAAAGATGGGAATCACTACATTAAAGTCAAACATACGAGATTTCCAACAACCAGAAGAAACCAGGAGCCGTGAAGCGGAGGCAAATGCTTTAATGACCAACTATACGACCGGAGCAAAATTCCAGCCGTATAGCTCCAGTCGTATAGTTGGCGCCGCCACCATTAGGTCAAACAGAACAACTTTCGTGAAGGGATCCTTATATAAAGAAGCCTTGGGCGACGAGAAAACTCTCTCTTGACCCCCGCTCGAAGCCAAACCTCGCCAAAAGTCTCTGCCACAGATCACCAGCCGCCTCCAGATCTCAAAACCCTTCTCCATCTCCATAGCCATATTCCACCATCTCTAATAAGAAATATCTTCTTCGATTGGCGATATTGTAAGACTTTTGCTATCAATCTTATGATTTTCATTACAATATTTGTGATTGTTAATCTCATCTCTATGTGTGAGTAATTCTCCTTGGGCTAAGGGCTTCGGCCTAGCCATGTAGCGTTTGTGCATGTTATTTATCATAGATGGGATCATGTATTAGTTTGTATGACATGATGATTATTGCATCCTCTCTTGCCTCAATCTAAGGACTTGTCGGGTACCCAAGACCCCAAGGGTTGAGCCAGGTATATGGAGTATGAGTAATGACTGATCTGTAGGATGGGAACCCAAGTGATAGAAGGGGTAGTGCGGCTGTATGTGAGGGATTTACTTGGGATTAACGGTGACATCACTATGCATATCATTACTTCTCTTTCTTCTATGGATGAGACTAGTAGGTTGTTGCTAAGGCGGTTGCGGAGGCAATAGCAATTATGGATGCACTACCCAGATATAATTTATCTTGCTCTATCAAGTACATGCATACTTTATTTCTATCTTTTATTTCCATCAGATGTTTTGCACAACTACAGGTGAAACCGAACACCCTAGTCCCTCTCTCTCCATCATCGACAACAACAAAAATAAGCAAACTATTGGTTCGGTAAAAACACAAAATAAATTCTAAAACTCCCGAGGTCCATTAAAGTAACTTCACTATACATTCGCTTCCCGAGGATTCGATAACCTAGATCTACTAGGAAAAAGAAGCTACACTACATCCGTAATCCGGATCGAAGGTATCAACCATTTTTCTAGCGCCATTGTCGAGGAAGCAATAACTACCCTGGTGAGGTTATTAGGAACCTTATTAGTTTTAATTCTTGTTTTTAATTTTGTTAGTTTTCCTTCAGTCTTTATTTGATAAACCAAAAATTAGTTAGCCTTTAAATTCTTGCTTTTACCATTATAATTCTCTGTTTAAGAAAACCCAAAAACATAGGAAATATGGCTGAAAAGAAGCTTGGGGAGTTTGCTACTCCCAATAATGATTATTTGTGTACTCCTATTACTCAGCCAGCAATTGCTGCTGATGACTATGAAATTAAGCCCCATTATTTAAGTTTGGTTCAACAGAATCAATTTGGAGGCTCTACTGTTGAAGATGCAGGTATGCACTTGAATACTTTCACAGAAATATGTGATATGATGCGTATAAAAGAAGTTGACCTTGATGTAGTCAAATTGTGTCTATTTCCTTTCTCTTAGAGGAAGAGCAAAATAATGGTTGCTATATTTGCCTAGAAATACTATTACATCATGGATGGAATGCACTTCTTTATTTATGACTAAATTTTTCCCACCTACAAGACTATGGAACTCAGATCTAATATTACTAGCTTTAGACAGGAAGAGCGTGAACCACTAGCGCTTGCATGGGAGAGGATGAAAGAATGCATGAGAATCTGTCCTAGTCATGGGATGGAAGATTGGTTAATTCTCCATCTATTTTATAATGCTCTTAATCCCGTGTCTAAGTCTATGCTTGATACTACAGCTGGAGGAACGTTTATGGTTAAACATATTACCAAAGCAAAGCAACTGCTAGACAATATGAAAGACAACCATGCCCAACGACATGTGGATAGATCGAACACAAAGAAGGTGAACTCCATCTCACCACAAGAAAATGAAGAACTCAATGCTAAGTTGGATGAACTCATACTAGCCGTAAAAGGTAAGGAAACCTAGGTAAGAGCTACCCGAGAAACAAATATTAAAGAAATAGACTCCGTAGTTTGTAATGATTATAACCCTGCTTGGAAGAAGAAGTATAATCCTAATTTTCAGAAACATTATTCTAGTCCTGCAGGTAACTCTAATAATAATATGGGAACTAGTACTGGTAGTCTCCAAGAAACACTTAAGTCTTTTATAGACTCACAAAATGAACAAATAAATATTCTTGTTAAAATAACAGAGAACCATGATGCTATGCTTGGTAAATTATCTAACCAAGCTATTAGTTTGAGAAATGTTTTGCAGGCCCTCCAAGAAAGAACGAGGATCGTTGAGGCACAACTAGCTAAGATAACCGAGAGTCAAACTCTCATTCTAGCTAAATTTGCAGGTAAAGTTGAGCCAAATCCTATTGAAGACCTCAAGATGATGAGAATCCAAAGGGAGGAACCTGAAGAACTTGACTATAGTAATGCTCCTTCACCAAGCTACACCGTTGAAGATCTCGTAAAAAGGATCAACATCAAGATTCCGGTAAGTGAAGGTAGTGAGGAAGCTATGCACCAACACTTTGTTAATCAGGTAGCAATTAAGGTACATGATCTTGAGGAAGAATATAAGGAAATTGCTAAAAAATTACCTGTGAAGTTAGATGACATATTTGAGCCTACTATTAAGATTGAAATTGGAACCAATGAGATAGTTGTACTTTGTGATCTAGGTGCAAGCGTCTCAACAATTCCAAAGAGTCTTTTTAACAAGTTAAATCTTGGCTCCTTTGAAATCACTGAGTTAAAATTGCATCTAGCAGATTCTACCTACAAACAAGCTATAGGAATTAAGGAGAATACTTTAGTACACATTAAGGGTTGTCCCGCTCTCACTGATTTTGTTATTGTTGACATGCCTGAAGATGCTATTGCTCCTATTATATTAGGCCGTCCTTTCTTAAGAACTATTAAGGCTTTGATTAATCTACATGAAGGGAATGTGAAGCTTCAATTGCCTTCGCGGGATCCTTTTGTTATTCATTTTCCCAGGAAGAAGAAAGCCAACCATGATGAAAAGGAGGCCATCACTTTGAAGGCCAATTACTTTGGAGTGGGCGTTCCACTCATCTGACCTAAGTGAGCAACATTAAGTCAAGCTATTGACCATAAAAGAGCGCTTCATGGGAGGTAACCCATGTGAAATAAAGGTTTGAGTAAAGTTTTTAAGTTTTAGTTTAAGTTTATGTTTAATAAAGAGTGCTAGAAAACTCCAATTGAGGGGAAGAAGTTCGGTAGTACTAAAAATCCTACTTTATTCATGTTGTTGTTGGTCGACAATATTTACTATCAATTTTCTGTCAAAAACAAGGTGTATCACTAAGTTACAGGAAAATAAGTAATTTTCAAAGAAATGGAATTTTTTTGATGCACACAGAGAATCTAACAACCAACTATATGGCAGGAATAAAAATTCCAGCCGTATAGTTCCAGTCGTATAGATATCTTCGCCATCGACAATTTTTCTTTCATATGTACTAAGAGTTTAACGACCAATTGTATGGCGGGAATAAAAATTCCGGCCATATAGGTGCGGTCGTATAGATATTGGTGCCTCTGTACAAATCCTTTTCCAATGTACTGAAAGTTTAACGACCAACTATACGGCGGGAATAAAAATTTCGACCGTATAGTTCCGGTCGTATAGATATCGATGCCTTTGTATATTTTCTTTTCCCATGGACAGACAGTTTAACGACCAACTATACGGCGGGAACATATTGTTCCAGCCGTATAGTTCTGGCCATATAGCTGCGCCGCTAGGAGGAAACCCTAACATTTGACAGAAGGCCAACTATACGGCGGGAACACATTGTTCCGGCCGTATAGTTGCGCCCATATAATTGCGTTCGACCACAAAATCGCACGAGAAGGTACCTCCAACTCCAAAACTTCAATCCTTTTTCTCTATTCTACCTCCAAACTCTCTCAAAACCTCAAGAGATCTTCATCTCTACTCAATTTCATTCGATTTCCTCGCACACAAGTGATCTACGGTATGTCTCTCCTCCGATCCTCCAATTACTTTTTGCAAATTCATCTTTGATCTATTGTCATTATCAATCTAGGGTGAGACCTACTCTGAACCAATTGCCATGATTCCCTTGCCTAGATTATTATTTGGAGGAGATTCTTGAAGGGTTCGCAGCATAGAAAACAAAAAAATTCCTACGATGGGAACTATACGCCAAGATCTATATACTAGATACAAGCAACGGGTGGATATACATCCATAGAGAACTTACTCTCGAAGACAACAAAGTTTTGTTAATGAATAGGAACTCGTGGATGATGTAGTCGTACGCTTGCCGATCTCAAGATCGTGTGGAAGTCCTAGCGCCGCAAACCAGCAGCGCATCCGCACTCGCACACACGTTCAGGCCACCGAACAACCTCCGCCTCCTCGCTCCAGCGATGCAGTGGAAGCAGCAACTCCTTCCGGATGAAATGCCACCGGGAACATGTATCTCGCTAATCCGAGACAATGGGGGAATAATTCTAGAGGGGGAGAGAGATCCTTCACGAGGGGGTGTGAGGAAGAAGGGTGAGAGGGGTGACCATTTATAGGAGGAGGGGGTACGCCTCCCCATGGCCGGCGCCCCATGGGGGTGACCCCTCACCTCCCCCATTCATGTGGTGGTAACTCCCTCCACATTAAAATGCCCCTTCACATTCTCTTTTAAAGTCTCCACTTTAAATGCATTAAATTTGTCCAAATTTAATGCTCTCTCATTTAATAAAACTCTTTTATTAAATGTATTCAGAATTTTGTTAATTACTTTAATTAACAAACATTCACATAAAACCCCCTCAAACATTTCAATATTACATGCAGAACCAATTTCTGCAATTTCACCCAAAACAGTTTCGGTGTCTATTGAAATAATTGCAGCACTTTGCAATTCATTCGTCTGAAACACATTTGCTCCAAATGGTGTTGGTGTCCCTTAAGTGTGTCACCCTACGATTCGTGAATAATGCAGACATGATCGAGACCCCTCTCAGATCAATAATCAGAAGTGGGACCTGGAGATCCATACTGACTCCTACACATTCTACGATGACTTATGTGATCGTGAGAACCTTTAACATTACTAAATTCCTTTGTCTCACGATATATTACATGTCCGATATTCGATCATCGGTATCTCCATACCTAGTTTGATCTTGTTACCGGCATGTACTCTTTTCTCATTCCCGTGATATAAAATTCTAGTGATCTTATCACTTGCTTGCAAGCTAACCAATGTGATATCACCGAGAGGGCCCAGAGTATATCTATCAGTCACTGGGATGGACAAATCCCACTCTTGATCCATGAGCCTCTACATAACACTTTCGTAGCACTGAACCCACCTTTATAATCACCCTTTCACGATGTGACGTTTGATGTTATCAAGATACTCTTCTAGTGTTAGTGATCAACATGATCTCATGGTCTAAGGACTAGGATTACTTTGTTAGATGTTATAGCAATATAAACACAATGACTTTGATCATAATGCTATACTTCGGATGAATGTTCATCACATCATTTCACTAATGTTGTGACCTCGTTATTAACAACATCCAATGTCCATGATCAGGAAACCTTGGTCATCTTGTTAATCAGCGAGCTAGTTTATAAGAGAGGCATAACTAGGAACTTTCCTTTTTGTTTATTAAACACACATGTATTAACGTTTCCAAATTAATACAATTATAGCATGTAAAATAAACATCTATCATATACTTGGAATATGTATAATAACAACTTTATTATTGCCTCTCAGGGCATATTCCCTTCAGTCTCCCACTTGCACTAGAGACAATAATCTAGTTACATGGTGATAAATCTAACACCCATGGAGTTCTGGTGTTGATCATGTTTTGCTCTAGGGAGAGTTTTAGTCAACAGATCTGCTACATTGAGATCCGTATGTACTTTACAAATCTTTATATCTCCATCCTTGACATGCTCACGGATGGAGTGAAACTGGCGCTTAATATGTTTGGAATTCTTGTGAGACCTTGGTTCTTTTGCGTTGGCTATGGCTCCATTGTTGTCACAATAGATCACCATTGGATCCAACGCACTAGGAACCACACCCAGTTCGGTAATGAACTCCTTCATCCAAATTGCTTCCTGTGCTACTTCTGAAGCAGCAATATATTCCGCCTCTGTTGTTGACCTTGTTACCACGGGTTTTTGGAGCTCCTGCAACTAACTGTTGCTCCGTTCATGAGAAATACGTATCCGGATTGAGACTTAGAATCATCTGGATCAGTGTCAAAGCTAGCGTCGACATAACAATTAGCGACCAGCTCTTCTTCACCTCCGTATACAAGAAACATTTCCTTAGTTCTTCTCAAGTACTTAAGGATATTCTTGACCGCTATCCAGTGTTCCAAACCTGGATCAGATCGGTACCTACTAGTCAAACTAATAGCATGTGCCACATCCGGTCTTGTACATAGCATGGCGTACATTACAGAGCCTATGGCTGAAGCATAGGGGATCTTATCCATTATCTCTCTTTCTTCCGCCGTAGCCGGACTTTGAGTCTTACTCAATGTCTTACCTTGCAACATAGGTAAGAACCCTTTCTTACTTTCGTCCATTTTAAACTTCTTTAAAATCTTATCAAGGTATGTACTCTGCGATAGCCCTATTAGGCGTCTTGATCTATCTCTATAGATCTTTATGCCTAATATATATGACGCTTCACCAAGGTCTTTCATAGAAAATTTGCTGTTTAGATAACTTTTAACACTGTTTAAAAGATCTATATCATTTCCAATCAATAATATGTCATCCACATATAATATCAGAAATGCCACATTGCTCACACCCACTTTCTTGTAAATACAAACCTCTCCATAAGTTTGGACAAATCCAAACTCTTTGATCACCTCATCAAAGCGGAGATTCCAACTCCGTGATGCTTGCTTCAGTCCATAGATGCATCGCTGAAGCTTGCAGACCTTGTTAGCATCCTTAGGATCGACAAAACCCTTTGGTTGTATCATATACAAATCTTCTTCAATGTTACCATTGAGGAACGCAGTTTTGACATCCATCTGCCATATTTCATAATCGAAATATGCAGCAATTGCTAACATAATCCTAACTGATTTTAGCATCGCTACGGGAGAGAATGTCTCATCATAGTCAACTCCTTGAATTTTTCGAAACCCTTTTGCGACAAGTCGAGCTTTATAGACGGTTACATTACCATCAACATCAGTTTTTCTTTTGAAAATCCATTTATTCTCAACGGCCTTTCGGTCATGAGGTAAGTCCACCAAGGTCCAAACCTGGTTTTCATACATGGATTCCATCTCGGATTTCATGACTTCTAGCCATTTGTTGGAATCCGGGCTCATCATCGCTTCTTCATACATCGCAGGGTCATCCATTTCACCAACCATGAAATTCACAACAAGATTCCCATACAGCTCAGGAGCTGCACGTGTCCTGCTTGACCTATGAGGTTCGGTAGTGTCCTCTTTCGGAGTTTCATAATCATTATCATTAGTTACTTCTTCATTTGGTGAAGTCAACTCCAGAACAACTTCCGGTGCTGCGCCACTCGCCATTCCATGAAGAGAAGGTTCAATAACCTCTTTGAGTTCTACCTTTCGACTACTCACACCTTTCGTGAGAAACTCTTTCTCTAGAAAGGATCCATTCTTGGCAACGAAAACCTTGCCCTCGGATCTGTGATAGAAGGAATACCCAATTTTTTCTTTAGGGTATCCTATGAAGACGCATTTTTCCGCTTTGGGTTCGAGTTTATCAGGCTGAAGTTTCTTCACATAAACATCGCATCTAACAGCTTAGGTTTGTTTCCAAACCATAATTCATACGGTGTCGTTTCAACGGATTTAGATGGTGCCCAATTTAAAGTGAATGCTGTGGTTTCCAGTGCATAACCCCAAAATGACAGTGGCAACTCAGTTAGAGACATCATAGATCGAACCATATCCAATAGAGTACGATTACGATGTTCCGACACACCATTACGTTGTGGTGTTCCGGCAGGCGTGAGTTGTGAAATTATTCCACACTCTTTCATGTGTGTGCTAAACTCGTAACTTAGATACTCACCTCCACGGTCGGACCGTAGAAATTTGATCTTTCTATTATGATGATTTTCCACTTCATTCTGAAATTCTTTGAACTTTTCAAAGGTTTCAGATTTGTGTTTCATCAAATAGATATACCCATATCTACTCAAATCATCCATGAAAGTAACAAAATAACGATATCCACCTCGCGCCGACACACTCATTGGACCGCATACACCAGTATGTATGATTTCCAATAAATCTGTCACCCGTTCCATTGAACTGGAACGACATTCTAGTCATCTTGCCCATAAGGCATGGCTCACATGTATCAAATGATTCAAAATCAAGTGATTCCAAAAGTCCATCGGAATGGAGTTTCTTCATGCATTTAACGCCAATATGACCTAGACGGCAGTGCCCCATATATGCAGATATATCATCATTAAGTTTAATTCTTTTAGCATCAACATTATGGATGTGCGTATGAGTACTATCGAGATTCAACAGAAATAAGCCATTCATCACGGGTGCATGACCATAAAAGATATTATCCATATAAATCGAACAACCATTGTTTTCTAATTTAAACGAATAACCGCTTTGCAATAAACACGATCCGAATACAATGTTCATGCTCAGCGTAGGCACCAAATAACAATTATTTAAGTTTATCACTAATCCCGATGGCATATGGAGAGGCAGCGTTCCGACGGCGATCACATCAACTCTTGATCCATTGCCGACACGCATCGTGACCTCATCCCTTGCTAGCTGTCGCTTGTTCCGCAGCCCCTGTATCGAGTTACATATATTAGCAACCGATACCCAGGTGCTACTGTGAGTACTAGTCAAGTACACATCAATAACATGTATATCACATATACCTTTGTTTACCTTGCTAGCTTTCTTGTCCGCCAAAAACTTGGGGCAGTTGCGCTTCCAATGGCTAGTCCCCTTACAATAGTAGCACTCGGTATCAGACTTAGAGTCAGCTCAGGATTTCTTTTCAGGCGCAGCAACAGATTTGTTGCCCTTCTGTTTACCCTTCTTGTCTTTCTTGAAACCGGCGGTTCTATTGACCATCAACACTTAATGTTCTTTCCTAATCTCCACTTCTCCAGTCTTAAGCATTGACATAAGCTCGGGGAGAGTCTTCTTCATACCCTACATGTTATAGTTCATCACGAAGCTCTTGTAGCTAGGTGGCAGAGATTGGAGAACACGATGTATGCCTAAGTCAATGGGAATCGTTATTCCCAAGGACACAAGCTTATCGGTGTACCCAGACATTTTGAGTACGTGCTCACTTACGGAGCTGTTCTCTACCATCATGCAGCTAAAGAACTTTTCTGAAGCATTATAACTCTCTATGGCAGCATGGGTATCAAAAATCATTTTCAATTCACCCATGGTATCAAAGGCATTTCCATTTTCGAAACGCTTTCGAAGTTCTGGCTCTAGCCCATACAGTATGTCACAATGAACTAAGTTGTGGTCCTCCTGATGAGTTATATAGACATTCTTTTCCTCGTCAGGGGTATCAGGAGCTGGTGGGGGGCCTAGCAGCGCTTCTAGCACATATTGCTTTTGTGTAGTAGAGAGGAAAATCCTCAAATTCATAGCCCATTTGGTGAAGTTGCTACCATTCGCAGCAAGTTTCTCTTTCTCCATGAACACATTGAAATTAAAAGCAGGTGGTGCCATCTACAACAGAATTTGTAAAGTTTATTTAGACTAAGTTTATGATAGATTGAGTTCAACTAAACTCCCACTCAAATACAACATCCCTCGTGTCTTTTTGGTGATTACATGAACCAAATTCACTACACCAAGTCCGATCATCACTTGAGTCGGTGTAGCTTCAAAGGCTAGCATTATATGCATCATATCAACTATATGACTCATTCTTAACCTTTCGGTCTGTGTTCTGAGGCCATGTATGTACATGCTAGGCTCGCCAAGTAAGATCCTTAGTACTCGCGTGTGTAAAACTGTCTTACACCCGTTGAATGAAAGCGCAGAGTCGAGTACACCCGATCATCACGTGATGTCTCGAAACACGATCCATAGAACAGTGCATACTTAAGGAAGAACACATTTTTATCTTGATATTTAAATGAGGGATCATCTTATAATGCTACTAAAACGCCAAACAAGCAATATAAGATGCAAACATCATATGTGTAAAGTGAAATGATATGGTTCTTGCATTTGATCACTATCATATGCATCGTGGTATGATCTTTATCATTCCTTTGTGTGTAAGGCCAAGGTCTATGGAACTTACACGTTGGGTGTGTTGTAAGAGTATCAACTCTACATCAACTTACAACATAACCATATCATGACACAAGCCCAGCAATAATCTAAACTAGACGCCTCTAATTTATCAATTGCAAGTTTTACGTGGCTTAGGGCTTTCGAAGATAGAACCGTTCTTACCTACGAACATGGAACCACAACGATGATAACCAAATTATTAGCAACTCGTTGTAAATCAGATATTGACTATAGTAGGAGAGATAGACACCCGCCAACCACTTATGCAAAACTAGTTGCATGTCAGTCGTGGAACCGGTCTCCTGTGCGATGACATGTAAGGTTGGTCCGGGCCGCTTCATCCCACTATGCCACCAATATCCAAAGTACATATAAGAAGCAATAACATGATCATCACCGCCCACATACTCTTATGTGTTCTACCCGTGCAAAGCACCTACGCATAGATCAGGCTCTGATACCACTGAAGGGTTCGCAGCATAGAAAACAAATAAAATCCTATGATGGGAACTATACGCCAAGATCTATCTACTAGATACAAGCAACGGTTGGATATACATCCATAGAGAACTTACCCTCAAAGACAACAAAGTTTTGTTAACGGGTAGGAACTCGTGGATGATGTAGTCGTACGCTTGCCGATCTCAAGATCGTTTGGAAGTCCTAGCGCCGCAAACCAGCAGCGCATCCGCACTCGCACACACGTTCATGCCACCGAACAACCTCCTCCTCCTCGCTCCAGCGATGCAGCGGAAGCAACAACTCCTTCTAGACAAATGCCACTGGGAACATGTATCTCGCTAATCCGAGACCATGGGGGAATAATTCTAGAGGGGGAGAGAGATCCTTCACGAGGAGGTGTGAGGAAGAAGCGTGAGAGGAGTGGCCTTTTATAGGAGGAGGGGGGTACCCCTCCCCATGGCCGGTGCCCCATGGGGGGTGACCCCTCACCTCCCCCATTCATGTGGTGGTAACTCCCTCCACATTAAAATGCCCCTTCACATTCTCTTTTAAAGTATCCACTTTAAATGCATTAAATTTCTCCAAATTTAATGCTCTCTAATTTAATAAAACTCTTTTATTAAATTTATTCAGAATTTTGATAATTACTTTAATTAACAAACATTCACATAAAACCCCCTAAAACATTTCAATATTACATGCAGAACCAATTTCTGCAATTTCACCCGAAACAGTTTCGGTGTCTATTGAAATAATTCCAGCGCTTTGCAATTCATTCGTCTGAAACACATTTGCTCCAAATGGTGTTGGTGTCCCTTAAGTGTGTCACCCTACGGTTCGTGAATAATGCAGACATGATCGAGACCCCTCTCAGATCAATAATCAAAAGCGGGACCTTGAGATCCATACTAACTCCTACACATTCTACGATGACTTCTGTGATCGTGAGAACCTTTAACATTAGTAACTAAATCCACTTGTCTAGCGATATATTACATGTACAAGATTCGATCATTGGTATCTCCATACCTAGTTTGATCTCGTTACCGACATGTACTATTTTCTCGTTCCTGTGATATAACATTTGTAGGGGTTCCGTGTATGAAAACAATAAAAATTTACCCTACGCCCCTGAACCCCTGAAGCTGCCAGGACCTATCTATTAGTAATACAGTAATGGGAGGGGCTTTTCGCAAACTTACCCTCGAAGACCAAAAAACGTTGTCAACACTTAGGAGAGCGTGGTTGATGTAGACGAGCCGAAGCCGACCTCAAGGTCGTGATGAAGTCCTTGCGCTCCTTGGCTCCAACGACTTGAGTGCCTCAAGTGCGAAACCTCACGGGGAGTTACACACGTCCGGTGTGTGACGATGACTCCCTCTTCCCCGATCCAGCAGCAGTTGCGGAAGTAGAGCTTCCGGATCCGAATCCTGCAGCACGACGGCGCTCCACGGTGAAGATGTCTCTCACTCGCGCAGTCCAAACTTGGGACCACGGTCACGAGAGAGAGGGGGGGAGAGAGAAAATATCAACTGGAGGTCCTCCCAAAAGTGAGAAGACCTGTATTGATCATTGGTGTATTTTATTTGGCCAAATACCCCCACTATATATAGGGGGAGGGGAGGTACTACCTCCCGCAAAGTCCCGGGGTGGGACTAAAGGTGAGGAGGGGGAGTGGTAGCCGTCGGGCACCCTAGTGGGCCCCGCATGGGGGGCTAGGCCCAGCCGTCCAGCCCCCTTGCCCCTTCTCACTCTCTCCTTTCCCCTAATGGGCCCTCTCCCTCCGGAAATTGGCCCATTAAGCCTTTGACCATTAAAATTGATTTTATCTATATTAAATAATTATGAATAATTTATTAAATCAACATTTAACATTCATTCACATATTATTCAATCTCCGTGGCTATGGAACACCTTCCACCTCCACTTCGGACATCCTCCGGACTTACCGAAACCCTTTCGGTTTTCTCTCTACTATTCTTCGACGATTCTACCGATCCTATAAACACTCTCTAAGCATCATCAAGCCCTTAAGCATGATACCCCATGGTCCGGGAACACTTTAAACATGGTCGGGGCACTCCCGCACCAATGATCGACAGAGGGACCTGGATGGCCATGTGACCCTTGTGCGTTCCACGAAGATCTTTCGTCATTTGAACCGGGACAGTCATGTCTTATTCCCTTTGTCACTCGATACTTGCATTGCCTGAGATTTGATCAATGAAATCACCATGTCGTGTTCAATCTCGTTACTGAACAATGCTACTTGACTCGTTCCGACAAGTGATATCCCTATGATCAAATCACACGCTACGCAGCTATTGGATATAACTTCTCCGAGTGGGCCCTTGAGTATCTTCCCGTCACATGCACAAACAAATCCCGCTCTTGACATATATTGCCTCTACGGTTTCCTCCGAGTACCTGAACACACCTTTATAACCACCGTATTACCAAATGGCGTTTGATGCTATCTAAGCACTCTCGGGAGACAGTGATTGATACAGCCTCACGGTCTAAGGAATAGTCTACAAGGATCCATTTCTAATCATCGTAACTTGAACTTCGTGACATGATCGAGTCACGATGTTTAGGTTGGGTATTGGTTCATCATCTCATTCTCAGAATGAGATGACCTCATTTCCAACTAGCATAAATGCCACATGATCAGGAAACTTGATCATCTGTTGACCAATGAACCAGTGACTAGAGTTTCACTGGGAACCCCTGGTTGTTTACATATCACACGTGTATTGATGTTTCCACTCAATACAGTTATAGCATGATATAAAACTAATCATAAACTATATGAAATATGATAATAGTCCTTACTACTATTTATCTCTAGGGCATATTTCCAACAGTCTCCCACTTGCAATAGAGTACAAATACACTAGCTGCATTTGTTCTCAATCTTTGGCACTATATATTCGGTACCCTGAACATGCTTGCTCATGGAAGAGGTTGAGTCTTGGGTCTGTACTTTACAGTCCCAAATCCTTTGCAACTTATTAATGTCACCTTGATTAACATTAATACTTTATCATCACATGATCGCATCTATGTGTATGCATCGTCGTTATGACAGTAGAACGAGGCCTGATTCCAGGAGCCTACAATAAAGTTAGATCAACCTCGAGGGCTTTCTCATGGGCACTATGCCCTGGGACACATCATTCTATGTTAAAAGTGAACTATCCCCGCCATAACATTATACAACACTTTAGATGGTACCCTTATCTATTATTATAAATGTATTCATCGAAGCACGAGTGCACTCTGTGCAACTTTCGATGTTTTTGGTTCACCTCGCTTCCTACTTGACTTTAATCGGTGTTTACGGGAGTTTCCAACATATGCCCTTATAACATAACTCTTTATGTTATAGGATATGTCATCCTTTATGGATTTGGAAAACATGTCTACAGTGCTCTATTAGACATTGGGGACAAACTCAGCTCAACGTTCTATGATTCAAACTTAATCACTTTTAAACGTTGCTTAATGGATTACATATTATGTTAAGTTATTATCATGGTTTTCTAAGATAGAACCTATGTTTCAACATAGTGGATGATGATCATCCTTTTCTTTCTTTCAACCATTGATGTTAAACTTAATACTATTCCTAATTTGAGTCATTAAGAACTAGTTCCTTAATTAACTTCTATTCTGAAATTCCTTTCAGAATCCCTTAAGGAATACTACATATTATCATAATACACCTATTATCAACTTCTACATCTTATAAATCATTATTTATAAGTATTTGCGCTTTCATCCTTAACATAGTTAAGAATTACTCCTAAAAGCTCCCACTCAAAAATATGTCAATCACATATTGTTTTAGGAAGACTTTCATAGCTCCCACTCAATTTTATGCAAATTGCATATCTACTCTCTATTTTGAATAACTTCAAAACATTTGATTAAATATCTAACTTGGAGATTTGCTATGAGATACTAGTACTATTAATAGTTTTAAATCCACTAGACACTTAGCACATATGAATCAAATTCATTTGAATTTGTCCAATACTTGACAAATTGTGCTTTTGTCATTCACCCCCTTTTCCACTATGGCTTTGCAATCATTTGGGAAAATTCAATGTTGAGGGAGAGTGTTGTCGACCGTCATCATCCTAAAACACAAACTAAATGATAAATGTTGAGGGAGAGTGTTGTCGACCATCATCATCATGCTCGCCATCAACACGCAACGTCACCTCCTCTCCAGCAAGCACCTCTCATGCAGAAGGACCTGTTTTCAGCAAAACAGAACAAGTATCAGATATACTTAACACTGCAAATGTGTTTGCAATATTATAACATTTATAAAACTGTATATCAAATATATACCTTTGTCATCGATGACCTCTCCGGTGATTGGTTCAACTTTTACGTTCCTGAAACGTAATATGAACTCATGGAAATCCAATGCTTCAGTATCACCACTCATGATGCTACTCCGGACATGTCCTTCGTAGTTGGGAGGCAACGACCGAAGCAGTACGTCTATCGCAAATGGATCATCCATCCAGTAATCCATGAAGAACTAGTCTCGTGTGTGCATCAAGCATGCGCTCCAAGTGACCCTTCAGACATGTATGCTCCTCCATCTATATGGAAAGGAACTCTCCAAGCAGCTCGTGCTTCCACATGCGCACATGTCCTATGAACTCTGCTCTCAGCTGATCCACCATCAAATATGGATCAAGATCACCCATGAGCGGATGTAGTTCATCCACCATCCCGTAACGCATTATTATCTGAATGAAGGTGGACATCTCTTGACGATAGTAGCGGTCTACTAGCTCTTGTGGGGTCTCATAGTAGTCTGGCTCAGTCAAATCAATCGTGCGGCGTATTTATGGTACCACATGATTCCTAGTAAGGAGATCATTCAGGCACACAAGCCAACTAGGGAAGTTGGATCCATCAAGTCTAAGTTTCTCACCCTTTACCCAATCCTCAATGACAAAGTAAGCTTCACGGTGAGCCATCTACATTTATATTTTGCAAAAGGAATTTAGACTAAGTTTATAATTAAATGAGTAAATAAAAACTCCACTCAGAAACACCTATCCCTAAAAGGGTTCCTAGTGATAACACGACCCCTATCAGCCACGTCTCCCACGATCGTCACGGCCATCAATGTGGGTTCAAGGGTGGACGCTAAACGTCAGTCACATCATTCATGCGACTCGTGCTCGATCTTTCGACCATCCGTGTTCCGAGGCCATGTCTGCACATGCTAGGCTCGCCAACTCAACCTTACTGTATTCGCTGTGCAACATGGCTTATACCCACTGTATGCGAACGTAGATATGTCTGACACCCAGGCCTGTAATGTTGGATCGCCTCATACCGAAGAACTTTCTTGGTGGTGCACACTAAGGGGGAACACAATCATTGGTAATTTTAACAAGGATCATCTTATTAGGCTACCGTCGAGTATCTAATACTAGCACACAATAAGACATACAAACAATAACATTGAATGTAAATTCTATGTGATATGGTCCTTCATGTCGTGATCTCCATCCGCCATCACCGGGTTCCGGCGCCAGGGTTCCGACGCCGTAGACACCAGGGTACCGGTGTCATTCCGGCGTGGTAGTTCGTCACCTCCGTGACTATCTACTACTATGTAACAAAAGGTAATCACTTTACCTTTGCCACACCATATCACAAAGCAACGCCCCCCTCCAAAACAAAGTTAGACGCCTATACTTTATCTTTGCATGTTTTACATGGCTGAATGGGCTTTCGCACAAGAACCATTCTTACCTACAAACTTTCAGCAGAACGCTAATCAAGTAGTTGTCTCTACTACACCCCTTTCAAGGCCCTCTGTTGCAAATGGCATACCAACTAATGCGAGAGAGACAGACACCCCCCTAAGCCACTTTATACGGTACAAGCCGTATGTCAAGCGTGGACCAGTCTCGTGAATGAACGCGTAAAGTCGGTTGGGGGCCGCTTCATCAAGCATTACTGCGGTATGCACAAGTACACGTGGGAGGGTAACAACTAAAAGATCAACGCCCACACGCTACATCTCGTGTGTTCTACCCGTACTAGCATTACTACGCATAGATCTAGCTCTCATACCACTGTAGGGGTTCCGCGTATGAAAACAATAAATTTTACCCTACGCCCCTGAACCCCTGAAGCTGCTAGGACCTATCTATTAGTAATACAGTAATGGGAGGGGATTTTTGCAAACTTACCCTCGAAGACCAAAAAGTGTTGTCAACGCTTAGGAGAGCATGGTTGATGTAGACGAGCCGAAGCCGGCCTCAAGGTCGTGATGAAGTCCTTGCGCTCCTTGGCTCCAACAACTTGAGTGCCTCAAGTGTGACACCTCGCGGGGAGTTACACACGTCCGGTGCCTGACGATGACTCCCGCTTCCCTGATCCAGCAGCAGTTACGGAAGTAAAGCTCCCGGATCCGAATCCCGCAGCGCGACGGCGCTCCGCTGTGAAGATGTCTCTCGCTCACGCAGTCCAGACTTGGGACCACAGTCACAAGAGAGAGGGGGAGAGAGAAAATATCAACTTGAGGTCCTCCCAAAAGTGAGAAGACCTTTATTGATTATTGGTGTATTTTATTTGGCCAAATACTCCCACTATATATAGGGGAGGGGAGGTACTACCTCCCTCAAAGTCCCAGGGTGGGACTAAAGGAGAGGAGGGGGTGGGGTGGCCGCCGGCCAGGCCCTAGTGGGCCCCGCAGGGGGGCTAGGCCCAGCCGGCCAGCCCCCTTGGCCCTTCTCTCGCTCTCCTTTCCCCTAATGGGCCCTCTCCCTCCGGAATTGGCCCATTAAGCCTTTGACCTTTTTAATTGATTTTCTCTTTATTAAATAATTGTGAATAAATTATTAAATCAATATTTAACATTCATTCACACATTATCTAATCTCTGTGGCCATGGAACACCTTCCACCTCCACTCCGGACATCCTCCGGACTTACCGAAACCCTTCCGGTTTTCTCCCTTCTTTCCTTCGGTGATTCTACCGATCCTATGAACACTCTCTAAGCATTATCAAACCCTTAAGCGTGATACCCCACGGTTCGGGAACACTCCAGACATGGTCTGGACACTCCCGCACCAATGATCGACAGAGGGACCTGGATGGCCATGTGACCCCTGTGCGTTCCACGAAGATCTTTCATTGTTTGAATCGGGATAGTCGTGTCTTATTCCCTTTGTCACTCGATACTTGCATTGCCTGAGATTTGATCAATGACATCACCATGTAGTGTTCAATCTCGTTACTGAACAATGCTACTTGACTCGTTCCGACAAGTGATATCCCTATGATCAAATCACACGCTGCGCAGCTATTGGATATAACTTCTCCGAGTGGGCCCTTGAGTATCTTCCCGTCACATAGACAGACAAATCCCGCTCTTGACATATATTGCCTCTACGGTTTCCTCCGAGTACCTGAACACACCTTTATAACCACCGTATTACCAGATGGCGTTTGATGCTATCTAAGCACTCTCGGGAGACAGTGATTGATATAGCCTCACGGTCTAAGGAATAGTCTACGAGGATCCATTTCTAATCATTGTAACTTGAACTTCATGACATGATTGGGTCATGATGTTTAGGTTGGGTATTGGTTCATCATCTCATTCTCAGAATGAGATGACCTCATTTCCAACTGGCATAAATGCCACATGATCAGGAAACTTGATCATCTGTTGACCAATGAACCAGTGACTAGAGTTTCACTGGGAACCCCTAGTTGTGTATATATCACACGTGTATTGGTGTTTCCACTCAATACATTTATAGCATGATATAAAACTTAATCATAAACTATATGAAATATGATAATAGTCCTTACTACTATTTGTCTCTAGGGCATATTTCCAACAACATTCTAGTTATCTTATCACTTGCTTGCAAGCTAACCAATGTGATATCACCGAGAGGGCCCAGAGTATATATATCCGTCATCGGGATGGACAAATCCATAAGCCTCTACATAACACTTTCGTAGCACTGAAACCACCTTTATAATCACCCTTTCACGGCGTGACGTTTGATGTTATCAAGATACTCTTCCAGTGTTAGTGATTAACATGATCTCATGGTCTAAGGACTAGGATTACTTTGTTAGATGTTATAGCAATATAAACATAATGACTTTGATCGTAATGCTATACTTCAGATGAATGTTCATCACATCATTCCACTAATGTTGTGACCTCGTTATTAATAACATCCAGTGTCCATGATCAGGAAACCTTGATCATCTTGTTAATCAACGAGCTAGTTTATAAGAGAGGCATAACTAGGAACTTTCCTTTTTGTTTATTAAACACACATGTATTAACGTTTCCAAATTAATACGATTATAGCATGTAAAATAAACATATATCATATACTTGGAATATGTATAATAACAACTTTAGTATTGCCTCCCAGGGCATATTCCCTTCAATTCTTTAGTGTGCTATGATGAGGAATATGTTGTACTTACTGTTGTTGGATCAAAAAGTTTTATTTTTGCCTTTCTTCGATGTTTTAGATGATGAACACAAGGAGCCAAACTCGTGCTCGTACCACCGCTAGTGCTTCTCGGGCTGCCGCTCAAGAACACATGGGGATACGGTTCAGGGATGAGCCCCAACGTGATCGCTTCAACATGATCAAGAACCACGAAGTGAAGGCTACCAATTGGGCTTACCCCATTATATTGAACCAACTCGGTATTTCTGATGACTTCAATTTACTTTGCAGTAGAGCTGGCCTACAAAACTTTGTGTACAATGATGTGCCTACTTATCGTTGCTTAACCATTGAACTTCTAAGTTTGTTGCGAAGAACCGTTAAACAATGGCAAGGAGAGGACACTATTTCTTTCCAACTTATGAACAACAACTACAATTTAACATTAGATGAATGGTGTGCATGCTTTAATTTACCAAACAATGATGCTTTTTCCTTACGTGCATCTTTTACTGGCTTAGAACCTACCCCTGAACAATACTATAATGGAATGAGTTTCACTACTAGAGTAAACAAGGGGAAGAATATTCAACATCCTGCAATTTGCTATTTTTTCTATGTTATTGCCAGCACCTTGCAGGCACGTAATGAGTTCACGAGACTCAACGAGGAGGACATATTAGTCCTCACAAAGGCTTCTTACATCAATTGCGGCTTGTCACTCAACTTGGGCTCCATCCTTGTGCGCTACTTGGAGCACCAAGCCACCCAAAGCCAAGGACCAATCACAGGTGGAGGCGTCATCACCGTGCTTGCCACTGCCCTAGTAATGTACCTAGGTGAGTTGCAACCCGTGCTAGGTGAGCGACGTGTTGGTTTATCCACTTTGAAAGCTTGTGGAATGCTCACTAGGAGAGGTGGTGTTTATTACCTGCATATTGCTGGAGCTGGGCATCTCTACCCCGCTCCTATGCCTAATGGTCTTTTTAATATTGAGGAAGTACGTTTGCTATATGACTTGCAGGTTGAGCAACACCAACCCGATGAGGATATTCCGAAGGAGGAGGATGACCAAGAGGAGGAGCAAGAAGTTTCTTATCAAGAGGAGTAGCCAAAAACCCTATTCTCTACATACCAAGACTTCCAAGGACTTGGAGGGACTGTGGAGAGGATGCATAGCCTCTCTTTGAACCTCCGAGAATCAACTAGTAACCTCTCAACTCAATTTGCGAACTGGAGTAACGACTTTTTCCCGCCATCACAATGATTTGAAGGGCTTGCAAAAGCCTAAGCTTGGGGAAGTTTCCTCATGTATCTTTATTTGGCATTCATTTGCTTTTTTCGAGGATATGTTTTTAATTTGAGTTTATAAGCACTCGTGTTGGTTTCCCCAACACTTTATTTTCTAGTTCTTTCTATTTGCTTTCGAGGATTTTCTAGCCTAGCTTTGCCGCCAAATTTTCTATTCTTTAAACTCCCTCTCTTAAAAACCACAAAAAGATTTCTCTAGTTTTCCTTATTTCCCTCTATAACATCCCACAACTTAAATCAAGGTTATCAAAGTTCAAATCACCCAATTTAGGGTTAACAAAAACTTTTTATTATTAAAATAATTATGAATGCATGTGTATGTTGCATTGGTGTATAATTGTTTGAAAATGCCATGCTGGATTGTTCTAAATGATATGAAATGGTTAAAGGTGAATGCCACATCATCTAGACCATTTACAAACAAAATTCAAAGAAAAAGAAATCAAATAAGAATAAATAAACCAAATGGTCATTTTGACCATTTTAATCCACTAGGACACTTTAGGTGTTCCTAGAAGTCAATTTCAAACAGAAACTTTCTCAATCTTTTCACCCCTTGCTAGACCAAGTAAAGATGTACCAAGGCCCACTTTACACACTTACAAAAACCTCTAGCAAAGCAATTTAAATGACATTTAAAAACTGAATCCAATGCATATGTGAAGATCCTCATTTTTGAAAAACCCATCAAATGAATTCACCTTGCCAATCCCTAGCAACCATAGATGCCCAAGATTGTGACCAGCACACCCAACCGAATTTGAGCCAAAAATTCAAATTTAAACTTCTTGCGGGCATTGTGTCGAATAGTTGGTGAGCACAGAATTAGCTGCCAAACTTTTATAGTTCTTGATCACTGCATTGTCTACATTTGTCGCCAAAGCTTGTCTCTGGTCTCCCCTAGTCCCAACCAACACAATAGAGCCACTCCCCATTGTTGTTTGTGCTAGTACCGAGCCACCCCGAGCACCCCCTCGCCGGTCGACCATGGACCGCTCAGCCCGGAGCGCCTCGCTCTCTCCCACCATGTCTAGGAGGTAGCCACCAATGCGCCGCCCCTCTCTGTCCCTTCCTCGAGCGCTGCCAGACCGTGGACCACCGCAACACAGCCGCGCCCAGTGCGTTTGTGCCATGTCGAGCACGCGCTAGAGCGCCGCGCCTGACCAGCGTGCACACACCGCGCCTCGACCTCACCCCGCGCGCACTGCTCTGCCACGACCCCAGCAGCCGCCCAGACATCCCTGTTCGCCGCCGCTTGACCCGCAGCCACCGTGCGCCGCGTCGAATGCCACTTCTGCCACGCAGAACACTGCACATTTCCGACAATTGTAGACCGTGCCTTGCCGCGCCATCAAGCCCATGAGAACCGCCCTGAAGCACCGCATCGACTGCCACCCGCAGCCATGCCGATAGCCGCCCGTAGCCATGTCGCCAGCACCGCCTGACCATGTCGCGCTGCTCCCTTCGTCGAGCTATAAAAGGAGGCCCTCTCCACCCCAATTTTGCACACCATCTCACTCCCCTCTCACCACTGATCCTTCCACACCATCCCCGGAGCAAGGCGAGCCGCAGTTCACCGGAATTTCGCCGGAGCTTGCCACTGTAGAGAAGAAGAGGCATCATCGATTGGAGCCGCCCCAGGAGCTGCCGCAACCATGCCTCAAACCACCGTCATCTACCAGCTCGAATGCCCCCATCGCCAAGCCTAGCTGGAGCCCAGGTGAGCCTCTGTAGACCCCCACCGTGCCGCGTTAGGGTTCGTTCTCGCCGGAGCTATTCACCGGAGACGACGAACCATAGTCGTAGATCTTGTTCTAATCGTAGCCCTGAGATTTCCCTGTACCGCTTCGCGTTAGATGTGCCACTGATGTGCGGGATCAACCTGTCAGTAGCCCGCTGCGCCGCGGAGCGCCACTGGGCCGACCCGTTAGCTTTCCCGTGCTAGCCCACAGATTCAAATAAATGTTTTTCCATTTAGGCTTAAACTAGATTCTGTCCACTTATTCAAAAATCAACTCAGAGAGATTCACTTAACCAAAATGCATGATTCAAATTTTGTTAGAAAGATAATTAAAATATCTATCCAAGCCTGTTGGATTTAAATCAATTGGAGTTAGAGATCACATATAGCAAAAATAACAAGACATAGACTTTTCTACATTCAAACATTTTTCAAAAATCAACCATAATAGCTTTTGAGTTGATTCCAACTCTCAAAAATCACATTTGACAATACCTATCTGAATATATAAAAATATATAGGATTGCATGCAGTGACTTTGGACTAGTACCAAAAAATGCTATATATGCATTTCTAGTCACTTTAAATCTATTAAATAATAATCTTAAACTTTATAAAATGTGACCAACCCATTAAATCACATTCCCATGTATTAGAATATGTGGTGATGACATGTGTCCACATGATCTCATATTTTAATTGGAGAATATTAAATCTTAAATATTTTCAATGAGTAGAAATTACTTTTCTCAAATAAAATAATGGAACTAGTTCTTTAAATCTTGTGATGATTGTGATGATGCTAGATCATCAAGTATGTGTCTTAGTGTGCTAAATAGACTAGTTAAGTATTGTTTGGTGATTGTGTATCCCGTATTTATTTATAGACGATAGTACTGACCAAGTCTACAAGGAGGAGGAGTTCTACCCCGAAGAAGACGAGGAGAATTTCAACCACTGCACCAATCAAGGCAAGCTATTGTTAGCAAGCTAGAATTATACAATATGACCTAAGCAAGATGCCTTAGGCATGCTTGGTTATACATTTTGATTTATACCCATCCCAAGTTTTACTTGCAAGCTTTACTTTTTATGTTACCAAAGTTTCTTTACTTTTAGTATTGCTTTGTGAGATTTTGGAAAGTAGTATAGATAGCATAAAGAGTATAAAACTAGGCCTATACTAGATGTGGGTCTATGGCATGAGATTGATATTAGTACCCCTCATTAATGAACACTCTCAACTTAGTGGCTAGTGCTAAGCACAAAACTTGATCACTTTAGATGGGAATACTTGGTGAAAATGCTTATGAAAACCTTGGAATGATGAGTCATTCTATTGAGATGTTTTGACATGTGTTGAGAAACACAAATGGTTTATGATGATGAAAATATTGAGGCATGAGCCTTAGCCCTTTATAAAAACTGATGGTTGGGTTCGGATGCAATACCATTCCAATTTTACCGTACAACCACAATACCTGAATTGGGTAAGGCTTAGCCGGAAGTTTATATGCATTAGTATGGGTTCCCTCACTGAAGAGGTTTGAGCTGAGGCTACCTCTTGATGATGTCCACCTATGAAGTGCCTAGGATGGCAGATGGCCATGGCTGGGAGGCCAAGCTCATAGGAGAGGTGCTTATACTAGGGTGTGTAAAGGAAATGTTATGATTGATTATCCGCATACTAAGTATGATGATTCAGGCTTATCCCTGACGGATGTATCGAATTTTGTGGTGAAAGTGTACCACCTCTTCAGAGTGTCAAACTATTCGAATAGTCGCGTCCGCGGTCATGGACAGTTGGAGTGGCCATACTGTTCCGTCGTCAAATGTTTTCAAAATGACTTATGAAATGAATGGTGACTTTGACTTAACCACAACAGGGTTGTGACTATGAAAACTAAGTTCCCCACTTAAGTGATTTTAGAACATTATTTTAGCTTTCTTTGTTTCTTAACTCAACTTAGGTTAAATTTAGCTTTTGCAAATAAACTTAGAGCTTAGCTTTCCTATTATACCTACCTTACTTGTTAGTGATAGTTTGCGAGTACTTAAAGAGTACTCATGGCTTTGTCCCTGGCTATTCCCGTGGCTAGACTATGAGGAGGACTATCAGGAAGATGGACAGCAGGACGGCTATGACAACTAGGATCATCTCCCATCGTCAGCATTGCATTTGACCCTGAAGATGGAGCCCACTACTACGCTTTACTATTCCACTGCTTGTTTGTATTAAGACTAGATCATGAGATCCTTTATTCGTGTAAAATCTTATTATGGTTTGTAATGGATTATGTACTGTGATATCCAATCTGTTATGTCTCGCAAAAATGGTAATCCTGTGATTGCGATGTATGGCATAACAGGCATCTAGGATTAAAAATCCGGGTGTTGACACCCTCTTTCTTTTCTTTCCGCCTCGAGGTTCATATGTTTGTAGGAGAGTGATCAACTTTGAGTTTCCAAGAAGCAAATAAAAAAGGAAGAGAGAAGTGGAACCAAACATGAGAGGTATTCCTTATGACTCCCCACTTTTGAAGTTTGAGAAACCCATGCTAGTTAGTAGTAAATGTTGAGATATTATGCTGGTGGAGTGAGTCTGTGTATTATAGTAAGATTTTCGTTTGCATGGGTATTTAATTGGGTACGTTTTATTCCAGCTCTCGTAATTAACCGAGTCTTGCCTAAAAATTGCTAAACAATTGTAATAAGAAAAAGTCTCACAATTGAAAGCTTGGGTGTTGTAGTACGTAGTCTTGAAGGCTTATTTCTAGAGACACTCAACACCGCTAAAATGTTGTTTGACTTGATAGCTCTCTTTAAAAGGATTTGTTCGATTGAATTAATGTTTAGCGGTTTTTGTGAGCATGCCAAAGTTTGACTTCTTAATCATAAGAATGATATAGCTTTATGCGTGTCAAACTTCATGGGATGCTAACAACTTCACTGGCCTATGAACGATCTTCATGGTGGAAACTCCTAGATTTTAGCTATGAGTTGATTAAACACTTGTAGTAGGAATGCTATAGTGGGTAAGATTCTTGGCATTCCCAAGTAGATGTAATCATGATGAAATCACTCCTCTGGTTGTTATGATAAATCATTATGCAAAAGGAACAAAAACCTTAGTGATGCCACGAGTGTCCATCATAGCCCGATAAACTAATAAAAATCTTTGGCATGCTCTCAATTACTCAAGAAATGAAATTCTTGAAGGACAATGAATAGAAAAGTAGTGCTTGAAAAGTCTTGATTTATTGATGTGGGAGAATTGAGATACTCTAGTATATATGATTTTCATGACAACTCCCGCACTCTCAATTTACATGATTATACTTTATTGTTCAAAGGAAAGCCTATGAGTTGATTACATGACATGGAATAAAGTTTACCCATTTGAATCATCCATGTTAACAATAAATTTGCTGCACTATCAGGATGCATAAAACCCGTATGATATGCTTGTCATTACTCTATCTATGCTGAAGTTTTTCAGATTTATGAAGTGGAGGAAACATGAGACTACCAACCATGAGTAAGATCACCATCTCATTATTTCAGTTTAAATGCTGAGTTCCTTTTTGATTTTGGTTTTCTTGCTCGGGGACGATCAAGTTTAAGCTTGGGGAGGTTGATGGCTCTGAAATATAGTCATCTACGTCCATATTTAAACTGGATATTATACATATTTTTGATGAAATATCTCTCTAAACCCTACCACTAATGCCTAAATATTCAAGGGGTATGCAATCATTTCTTTTGTATTTTTCCTATGCAGATAATGTCGTTAAAATATGGGAATCACTATAGTAAAGTCAAAGATATGAGATTTCCAATAACCAGAAGAAACCAGGAGCCATGAAGCGGAGGCAGATGCTTTAACAACCAACTATCCGACCGGAGAAAAATTCCGATCGTATAGCTCCGGTCATATAGTTTCCACCGCCGCCGTTAGGTCAAACAAAACAACTTTCGTGAAGGAACCCCTATATAAAGAAGCCTAGGGTGATGAGAAAACTCTCTCTCGACCCCCACTCAAAGCCAGACCTCGCCAAAAGTCTCTTCCACAGATCACCAGCTGCCTCTATATCTTAAAACCCTTCTCCATCTCCATAGCCATATTCAACCACTTGTAATAATAGATCTCTTCTTCGATTGGTGATATTGTAAGACTATTGCTATCAATCTTATGATTTTCATTACAATATTTGTGATTGTTGATCTCATCTCTATGTGTGAGTAATTCTCCTTGGGCTAAGGGCTTCGGCATAGCCATGTAGCGTTTGTGCATGTTATTTATCATAGATGGGATCATGTATTAGTTTGTATGACATGATGATTATTGTATCCTCTCTTGCCTCAATCTAAGGACTTGTTAGGTACCCAAGACCCCGAGGGTTGAGACAGGTATAGGGAGTATGAGTAATGACTGATCTGCACGATGGGAACCCCAGTGACTGAAGGGGTAGTACGGCTCTATGTGAGGGATTTACTTGGGATTAACGGTGACATCACTATGCATATCATTAGTTCTCTTTATTCTATGGATGAGACTAGTAAGTTATTGCTATAAGCGGTTGTGGAGGCAATAGCAATTATGGATGCACTGCCCACATATAATTTATCTTGCTCTAACAAGTACATACATACTTTATTTTTATCTTTTATTTCCATCAGATGTTTTTCACAGCTATAGGTGAAACCAAACGCCCTAGGCCCTCTCTCTCCATCATCGACAACAACAAAAAGACGCAAACTATTGGTCCAGTAACACAAAAGGAACTCTAAAACTCCCGAAGGTTCGTTAAAGTAACTTCACTACGCATTCGCTTTCCGAGGATTCGATAACCCAGGTCCACTAGGGAGAAAGAAGCTACAATACATCCTTAATCCGGATCGAAGGTATCAGCGGGCGGCGCGGTGAGTCTGGCAATGAGCAGGCAGAGGCAGCACGGGAGCAGGCAGAGCGCAGTGGAAATGGCCAAGGCAGATGCGGAGTGGGGAAGAACTGCTCCCCGATCGGTATTTAAACCCGGGGGAGGGCAATCTTTCGGGTCGCCGTGTGGCACCCGCTGGGCCGCGCCACATTCCCACCAACGGCTCAAGATCCCGTGTGACGGCACCCCACGCGCAGAGGATCCCGGGGCGGAAACCAAAGAGGCAGGCGACAGTTCCTTAGGCGACGTGCGCGACGTGCGATGGGACGCGACGCTGCACGCGGCAGCGCAATGATGGCGCGTGCGCGTATGGCCGGTGTCAGCACTAACGTCACGAGCAGCGCAACCGTCAGCCTCCAGTCGGATGAAAATTCAAACGCAAAGAGGGAGCGCGCGCACATTTCACCTAAGGGCGAAATCCACACGTGCTCGGGGGCTAGTGTCGGGGGAATGACCCTCGGGTAGCTTGGCCGGACAAGAATAAAGGCAGACAGCTCACGATCGGCTAACAGATCCTAGCCGGACGCGGACGCATGGTTCCGGCTACCGGCTGGTAGCCGGAACTGTTGGAAATATGCCCTAGAGACAAATAGTAGTAAGGACTATTATCATATTTTGTATAGTTTATGATTAAGTTTTATATCATGCTATAATTGTATTGAGAGGAAACATCAATACACGTGTGATATACAAACAACCAGGGGTTCCTAGTGAAACTCTAGTCACTGGTTCATTGGTCAACAGATGATCAAGTTTCCTGATCATGTGGCATTTATGCCAGTTGGAAATGAGGTCATCTCATTCTGAGAATGAGATGATGAACCAATACCCAACCTAAACATCATGACCCAATCATGTCATGAAGTTCAAGTTACAATGATTAGAAATGGATCCTCGTAGACTATTCCTTAGACCGTGAGGCTATATCAATCACTGTCTCCCGAGAGTGCTTAGATAGCATCAAACGCCATCTGGTAAAACGGTGGTTATAAAGGTGTGTTCAGGTATTCGGAGGAAACCGTAGAGGAAATATATGTCAAGAGCAGGATTTGTCCGTCCATGTGACGGGAAGATACTCAAGGGCCCACTCGGAGAGGTTATATCCAATAGCTGCGCAGCATGTGATTAGATCACAGGGATATCACTTGTCGGAACGAGTTAAGTAGCATTGTTCAGTAACGATATTGAACACGACATGGTGATGTCATTGATCAGACCTCGGGCAATGCAAGTATTGAGTGACAAAGGGAATAAGACACGACTGTCCCGGTTCAAACGACGAAAGATCTTCGTGGAACGCACAGGGGTCACATGGCCATCCAGGTCCCTCTGTCGATCATTGGTGCGGGAGTGTCCAGACCATGTCTGGAGTGTTCCTGAACCGTGGGGTATCACGCTTAAGGGTTTGATAATGCTTAGAGAGTGTTCATAGGATCGGTAGAATCACCGAAGGAAAGAAGGGAGAAAACCGGAAGGGTTTCGGTAAGTCCGGAGGATGTCCGGAGTGGAGGTGGAAGGTGTTCCATGGCCACAGAGATTAGATAATGTGTGAATGAATGTTAAATATTGATTTAATAATTTATTCACAATTATTTAATAAAGAGAAAATCAATTAAAAAGGTCAAAGGCTTAATGGGCCAATTCCGGAGGGAGAGGGCCCATTAGGGGAAAGGAGAGCGAGAGAAGGGCCAAGGGGGCTGGCCGGCTGGGCCTAGCCCCCCTGCGGGTCCCACTAGGGCCTGGCCGGCGGCCACCCCACCCCCTCCTCTCCTTTAGTCCCACCCCGGAACTTTGAGGGAGGTAGTACCTCCCCTCCCCCAATATATAGTGGGGTATTTGGCCTAGAAAAATACACCAATAATCAATAAAGGTCTCCCCACTTTTGGGAGGACCTCCAATTGATATTTTCTCTCTACCCTTCTCTCTCTCGTGACCGTGGTCCCAAGTCTGGACTGCGCGAGCGAGAGACATCTTCACCACGGAGCGCCGTCGCGCTGCGGGATTCGGATCCGGGAGCTCTACTTTCGCAACTGCTGCTGGATCAGGAAGCGGGAGTCATCGTCAGGCACCGGACATGTGTAACTCCCCGCGAGGTGTCGCACTTGAGGCACTCAAGTCGTTGGAGCCAGAAGGAGCGCAAGGACTTCATCACGACCTTGAGGTCGGCTTCGGCTCATCTACATCAACCACGCTCTCCTGAGCGTTGACAATGCTTTTCGGTCTTCAAGGGTAAGTTCGAGAAAAGCCCCTCCGGTTACTGTATTACTAATAGATAGGTCCTGGAAGCTTCAGGGGTTCAGGGGCGTAGAGTAAAATTTATTGTTTTTATGCACGGAACCCCTACAGTGGTATCAGAGCTAGATCTATGCGTAGTAATGCTAGTACGGGTAGAACACACGAGATGTAGCGTGTGGGCGTTGATCTTTTAGTTGTTACCCTCCCACATGTACTTGTATATACCGCAGTAATGCTTGATGAAGCGGCCCCCAACCGACTTTACGCGTTCATTCGCGAGACTGGTCCACGCTTGACATACGGCTTGTACCGTATAAAGTGGCTTAGGGGGGTGTCTGTCTCTCTCGCATTAGTTGGTATACCATTTGCAACGGAGGGCCCCAAAAGGGGTGTAGTAGAGACACCTACTTTATCAGCGTTGTGCTGAAAGTTCGTAGGTAAGAACAGTTCTTGTGCGAAAGCCCATTCAGCCACGTAAAACATGCAAAGATAAAGTAGAAGCGTCTAACTTTGTTTTGAAGGGGGAGTTGCTTTGTGTTATGGTTGTGGCAAAGGTAAAGTGATTACCTTTTGTTACGTAGTAGTAGATAGTCACGAGGGTGACGAACTACCACGCCGGAATGACACCGGTACCCTGGTGTCTACAGCGCCGGAACCCTGGCGCCAGAACCCGGTGACGGCGGACGGACATCACAACGTGAAGGACCATATCACATAGCATTTACATTCAATGTTAATTGCTTGTATGTCTTATTGTGTGCTAGTATTAGATACTCGACGGTAGTCTAATAAGATGATCCCTGTTAAAATAACCAACGATTGTGTTCCCCCTTAGTGTGCACCACCAAGAAAGTTCTTCGGTATGAGGCATGCCGTGATGATCGGGTGTCAGACATATCTACGTTCACATACAGTGGGTGCAAGCCATGTTGCACATCGAAAACACTAAGGTTGAGTTGGCGAGCCTAGCATGTATAGACATGGCCTCGGAACGCGGATGGTCGAAAGATCGAGCACGAGTCGCATGAATGATGTGACCAATGTTTAGCGTCCACCCTTGAACCCACATTGATGGCCGTGATGATCGGGGGAGATGTGGCTGATAGGGGTCGTGTTATCACTAGAAACCCTTTTTGGGGATAGGTGTTTCTGAGTGGAGTTATTACTAACTCATTTAATTATAAACTTAGTCTAAATTCCTTTTGCAATTATAAATGTTGATGGTCTCTTTTGTGTTGACAATTGAATGGTTAGAAGGAGAGAAGCTCAGATTAGATGGATCGAACTTCTCCATTTGGGTTGCCAGTCTCCATGTTCTCCTTAGTGAGAACGACATGGTCGACTACATACTCGACGGGATGGATTTGGATCCGTCCACAGACCTTGAGACCCCAGAGGAGCGGAAAGACCGCTATCTCCGTCGTGAGATGGCCTCCTATATTTCAGTTGTGATGCGTTTCGGAATGGTGGACGAGCTGTGGCCTTTCGTGGGTGATGTGAACCCTCGTTCGGTGATGCTGTAGCTTAGGACACATTTCGTGGAGCAGACACGCATCTGGGAGCATGAGCTGATGGGAGACTTCCTCTCCATTAAGATGGAGGAGAACTCGTCACTGGACAGCCACTTGCAGCACATGCATGATGTGTACATGAGGCCAGCATACTTCCTAGACGTCTGGATTACAAGCTCTTTTGCAAATGCTGATGTGCTGCGGCCGCTGCCACCAAGCTACCAAGCACAAGTCAGGACTTGCGTAATGAGGGGCGGCACGGAAATGGAGTTCCACCGGTTCATGACACATCTCAGGAATGTGTTGGTTGAACCAGATGTCGTCAACGAAAAAGGTATATATTTGATATACAATTTTATAAATGTTATAATCTTGCAAACACATTGCAGTGTTAAGTATATCTCATACTTGTTCTGTTTTACTAAAAACAGGTCCTTCTGCATGAGAGGTGCTTGCTGGAGAGGAGGTGACGTTGCGTGTTGATGGCGAGCATGATGATGACGACCAACGACACTCTCCCTCGACATTTATCATTTAGTTTATGTTTTAGGATGATTTTTGTAATCGAGAGATTTGAACTTCTTTAGTGTGTCTCACACTTTGTGAGACGGTTATTCATAAAAGTTTATAACAAACAGTTGTTCCACTTTTATGAATGATTTCTATTCGTGTTCATATCTTGTTTGATTACTTGTGAATTATCCTTGTTGTTTGAAACTAATTGATAATTTATGAACATTTGTAAAACATTAAAATGCCTTGTTTAAAATACCCAACTTAATGCTATTTCATTAATGAATGAAACCATTGTTTGAATTCAAATTTATGTGATAATATGTGAAAGTCATTCGATTTCCTGTCACATATAAATCATGCCTAAGTTCGCCAAAATAACTTGAACACCGTGTATTACTTGAATACAAAGTGTTTGATGAATTGTTAAAAGTAAATACATATTCGATGTATTATGTTTTAATGAAATATGGTAATTATCATTAATTGATTGTTTAAATGTGGAAAGTAGTTTGCCAAAGGAAACATGAATATGAAACTATTTGATTTGATCAAAGTGTTTCATCAACAAAGGGTATAAGTATAAAAGAGAATCTAGTTACTATGATTTGATCAATAGTAATGAAATTCGACTTTATAAGAATGGCATAAACGTAATTGTGGAATGCAAAGTGTTTTGAGACGTCAAAATACAAAGCATCACAATGTGATATTAGATATCAAAAAGGGGTTGAATAGAAGGCACCAAATAAATCGTTGTAGTGTAGATGTAGAGACCATTAGTTAGAAATAGTTAGCGCTCAATTAGAATTGGTAAACCATTTGAATTCGTGAAAGTTTTGGGGTTATTCGATATAACCAAAACAATAGCGAATAAGTCCTTGTAGCGTATTCATTGGAAACTTTGAATATGAAATCCATAGCTGAGACCAAAAGGAAAGCAAGATTCGTATTGCTTGGATTTTGGTACATTCTTGAGAAAGCTCACTTCTAGTGATGTTTCTCAATTATGAAGCAAATGGTAAATAGTGTAAAACACGATGAGGATTCAAAACCCTGCATCAGAGTGTTGAGAAGCGCAACGGACAACGTTCCTGAACGATTCTCTTCACAGAAGGAAAGAATCAATGATTTTGATCATTGTGTTTTTCCCCTCCACTATTGTTTTTCACTACATGAAGTAGGATTCAAAATGTAAATCCATATCTTGTATGGAGACATTTGTGGATCATTTGTCATATGACATACCTACGAACTACAAAGGAAATAATGGTAAACTAAATTATAAGAAATCCTAAAGGCAAAATTCCCTTGAGATTAAAAAGCAATTCATTGCTGAATCTCACAAGTAAAAGGAGTTACTTGGAAATTTCCCAAATGACTACAAAGCCATAGTAGGAAAAAGGGGTGAATGACAAAAGCACAATTTGTCAAGTATTGGATGAATTCAAATGAATTTGATTCATGTGTGCTAAATGTCTAGTGGATTTAAAACTAGTAAAGTACTAGTATCTCATAGTAAATCTCCAAGTTTGATATTTGATCAAAGGATTTTGAAGTTATTCAAAATAGTAAAGGAGATATGCAATTTGCATAAAATTGAGTGGGAGCTATGAAAGTCTTCCTAAAACAATATGTGATTGACATATTTTTGAGTGGGAGCAATATGAGTCTCAAATTCAAATATATAGGAATATATTTTGAGTGGGAGCTTATAGGAGTAATTCTTAAGTATGTTAAGGATGAAAGTGCAAATACTTATAAATAATGATTTATAAGATGTAGAAGTTGATAATAGGTGTATTATGATATTATGTAGTATTCCTTAAGGGATTCTGAAAAGGGTTTCAGAATAGAAGTTAATTAAGGAACTAGTCCTTAATAACTCAAATTTGGAATAGTATTAAGTTTAACATCAATGGTTGAAAGAAAGAAAAGGATGATCATCATCCACTATGTTGAGACATAGGTTCTATCTTAGTAAACCATGATGACAACTTAGCATAATATGTGATCCAAATTAAGAAACGTTTGAAAGTGATTAAGTTCAAATGACAGAACGTTGAGCTAAGTTTGTCCACAGTGTCTAGTAGAGAACTGTAGACATGTTTTCCAAATCCATAAAGGATAACATATCTTAAAGCATAAAGAGTTATGTTACAAGGGAATGTGCTGGAAACTCCTGTAGATACCAATTAAAGTCAAATAGGAAGCGAGGTGTACAAAACATCGAAAGTTACACAGAGTGCACTAGTGTTTCGATAAATACATTTATAATAATAGATAAGGGTACCATCTAAAGTGTTGTATAATGTTATGGCGGGGCTAGTTCGCTTTTAACGTAGAATGATGTGTCCCAGGGCATAGTGCCCATGATAAAGCCCTCGAGGTTGATCTAACGTCACTGTAGGCTCCTGGAATCAGGCCTCGTTCTGCTGCCATAGCGACGATACATACACACAGATGCTATCATGTGATGATAAAGTATTAATGTCAATCCAGGTGACATTAGTAAGTTGCAAAGGATTTGGGACTGTAAAGTATAGACCCAAGACTCAACCTCTTCCATGAGCAAGCATGTTCAGGGTACCGGTAATATGGTGCCAATGATTGAGAACAAATGCAACTAGTATATTTGTACTCTAGTGCAAGTGGGAGACTGTTGGAAATATGCCCTAGAGACAAATAGTAGTAAGGACTATTATCATATTTTGTATAGTTTATGATTAAGTTTTATATCATGCTATAATTGTATTGAGAGGAAACATCAATACACGTGTGATATACAAACAACCAGGGGTTCCTAGTGAAACTCTAGTCACTGGTTCATTGGTTAATAGATGATCATGTTTCCTGATCATGTGGCATTTATGCCAGTTGGAAATGAGGTCATCTCATTCGAAGAATGATATGATGAACCAATACCCAACCTAAACATCGTGACCCGATTATGTCACGAAGTTCAAGTTATGATAATTAGAAATGGATCCTCGTAGACTATTCCTTATACTGTGAGGCTATATCAATCACTGTCTCCCGAGAGTGCTTAGATAGCATCAAACGCCATCTAGTAAAACGGTGGTTATAAAGGTGTGTTCAGGTATTTGGAGGAAACCGTAGAGGCAATATATGTCAAGAGTGGGATTTGTCCGTCCATGTGACGGGAAGATACTCAAGGGCCCACTCGGAGAGGTTATATCCAGTAGTTGCGCAACATGTGATTGGATCACGGGGATATCACTTGTCGGAACGAGTTAAGTAGCATTGTTCAGTAACGAGATTGAACACGACATGGTGATGTCATTGATCAGACCTCGGGCAATACAAGTATCGAGTGACAAAGGGAATAAGACACGACTGTCCCGGTTCAGACGACGAAAGATCTTCATGGAACGCACAGGGGTCACATGGCCATCCAGGTCCCTCTGTCGATCATTGGTGCGGGAGTGTCCCGACCCTGTCTGGAGTGTTCCCGAACCGTGGGGTATCACACTTAAGGGCTTGATGATGCTTAGAGAGTGTTCATAGGATCAGTACAATCACCGAAGAAAAGAAGGGAGAAAACCGGAAGGGTTTCAGTAAGTCCGGAGGATGTCCGAAGTGGAGGTGGAAGGTGTTCCATGGCCACGGAGATTGGATAATGTGTGAATGAATGTTAAATATTGATTTAATCATTTATTCATAATTATTTAATAAAGAGAAAATCAATTAAAAAGGTCAAAGGCTTAATGGGCCAATTCCGGAGGGAGAGGGCCCATTAGGGGAAAGGAGAGAGGGAGAAGGGCCAAGGAGGCTGGCCGGCTGGGCCTACCCCCCCGCGGGGCCCACTAGGGGCTGGGCGGAGTCCACCCCACCCCCTCCTCTCCTTTAGTCCCACCCCGGGACTTTGAGGGAGGTAGTACCTCCCCTCCCCCTATATATAGTGGGGTATTTGGCCTAGAAAAATACACCAATAATCAATAAAGGTCTACCTACTTTTGGGAGGACCTCCAATTGATATTTTCTCTCTCCCCTTCTCTCTCTCGTGACCTGGTCCCAAGTCTGAACTGCGCGAGCGAGAGACATCTTCACTGCGGAGCGCCGTCGCGCTGCAGGATTCGGATCCGGGAGCTCTACTTCCGCAACTGCTGCTGGATCAGAGAAGCGGGAGTCATCGTCAGGCACCGGACGTGTGTAACTCCCCGCGAGGTGTCGCACTTGAGGCACTCAAGTCGTTGGAGCAAGAAGGAGCGCAAGGACTTCATCACGACCTTGAGGTCGGTTTCGGCTCGTCTACATCAACCACGCTCTCCTGGGCGTTGACAACGCTTTTTAGTCTTCAAGGGTAAGTTCGCTAAAATTCCCTCCCGTTACTGTCTTACTAATAGATAGGTCCTGGCAGCTTTAGGGGTTCAGGGGCGTAGAGTAAAATTTATTGTTTTTATGCGCGTAACCCCTACAGGAACAAGGAAGGGCGGCAAGACCCGGATCCGGCTACACGGATGTAGCCGGACGCAATCAAGATAGAGGCATGCCGACGTGCTGCATAGTGCATGGTACGCCCTAATACCGCGACAAGACACACCACTACGCGACCATGCCGAAGACTTTGTGGCTGATGCGGGCATAGTGGCCGGTTGCTGACGATAGGCTCATATGGCGTTCACTATACCCACGACGATCCGCACGACGCATACCTTCGACAAGACATACACTATCGGGTACAGTAGATGACCAGCCGGCTGGGGCCCGCCTATGGGACCCACCAGCTGGTCTGGCCAGTGAGACCGTTGTCCCTTGCCTTTATTGGGAGGGGGAAGGCTCTCTTAGCAAGGGTTGGGCATTTAAGATGTAGCTAGTCCATACAGCTCGAGGAGCAAGTGTATCATGTATACTATCCATAGTCAGATCGGCAGGAGTATGAGCTTTACCTCACGCGAGGGCTCCGAACCTAGGTACCTCTTGTGTCTCGCTACACTCGCTAGTACCCAATCCCGCCCGCGGACGCCGTCGATAGTTTTCCCGCCGTTTGCCCACACCTCTATCTAGCCTGTTCAGGCACTGCCGTTTCCAATACAACGACAGCGAAGTTGACGACATGGGACCCTCACGCTAATATATATGTTCACATAAGTGTTTACTTTCACTTGCAAAAGACTAATATTGGTTAACATGCAACCACACATTCTTAGTCTAAAATATCTATAAATAATTGTTAAGCACTTATGTAATATCATATTACGATAGAAAGGATACAAGAGTAGTAAAACATAGCAAAGTACTATTTCATGCTAGTTTGGTTTTACCTCAAATTAGAACCAAATTCCAATGAGTCCATCGAGAATAATGTTTCGGTGCTTTAGAAAAAAGCTTCTCGGATATTTCTAGGTGAAAAAAATTTGAGCACAATATTTCAGTAATGCCTATTTAGAGAAACTTTTTTCAGACGAGGCTACAGTCACAAGTATAATCAAAGTGATCCGATAGCTAACCGACACATTTGATAGCAATCTACAACCATAAAATATTGAAGAATCTCAAGAGCTGACATTCATTCATTCTGAATAAATTAAATAAACAACACATGAAGCTATAACCATAATATTACATGCTTGATGCTTTTCTTATTTGCTAACGGGTCAAAGCAACAAGGATTGAAGGGCATCAGATCATGGATTCATTGACGGTTAGACATACCTGGGTAGGGGCCAGCAGGATGAGGTGCAGATGAAATACCCAAACGAAACTAATAAAATCCCATACCCTAATCAGGTCAAGGGCTCCGAGCGATCTTCGGGCGGCCGTGGCAATCATGCAAAACATGAAGGAGACGCCGAGACGGAGTCAATGTCAAGTCCAGCCTCTGGTCGAGTTGAAGATGATTTCTTCAGATCGATGGCCGCCTGAATTTCGACTTCTCCGCTCGGCCTCGTCGTGCGTTTTTCCTCACTGGTCGCTGGTTGCGTGCGTTTTCTAACCGGCCTTTCAACCAAAATGTTTTTCAGCCCAACAAAAACCAGCAGCTCACGCAGGGTATACAAGAGAAGCTGTCATGGTCCCTCCCATGCTTGGGCCCTTGGGCGATGCCCACCGTTTTGAGAAGACACTAAAACTATATGAAAAAAAAAGAAAGAAACCCAGCCCCACCGGATTCTTGCTAAAAGGAAGTTTTTTGCCCCATTTTATTCTCAAGTTCAAATTCAAGAACAAACCAGAATTCAGGATGTAACACAGCTGAGCTACGTAATGTTGTGAGGAGAGTACTTTGATCCATTCGGGCATTATTTTTGACGTTTCAAAGCATACACTGTCGTGCGGGCACGGGATATCCGGTGCTTTTTGTTGGATATTCTTCTGCATCTCCTGTCGATTACTCTAGGGTACTGTAGACGACGGCACTGATCAAATTCCGTGGAGCCTGTGCTCGGATCACCCGTGCAAGGAGAGGAAAAGGGAGAGCGGGTGACGTACTGACGTGCAACGTGAACAGGCCTGATCATTTGATTATCATATTTGATGTCATGGATAAGAATCTTCAATCTGATTGTTGGTTAGGTTTATCCTTTTTTGAATACGGAGTAGTATAAATATGCAACAAAATGGATGCGGATATCCGAGCCCATCTAATCTAGGTAGAAATTCGATTCAGAGACTTGCTTGTACGTTTTGCCTAAAATTGATTCTGAAAATACAATCCTCGTAGATACTGTAGGAGTAGTGTACTACCCTAGGCAAAGTGTAGCTCAGATCACGGAATCCAAAGTTGATCACAAAATTTGCAGGCGGAGACACAGAAGAAAAGCGGAGCAGGAAACGAGACAACGAGAAGGGACAAGGCAAGGAAGCGTCGAGAGACGCACCACCATCCCCGGGCCCCTACCCGCCTCGTCCGTACCGCGCCGCACCGGTGGATAGGTTGGGGGATCTCCGATCTTGGCCCTCCTTGTCCTGTTCAACAATCAACACCTCCGCGCGACGAGTCCCTCGCGAGCCCGGCCTCTCGAGCGCCTCCACGCCCGCGCGACGAGTTCATCGCGAGCCCGCCCCGTCGGATCGCGTCTGTCCCAGAGCAAAGGAGGCGGAGGAGGGGCGTCGTGCGCCGAGCTCGGGAGTCGTGGCGCTGTTCCGAGGCTGCTTTTCGTTCGGGTCGGCGGGGCGGAGGCCCGTCGCATCACCCTTGACCTCTCCGCCGCGCGCGACCGTAGCGGCGGCAGCGGACGACGGCGCCAAGATGAAGGGCCTCTTCAAGTCGAAGCCGCGGACGCCGCCCGAGGTCGTGCGGCAGACGCGCGAGCTCCTCATCTACCTCGACCTCCACTCCGACTCACGCGGCGCCGACGCCAAGCGAGAGGAGAAGGTGAGATCGAATCCGTCCGGCCATCCTGTTCCGATCCCCTTCCATGCCCACGGATTTGGCTTGGATCGCGCCATGAGAGTGGAAAATGTTTTATCCCTTCCTCGATTTGGCCTGATTTGTGGCCCGTACTCTTATTTCCATGAAAGCCTCAGCGCACGCTCCTCCATTTGCAACTATTATTTAGCCCGTTCTAGCACCTATCTGGTTTACTTCTTCCTGATCCACGATGATGATAGGACCGTAGCAAATAGAAATGTTCCCGTTCATGGAGCTCCGAGTGATACGAATTTGGTATATGAGCACATATCAGCATTCTGATAATGTTGCAGATGCACGTGCGGTAGATGATTGGAAACTTACTTGTTGTCATAAGTTCATATAATGCCCGCTTTCCATTTTGGTATATGGGCATAAATATGTTAATTATGATAATGTTGCAGATGGGCATGTAATAGATGATCGACGGCTTACTTGTTATCATAAATTCATATTTGATAATACACTTCTTGTAACGGTACACTACACCCGACGTAGGAAACAGGCAGATTTGTGCAACAAGGGTGAACTTCTAAATTATGGCTTGCGTGCTTGTCCCGCTACTTAGCAAGAGTGTCGCGAGCAGAGCAAAGGTCTACATGGGCAGCAGCGCCCCGCAGGATGCCAGGCATGGACCCCTGGACCTTGTTGGAGGCAAGGTTGTTCTGGACATCCCATAGGCGCCACATGAGCATCAATGACATTCTCCCAACAGCAAAGGGGGAGCGATGTACAAAATGTAGCGGTTCACCGCGATCATAGGGTAGTAACATGGGATGGGAGGTAAGAAAGAATTCAGGAGACGGAGGCTACAAACGAATTCTATTTTGTTAACCGTCTCCATGCAACTGCCGTTTTATGCTGTTAGAGCTCATGTACATGGGCCACAAGCTAGCTATTCGGCCTAATTGCTGCGAAACCATGCAGCCCAACGTACGTGCCCCCCTGCCGACTTCTCTAGTCAGCCAGTGGCTGTTGGCACATACCAAGGCAAAATATGAAACTGTTTATTTGTGATACTAAATTATGTCAACTTAAGTGATGCTCCTTCAAGTCAGTGGTGCGGAATTACGAAAATATAACCGCCCTGAACTGTGTTAACTGCTTTATGCTCAGAACAAATTGGCCTGCAGGCCACAAGCGGTAACTACGTATACAGATCTTCATTTGAGCAGTAAATGCCTTCCTGGAGTAATATTAGTGATAGCCTTCTCGGAATATGATCTCTTGCTCAGTTTGTTCTCAAAATAAATAATACTTCTCAATTCAAATTATATATTTCTGTACACTAACTTTAGCTAAAATTGTTTATGCAGATGGCAGAATTGAGCAAGAATATAAGGGATTTGAAGTGTATTCTATATGGCAACGGCGAGCACGAGCCTATAACTGAAGCTTGTGTGCAATTGACCCAAGAGTTCTTCAGAGAGAACACTCTACGATTATTAATTATCTGTATTCCGAAGTTAAACCTGGAGGTACGTAACTTGATTTTGTTTTGTGTAGATCGTAAGAAGATTACAAAAATATTTTATTCAGTGAATACTTCTGTCGTTTAGATGGCTAATCATTTCATAGATAACATTTTCTTGCCCTTTGGATTGTTTCAGACCAGGAAAGATGCTACTCAAGTTGTTGCAAACTTGCAAAGACAGCAAGTCTCCTCACGGATAGTCGCGTCTGAGTACCTAGAGTCAAATAAGGATCTTTTGGACACCTTGATTTCTGGGTGAGTAGCAAGTAATAAAAGCCACATTGATCTTTTAAAAGAAATTTGAAAGTTTTTCATATCTTGTTTGTTTATCTCTCTATCTTTTTTTGTGAATTTTTCTCGGTTTTTATTCCATGCATGTTACTGTTACCTGAGCACTTGCATTGACCTCCATCACTCCCCTGTGACTGATAAGCTGTGTGCTGCCGTGTTCTGCACATCCCATTTAACTCTTGATTAGGCAACTAGCTACTTTTAAATCTGAAGTAAACCTAGATGATCATATGAGGACACATCATGCTTCCCTTTAAATTTTAATTTATACCATTGGGTTCATGTGTTTCTCTCTTTATGCCTCTGAAATATATCTTTGTTACTGATTCTATAATTTACAGATTCTGCAAGAAACATGCCCCTTTAGAGCATCTCTAATGATGCCTGTAAAAACGTGAACTGTAAAACGCGTTTACAGGTCATGGAAAACTGCTTTTACGGGTTGAAAACACGAGGCGCAGAACGGAACCCATAAAATTGGACCTGTAAAACGTGTTTCCTTTTTTTTTCCCAAACTTCATTTCCTCATCGATTCAGGCCGTACCGCCTGTCCCCCACGCCTGTCCCCGTGCCTCGCCGGCCGCGCCGCCCTTGCCTACGGCCTGAACCAATCTAGCTAGCTAGCAATCGTGAGCTGCTGCTGCTTGCTTGCTAGCTTGCAAAGCGTCGCAGGAATCGAGGCGCAGAATTAACGTCGCACATGGACTGAACCATTCTAGCTAGCTAGTAATCATGAGCTGCTGCTTCTGCTTGCCTGCTAGCTTGCAAAGCATCGCAGCAATCGATCAGCTTGCTTGCTCGTGCTGCTGCTGTCCCGCTGGCCCCTGACCTGGCCGCGCTGTGCCGCGCGCCCCCCCTGGCCTGGCTGCGCACTGAGCTCGCCGCACCTGTCCGGTCTGGCCGTGGCATGGCCGTGCCGCCGGAGACTGGCACGGACGGTCAATTTTTCCTAAGCAGTGCTAATTTCATGGCTGGAGGGACAACATACGGACGGCCGCCGGCGGATGTGAGCGGCGGAGGAAGTAGCGTTTTGGCCTGTAAACGTCCCTCGGAGCGCTACATGTACCGGCCGCAGGGTCGGGGTTCTCGGGCCACTGTAAATCGATTTACAGGCCGGGCCGTTTTACAGGTTTCGCTAGATCAACCAGACGCTCGTGAAACTGTATGTCGCCGGAATTTTACAGTTTTTGGCTTGTTTACAGGCTTCGTTAGAGATGCTCTTGTGTGGCTTGTGTCACATGGTCTCCATCTTCCCGCAATAGTACTAGGATGATTATTGAGTGTCTTCTATTTTAAAACTGATTTTAATTATGAAATCAACAGTTAGTACATAACTGGATTCGTGCTGGTTAGCTAGTTAGCTTTTATACATTTGATTTTTGCACCTCGTCTTTCCCATTCATCACTCTGTGATTCTGGTCATCTCAAGCGACTTAAGTTACAACAAATGTTGCCAGTTTTGTGAAGTTGCACTAGCTATATGGTTATTGGGTCCAAGTATTGCTTCTGTTTTGTTTATAACTGTGTTATTGCTGTTTGATTTGTTTCTTTCTTCACCTCACAGGTATGAGAATATGGACATTGCTTTACACTATGGTGCCATGTTGAGGGAATGTATACGCCATCAGAGTATTGCAAGGTGACATTACTGTATTGAACTCAGTTGTCACGTGAAGCTTAAAGAAATTCATCTCACAATTAAACCATCGCCCATTTACCTATCAATCGAAGAACCATAGGATGAATGTTATTTTTGTATGGGAACAAAACTACAGGGGCTAACACTAATATTAACAATTGGCAGATGAAAGGAGAAACATCCCATTCGATCCAAAAGAAAGCCAGACAAACACTAAAACAACCTTTTAAACTTGACCCAATCACTATGGCTTTCCTAACATATCTGTCAAGAGATCGAATATGTATTCCACATTTTCCACAAGTATCACTTTTTGTTGGAAAGGGTCAGAGAACACACTAAAATTACAAGCCATGAATAGAAAATAGAAAATGTATGTTGCTGATCCTTGTAAAGTGCACCTGTGGTTGCAAACTTCAAACAGTATTATTCAGTGATATGTGTCTCTGCACCACTAGAATATATCACTAAATATGTAACACCGGGGCCCTCTTGCATCAATGTTTCTTGTATGCATGTAAACGAAGTAGATCAGAAGTGACACGCTTTTGTAGTTTGATTTAGTTGATATTGGGAGTGGTCGTTTTAGCTCCATTCTTCTCCAGAATAGTATATGCTAGCAGAAGAAAACAATGCCATTAACAGATGGTCTATGCATAAACTAATCTATTTTACATACACTCAAATGGTGTAAGAACTGTAAGTTACAGAAATGGTGTTTGATTACCTTAGTTTTTTTCATCTACAGGTACGTTTTAGAGTCTGACCATATGAATAAGTTCTTTGACTATATACAACTTCCAAATTTTGACATAGCATCAGATGCTTCCGCAACCTTCAAGGTAAGCTGCCTTTTCTTTCCTGCTTTTGCTTTTGTTACGTTGACAGGTATGCAAGATATATACTCCCTCCCTTTCAAAATATAAGATGTTTTAGCTTTGTGAAAGAAGTGTATCTAGACCCCTTTTAGTGTGTAGGTTCACTCCAAACATAGATGAATCTACACACTAAAAGAAGTCTAGATACACTCCATTCACAAAACTAAAATATCTTATATTTTGAAACGGAGGGAGTATAACGTAGCACTGTTGCTTGCTTGATGTGGCACAGTTGGCAGTTCTTGCTGCTTCAAGAAACCAGACTTGTGGAAAAACTGTTAAGCTGACTTGCTTATCCACTTAACTTGTATGCTTACGCCCTACTACAGTCATACAAAATGACACAACTATATCTGCAAGCAGTTACTTCTTGAGTTCAATGTTAGTAAAAATGTGGGAATGTGCATGCTTGCTTGGGTAGCTCTATGATTTTATCACCACATTGCTGTTCGTTCTCACATAGTCACATATACTTATGTAAGTTCATTCTTTTCTACCTTATAAACAGGAACTTCTGACAAGGCATAAAGCAACGGTGGCAGATTTTCTTTCCAAGAACTATGACTGGGTCAGTACTTCTGCATCATCATTAAACTATGCCACTTACAAACATGGTTGTGTCCTAATTGTCCGTATGCCTTAGAGCCTCATGATCGCAGGTTTTTTGTCAGTTAGTGGTGAATTACTATTAAGAAAACACAAGTCTTGGTCCCAATACATGCTCTATTGTGTTTCGAGTGCTTTAGTGTGGGGTGTGATATGTGTGTGCATCACATGAGCTTTTTTTGGGGTTGGGGGTGATTGACTTGGTGAGATGGCCAAATTGTAGATCACGTTATTTCAGTGTATTTGCGATTCTTATTCTCATATATGTTCACTGCATGGACAATTCTTGGATTGTATTCAGATAAATTGCATTTCTTCCTGTTCCTAGCTTGGTTGGCATCATAGCTTACTTTTTTGTTATGAACTTATGATGCGTTTAATGCCAAGTTTCTGTTACGTATATGTAACAAATGCTATCAGTGGCAGAGTTGTTGCCGTTCTTTCTGCATTCCGTTTTGCCTCGTCTGATTTCATCCCTTTTCCTCAGTTCTTTGCAGAATTCAACTCTAGGCTGCTATCATCGACCAACTACATAACAAAAAGGCAAGCAATCAAGGTATTACTATTATGTTCTCTGTATTCCATACTGATTTTGTATGTAGTGGCTGTACTGTTTACCATCATATGTACAGATCTTTGTAGATTTGCTATATTTTGTGCTTTTCTGTAACTGGAATATGGTTTGTATTATCATCATACTTGAATAATGTCATTAGAAAATTTGACCAAACAACCCTTTGTAGCTTGTATGCTTTGAACCTTCACGTGAAGCTTGTGAATTTTCATGAGCCGTTTTCTGTTATAATAGGACAACCAAGCATAAACGTATCATTTTTTTCGAGTTTAATGGTGCACACCTAACGCAACTGAAACATGAAAATTTTGGTCGATTTTTTAATCCATTTTGAGTTCATATTTTAAGACGTTGGTAAAAGAATCCACAGCAACATTAGTACCAACATATGCGCCTGGTGGGAAGATCCACATGCACAATCAACTAAGCATATGCCAGATTCTGCCCCTAGTCAATGCAAGGCATGCTTGATCTTTGCTTTTTCTGGAGCTGCAATGGCAGAAAGCATTGTGTTGATTAACTCTCCTATCTTTAATGTATTTGTTTCCTCAGCCATTTTGAGATACAACACCTACCTAGTGTTAGGCTTTATTTTAGCAGTATTTGTTTTTTTATATCATTATTAGTTTCTTCAGTATCTTGTATACATCTTCTATTTCTTAAGTTTCTTATCTTTCATGTTTTTGTTTTCTTCCAGCTGTTGGGAGACATGCTGCTTGATCGATCAAATTCTGCCGTCATGATGCGATATGTTGGTTCAAAAGATAATCTTATGATTCTGATGAATCTCTTAAGGGTATGTTTACTGTATTTGATATGTAAAATTTAGCCTGCAACTTACTGGAAGATTTAGATCTACCAACTAGGGGTGGGGAAGGGGGGTAAGGAGATATCAAAATTAAAGGCTTTCACGCGAAGTGTACCTGCAATAGCTCAGTGTCTTACCCAAGTCTAAGGGGGTCAGGTCCTTTCTATAGGCTGCCACCAGAAAAGAGCCTTCATGGTCAAAGCTTCCTTCCTCGGTAGCACCGGCTTCAAACCGATTACACGGAGATTCAAACCAGTGATCAGATTTCTGAAGCCACAAGAGGCACAGGCGGAAAAAGGCTTTTGATCAAGGTCGGTAGTTCCGCAAAGAGTACAGTCACATCGGGATTGATGATACTCCGCAGAGCTATGCCAGAACCATTTTCCCGGTGATGCTGGCCTGAGGCTTGGTGCCACCGAGATTCTAAAACACGGTGTATGCTGTTCCACAGAAACCAAACTGTGTTACACTGGAAACAAACCGGCAACACACACGCTCAGGATGTGCGCAAGTCTAGAACAAATTCCCGGTACCACCGGGTAGCACTGAAAGCAAGAAACCAGTACTTTGTTGACAACAACAGGAGCTATTCTTGGAAGCACTGGCTACAAACTGGTTGCACCGAATTCTGAAGCACAACATGTAGGACAAGTGGTCAACCCTAAAGAATAGGTTTCCCTAACTCCTAACACAATCGCCATTCTTGGTAGTACCGGTTTCAACACCACTCATACAACTATTGAAGCTCTATGAGGCTGAAGCAAATCAGGCTGCTAAGTTTCAGACCTCACAACGGAGCTCAATCTCGATACATATGAAATAAAGCTGTGGTTCGCTCATATTTGAGTTTTATGCCGTCCGGTATCATTGAGAATCACAAAAGCCGTCTCTTGAAGAGATTTCAAAGCATATATGCTGAAAAAGATTCAGCCCTAGCTGAGCATCATCAAGAAACATCCACCAGCTTAGATATCTTACCCCTCTTTATAGTATGATTTGTCCCATACTCCAAGTGATTCTTGGAACCACTAAACGGATTAGAAAACTATCTCTAATCTTCTTTAAGCCATCCTTCCACATCAACTTTATAGGGGTCGACAACCACTGGTTAGACCAATACATTTGGGACTAAACACCTCTTTTCACTCAGTAAACTATTACTCCCTCGTCATAGATCATCAAAACCCATTTACAATGTTTTCTATGCCAGAAATAAGGAGGTTGCTCTTTTTGCACATCCTAGCCTGTACTGGATGACATAGATATATCCTTTGACCTGACCTTATTTATAGAAGCTATGCTGAAGCCCCCCTGAACATTTGCACTTTTATGTATAGAAAGTAATGTTCTAGAGGAATGTTAAAGACTGCTGTCAGTTTTTCTGTTCTAAGGAATGTAGTGGAATCGGGTTTGATAACCCGATCTTGATCCTTTTTTACAACTTTGTTGATCTATTCTGTGAAGGGCTACTGGTACATGGAGTTTTGAACTTAAATTCTACATTGAGCTCAATCTTCATCTGGCTATGGCTAGTGTTTTTTTTTTTTACTTTGCAACATCAGCAAAGCTATTGACATTTCTTTTGATGAAATAACGCGCTAACCCCTTTTCTTGAAATCATGACTCCAAAATAGCCAGAATAAGCTAGAATTGGGGTTATAAGTTGGTATTGGTTACTTTCAGTATGATTCATCTCCCAATCGGGCAATATAAATGGTCTCTGCTGGGAGAGGTGAGAACTCTAGCCCCCAAGATCTGTCATAGGATATTGGTTATGTTACTGCTGGTTGTGTGTGCTCTATGATTCCACCACGAATGATAGTAAACTACTCCCTCTGACCCATATTAGTTGATTTAGATTCATCTAGATACGAATGTATCTAGTCAAGTTTTAGGGCTAGATACATCCGTATCTAGACAAATTTGAGTCAACTAATATGGGTCGGAGGGAGTAGATACAATGATGTATTTTTTGTTACTGTGCACGAATCAAATATCATCACAACGGAGGACTCTTTGGTCATATGAAACTACATATCGGAAGTACCAGTGTTTACACCTCGGTTCAAAGTCTGGTGTGACTTTCTGATTACTGTTCAGTTTTACAAACTTCTTTCAGATGACCATACTTGAAATACTGAGCGTCGCCATAATGTATTAGTTGCATGATTTTACAAACTTCTTTCAGACGATCATACTTGAAATACTGAGCGTCACCATAATGTGTTGGTTGCATGATTCCTGTCAACATTACCGTGTTTTCAATTTTCTTATTATTTCTAAAATTTCCAGGATTCAAGCAAGAATATTCAAATAGAAGCATTCCATGTGTTTAAGGTGAGTACATATATCATAACAAATGTATGTACGTAAGAAAATGTATGGTCTGTCTAAGTTTACTCTCTGATTATACTTCTGCCGCATTTCAGCTGTTTGCTGCAAATAAAAACAAACCAGCTGAGGTTGTAAACATATTGGTTACAAATAGAAGCAAGCTTCTTCGATTCTTTGCTGGATTCAAGACTGACAAAGGTAGTTGCCTACTTCAACAGCTGTTTGTACTTTACGTCTACACCTGCTTCCTATTGAGTTTTCCTCTAGTCGTTTCTTGCTCTAGGTTTTAATTTGTCATGGTAACTGTTCCATGTGAACTAATTGTGCTGGTACTTCCAAAAGAAGACCTAATAGTGCTTTTATGATTTTTTCAGAGGATGAGCAGTTCGAGGCAGACAAGGAGCAGGTGATAAAGGAGATATCAGCGCTGTAATGTCCCTGATGTAGCTTGCTGAGGCTTTAAGTTAGACATTGCTAAGTGGCCTCTTGTGAACTTACTGTATTTACCGCACCATGAGAGGCTCTTGGCTGGATCTGCCGTTATGTTTCTTAGCAAAGCTGCTCTTGTAATAATAGACTTCTGCACATAATTATGTTGCGAGTCAAGCAACTGTATGAATCATATAGCTGGATGCTGCTATGAAGATGCGATATTTATATAGTTTTGTTACCTTGGTTGGTTTAAAGTTGGGACAGGCTTTTATAGATATTATTCATGGGAGGAGTAAAGATTTAACATCTACTACTATTTGGCTCTAGCAAACCAGGAGCAGTTCCATGTTTCTGGTAAGTTCAGAAACAAATCCCACTTCTGCCTTCAAAATGTGCAGTTGTCTCCTCTCTTAACCAATAACGTCTAACATGGTGTTTCTCAGTTCGTTTTTTGTTGTTGAAAAATGGCAGGACAATGTACATTTCACAGAGTTGTTTTCTCAAGTCAAGCTTTATTAATTAGCTTAAACTGGGTAACTATTGCATCACCCTGGAAAATTGGTTTACTCATGTCTAAATGTACGTGGTGTCCTGAGGTACAGACGCCTATTGCTCAACAACCAGTCACAAGCTTCCACTTTCTTTTTTAGTAGAATGCTATTTTCTGGGGGCAGACTGAAAGGGTGTGTAGTAGGGACAGGATTTGGTTGGCCGTGCGAAGGGCCTATGCCCAATACCGTGGAGGCATGGATGCCTGAATAAGTTTGCGATAAATGTCATTAACAGTATGCAGGACACACTCGGTTTTACCATTCTGCGGTGAAGAGCAAGAAAAATGTGGTAGATTACCATGGGAGAGAAAGAAGTCACGGTTCTTAGTGTTGGCAAATTCTGGGCCATTGTCGCATTGAAGGTTTTGGATAGGAAGGCAGCAGTGAGTGTTGACATATTTCTGAACGTTCCAAGAACAGAGTGTGTACATCGGCTTTTGAGCGTAAAGCAAAAGTCCATATGTAGTGAGTGAAATCATCCAGGATGACAGTGACAGGGTAATAGGTAAAGGCAGAAATACTATGTACAGGGGATGTCCAGATATCACGATGAAGCAATTCGAAAGGGCAACATGTAGATGAAATTGAGCTACTGAAAGGAAGACTGACATGCTTTCAATTTTCCTTTTTAACAAGCCTCGCATAAACTAGAGTCATCCTTTCCTTTTTAACAAGTCCTAGACCGTTCCCTTTCGTCTTCGTGCGCTGACAGTACGCACCGGCCGACGCGTTCCGTCTCCATTTGCATGATCCGCAAAGGGAAAAGGTCACTTACACAAGCAGGACAGAAGTTGGATCCGGAGTCCGGCGCTGCACGTGAACGGGAGCGTGTACGTACATTCTAACGGCATCGATGGTGCCGTTGATTAAGGGATGGAGCGTTGGATTGCCCGTGACGATGTGGAAGAGGCACATACTCGAGTCACACTACCATTATTTTGGTTTCCTCCAAAATCCTAAAACAACTGTACAAAAAAAAAAAATGGCCTGGGGACGAGGGAGATATGGTGCACCTGCTCAAGTTTGCTTAGATGAATATACATCTATATATAGTGATGGAAAATTTTCAGCTCCTTTTGCTTCGCTTCACATGATTTGTGTGGAGGTTACATGATAGTTGGTGTATAGATTGTGTGGGAGCTTGTGACGATTGGTGTGTCACACTAAGTAAGCTCCCATACAAACCGCGTGATATAGAAATAATAGAAACTATCTCATATCCACGTACTATATATAGGAGTAGATATATTCATATCTCGCGGACATTTCCTTTTGAGTATCTCCTCCCATATATACAGTCCTAATTATCTCTCCAATTAACCCTTGTGGTCAAAGAGTTGCCTGATGCTTGTAGTGTCTTTTCTTAGCAAAGCTCCTCTTGTAATAATTTTGTACATACTTATGTTGGGAGTCGAGCAACATATGAATCTTATAGCTGGATGCTACTATGAAGATGTGATGTTTTTAGAAAGAAGCATATATTAATATCACGGGGTACCAATTACATCCAGCCTCTGTAACAATGATATTACTCTACTGGTATTTACGGATGCACATAAACGAAAAAAAAGAATTACATAAAAGAAAAGTACCGCTATAGTGATCAGTTCTTTGAAAGCGCGTACCGATGCCTCCAAGGAGGAAACAATGCTCAAACACCGTCATCGCCCTTATCAAAGACCATAGGTTTTCACCGAGAAAGTCTGCACTCACAAACCAATGTCTTCAACATGGTTATTGCCAGACACAACTAGTTAAGGTCAGACCTTGAGTTTTCACACTACATGTTCAGACACTGAATTTTTCTTGTGTTGTCGCCCTTGCTTGTCAATTCCACTACTCCAAGTCATAAAACACCAAGATAGAATCCCTACACCCCAGGACTCAAACTTCCATTGCCAGTCTTCAGTTTTTGGCTTTCATGCCATTCTCCGTGCCTGACTTCACCATGGGATCAAGGCATGTCCCGTGTTGGCAACAGACTGCAGAGCTTCACAACGTCCACTCTGAAACCAAATGTCCAGCAAAAAACATGGTTGCGCGCGATCGAAACACCATTCTCACCGGCAAACTCCAGGCATATCGTCCATTTGGAATTCACCGACGGAGTCTTCCGAAACCCGGTAGTCCACCCAAGATCAATGAAGACTGACGATAGATAGTTCTTTATCATGGCGAGAGAGAAATCCAACGACCACCACCTTTATTCAAAACTGCGCCAGCAACCCCCACACCATTGGCTGGCAGCGGAGAAGAAGACGAACTCGAGATGCCAAAACATGGGAAGACAACTGCATGGCCGACAGACACCTTGCAGCAACGAGATCGGGCCCAAAACGGCCCTCCCCGCCTCTAGCGCCGCGTCGTCGCCAGCTCAACGCCGTTTCGCTGCCCGCGCCCATCTGCACCCCTCCTCCATCCGCTCCTCCGCAAGACATCGAAGACCAGAGATCAGCCGTGTGAGACCTCTCATTCCGTCCACCTTCAGCGATAAGGGCGTCGCCACCGCCGGTGGTGGCGGCTGGGGGCCTCCGGGATCGCCCGAGTGGGGCCTCTCATGCCATCGTGACAGTGCTCATGCGCTGCTCTAACTTGATGTTGGTCGATAAGATGTCTCCATTCTCAAGTAATGCATACACTTCCCCTCGGAATGTTGTCATGCGGTCCAAAAGCATAGCAGGAGGTGGCGAATACAATCCTTCTCCAAATGATTCATTGATTTACCCCGTTGGGGTGCTCTCATCAGCCCATGCAATACGATCTGGATAATTGGTGCAAATGAACACCATCGTCGGGGACTTCATCACGACGACAGATTGCAGAGGATCACATGGTATGTGTGCTTGAAACTCAGTGTTAGACTTATGAGTGATTGGGTTCAGAAGCCGAATCTGGTACGGCTCCACCCTCTGAGCAAGCACGATGACGCCACGAGAAACACCGACGAAGTAGAATCTTTTGGAAGAAGAGGGCATCAGTTAGCACTAAGATGTTTACAATGGAAAATACCAATAAATATCGGATGCGAATGTGAACCTACGATGAACGTCCATTAGATTTGTCCTGAAGCAACGACTAGTGGCGACATTGAGGAAGGTGAAGTCGCCAACGTCTGGAAGTGTGTGATCTATCATGATCCAGTTGTTGAGATGGAATTCAGGCACCTTTAAAGTGCGGCGCCAATCTGTGCAGACTTCCTGACAAGCAACATAGGTGCCGATGTACTCCTCTTGCTCTAGCAAATAGTCGGCGATCTTGCGAAGTGGGTCGGCCGGGAGATCGGCCCAGTTCCTCTTCATCCGGCTACTGGCCATGGCTTACGTGCGGGAATGTTTTGATCGAGGAAGAAAGAAGAACTACCACTATGAGGAGAAGAAGAGGATAACAGACGAGGGAGACGAAGCGGAACTGCCATTGCGAGGAGACGATGAGACGGGGGAGAAGAAGCGGAACTGCCAATTCAAGTTTGGATCAACGGGCTTTTTTTTGGAACTAGCGCGTGAACCAGCCATGCACTGCATGCAAGTTTTGATCAAACAGACTGACATGTGAGACCTGCTAAAAAATTCCGTGAAGTGCTCCCCATGCATAGTGCGCTGACAGGTGGCATGTTTTCTGACAGGCGGGCCCGCCTCCTCCACCTACGACGGCGCGCGTCCCAGGTTCGAGGGATGGTGCCGCCCACCAATACATTATTGTGCAATTTTCCATGCTTTGTCGCAACCAGCTCTGCTCCATTCCTCTCCTCTGCTCCTGCTGCCGCCACTCCGCTCAGTCATGCACCGCTCTCGTCGACCCTTGGGCCGTCGTCCTCCCGCCCTCCCCTCCCTGCCATCCCCTCACGTCCCCTCCCCTCCCTGCCCTGTCTCCTTGCCGCCGCCTATCGCCCAGGCGCGTCTAGAAACGAAAACCGAGAGTCGGCCGTTGGGTTAGGGGCCCAACGACGCTGGTGATCCGGATCCTGCTCGGAGATGGATCCTGCGAGGCTTGAGAGCATGGATATGGGTCTTGTGGCTGGAGAGCACGGAATCTCCTTCAAGTCTATAGAGCATAGAGGACAACGAAACAGGGGGAGAAGAAGCGGGGTGCAGAGCTTTGGAGGTATGGAGCCTGGAGAAGGTGTCGTGCGTCCATGTTGAAGGGTAAGAACTGTGATTCCTTATTTGCATACCCCAATTAGTGTTTCTAGTCCCGTGGTGATGGCAAGAATATGTGTTGGTAACTGCAGGACGTCTGTACAGCTTGTCCTGGAGCATGATGCTTTGTCAAGCGAGCATGAAGGCACTGAAACGTGTGGCGGTGCAGATGATGATGAGAAAGCATATCCAGACATGGCTGTTGACCCTAATAGGATGGAGAGTAGGGAATATTTGGTTGATTCGAACTTTGAGCCTGACTATGGGACTGATTAGGAAGAGGAATGTGAAGATGTGGAAATGGGATGTAGATACGACGACGAAGACGTGGACAGGCCAGTGATACACTTTGACAGGGACAATCCTACAATTGATGAGGGGACTGTCTTTGATAATGTGGAGGACTGCAGATATGCAGTTGCAACCTATGCAATCAGAGTTGGGTTCAAATTTATCATTTAAAAGAGTGACCAAAAGAGATTTAGGGTGCACTATAGGGAAAGTAATGTGTGTAAATGGAGATTACATGCATCTCCAATGCGGGGTGGACACCCATTTCAGGTTGCAATAGCTACATTTAGTTTTAGTCTTTCTCATATTTATTCTGCTGATAACTAGCTCTGAATTACTTGGATTCTTATAGAATGTAGATCAAAGTAAACACGAAGAAACACAACTGCCCTAATACTTCTTTAAGTGGTAAAATTAGACGGGTGACTACCAAGTGGATTGCTGCTACTGTACTTGACTGGGTGAGGCAGGATCATAACATTGGACCTCCTGAACTCAGAGCAAAGATTAGCAAAAAGTTTAACGTTCTGATTCCTTATCATAGAGTCTTTGATGGGAAGGAGATGGCTCTAGACTTCATTCAAGGCAAGTGGAATGACAGTTTTCATATGTTGTATAGTTTCAAAGCTCAGGTAGAGAAAACATCACCTGGTAGTGTTGTTGACATTGATTACGAGGTTGTGAAAGGGAGAGAAAATGTCTTGAGGAGGGTCAGGTATAAGCAGGCAGATAAGATATGCTTCAAGAGATGTTTTGTCTGCCTGAAGGCATGCTGGAAGGGGTTCGTAAACGGCTGCAGGCCATACTTGGCAATAGGCGCAACTTCTTTAACAAGGAAGTTTAGGGGACATGTTGCTTTTGCTTGTGCTTTGGACGCGCATAATTGGCTTCTACCCGTAGCTTATGCTGTTTTTGAGGGTGAATCAAATGAAAGCTAGACATGGTTCATGTAGAGACTACGGGAAGTAATTGGTCACCCTGAAGGCTTGGTGGTACACACTGGTGCATCCGAGGGTCTTGAGAATGCTGTTGATGTTGTATTTCCTGGGGTTGAGCATAGGGAATGCATGCGGCACCTCGCTACTAACTTCACGAAGAAGTTCAAAGGAAAGATCTTTGAAGAGGACTTGTGGCGATCAGCATACACATACATTCCAAGCACGCATGCTACTTACTTGCAGAACATGTATATAGTGCCAAAGGTGAAAAAATACCTTGAGGAACATCACACCAAGCTATGGGCCAGAAGCAAGTTTGGTGAGTTAAGCAAGGTGGATTTTGTATGCAATAATTTGGCAGAGAGTTTCAATGATAAGATTTCGGGCTTGAAGACACTTGGAATTTTTATTTTGTTGGATGCAATAAGACAATGCATAATGGTGAAGATATATTTAAGGCAAAGAATTTGTGCAAGAAATTTTTTAGGCCATAAAATAGTTCCAAAGGTGGTTATGTCACTGAATGTAAGAACCAGGGCAATGAGAACGATAAAGATGAGGGTGGTCAGAAGTTCCAGAACATTGGCTGAAGTTTATGCGGAATACAAGCGTGGAAGTGAACAGAGGTACACTGTAGACATTGGAAACAAGAATTGTTCATGTAGGCAGTGGCAGATTACTGGTCTGCCATGTCACCATGCAATTTACTTCATCTTAAAGCTTAGAGGTAACGGAGCTGAAATAGAGAACTATGTCGATAACTATTTCTCCGTGGACAAGTTTGCTGCAACTTATGCAGAAAACGTACCACCTATGGCCGATGAAAATGATTGGGAGATTGTCGATCCAGGGTTCAAACTTCAACCACCAGTTCTTAGGAGGCCACCTGGGAGGCCTAGAAAGCTAAGGATCGAAGCCTCCACCGATAAAGGTCCAAGGCTGGGAGCTAGGAAAAGGAAATGCGGACGTTGTGGCGGGTTCGGCCACATCAAGAGGTTGTGCAAAAACCCAGTTACACATGCTATTGTCCCTGTTCACACCCCGATGGCAGAAAATGAGGTTTCTCAGCCAGAACTGGCGGAAGAGCAGCGGGAAGACGGTGATGAGCACTCGGAGGAAAACGTATGTAAGCAGCCAATTTATGAAGAAGTGGAGGTGCCGGCGAGAAAATGGTGTGAAAAGAAACAAAAGGGTAAGCGGAACGGAGAGGAAAGGGCAAATAATGGAGGTGTATTAGAATATGAAGAAGTTGCAGGGGGTGATTGAGGATGTTCTTGAGGATCTTTCGGCTAACTGTAGGAGAAATAATAAATCCCTGCCAATTTCATCTTTGTATGATTCTCCGGATGAAAGGTAAGCTTAAAAATTATTTTATTGCCATTTTATCATTTTTTATCCTCATCAACTGATGCTTAATGCAGCGTGGGCTAGCAGACTAATAAGAGGAGCAGAAAGATGCGGGCACAGTAACGTCGTATGTTGAATTATATCATTGAAACTAAACTAGCCGTGTCGTCTTTATTTCTATCTGGTGCGTGCAACGTGTCTGTGATGAGGTCATGTGGACCAGATTACATTTTTTTAAATATTATTACATTAATTTTTTACCTGCGTTTGGACGCGGCTACTAGTTCCCATCTCCCTTGCATTGCCATCTCCTCTGGCGCACTCCAGAATTATAGTTGTTCCATCAAGTAGCAGATAGCGTATTATCCCATCAGGTGTGAACACAATGACTTTGTTTGTTCAGAATTTGACGACTTTTGATTAGTTTGAAAGACAGAGAAACCTAAAACATGTATCTAGACATGTTTTGGGTATAGACACATTTATTAAATATCTAAAAAACTAAGTTAGTTATATCTGGACAGGAGTAGTACACTATTACAACACGCTCGATCCTTTCTCCTCAGGCGCACTCCAAATTACGGCTGTGCCATCAAGTGCTGGGAGAAGAGTCAGTGTATTGTCCCATCAGATATGCCAGGGAAAGCGTGAACTTTATTTTCAGGATCGGACAAGTTTCAATCGACTAGTTTCAAAGACAAAGACAACTAAAACATGGCCAACATATATAGATTATGACGATAATCGACCATGACTCAGGTGACCTAGATCCAAAGAGCGTATTAAGATACCGTACATAGATTTAATTTATGCTTAAGTGGCCCTAATCGACTATGACGCTCCCGCAGTCTCCATCATTGACGACGTTGTCCGCGTCGCTGCCAGCCTCCTCCACGTCGGAATCGATGCCGACGTTCCCGGCAGCGTTCCTCCTACTCATGGATTCTTCACAGAGCGCTGCATCGATAACGGTGGAGGTCATACGCCTAGGCAGTTCCCAGAAGCACTGCCTCCCTTCGGGGTTGCGCAGATCCGGGTGGATCTCCCGCCGGTGGGTTCCGCACAGCTCAATCAACACAGCCCGCTCCTTCTTGAACAACTTTCGCCAGGACGCGCTCGTACCGAGTACCGCGCCACTGCCCTCTTTCGCTCCGACAACTGGTGGTGGCGCTCCTCGATCTGCCTCGCCAACGCTTTGTCACGCAAGAGCGACTCGACAGGAACCCCGGCGTAGCAGAGCTCGAAGCCGGCCGGAAGCCTCGCTAACGGTGGCGCAAGTATGTCGTAGTTGGCGATTATCTGAGCCTCGTGCAAGCTGAGTTTGGGCCTCTCCCTCTCCATGGCGATGAAGGAACACGATCTGATTTTCGGCCCCGAGGATAAGGGGATAAGGGCAAGGACGTAGGCCCAACGTAGTTGCCACGACCAATCAGTTCGCAGAACAGACTTCTCACGGATCGCCCTCGCGAAGGACATCGGTATCGTCCATGCACCCCGATCCAACGACGCCTAACAATTGGGGATCGGGTCTTCTAGAAGCCCAGAGCGGTTGCTGGTTAGTTCTGCGTCTCGATTGTTTGTGGCCAACGGCGGTAGTTGAAAATAATACACATTTCAATGACACTGGTTGTTGTTAGTAAAAATAACACACATGCAATGACACTGGTGCATCCATAGGTGGATTGTGAAAAGAGCACACATGCAATGACTCCAGTTGTTGTTAGTGAAGAGAACACACATGCAATGACACTGGTTGTTGTTACTAAAAAGAACACACATGCAATGACACTGGTGGATCCATGTGTGGATTGTGATCAGAACACACATGCAATGAAAATGGTGGATCCATAGGTGGTATGTGAGAAGAACAGCCATGAAATGACTCTAGTTGTTGTTAGTAAAAAGAACACACATGCAATGACACTGGTGGATCCATAGGTGGATTGTGAAAAGAGCACACATGCAATGACTCCAGTTGTTAGTGAAAAGAACACACATGCAATGACACAGGTTGTTGTTACTAAAAACAACACACATGCAATGACACTAGTGGATCCATATGTGGATTGTGAAATTAGAACACATGCAATGACTCCAGTTGTTGTTAGTGAAAAGAACATACATGCAATTACATTGGTGGATCCATGTGTGGTCTCTGTAGAGAACACACATTTCAATGACACTGGTGGATCCATATGTGGTATGTGAAAAGAACACACATGCAATGACTTTGGTTATTGTTAGTGAAAAGAACACACATGCAATGACACTGGTGGATCCATAGGTGGTATGTGAAAAGAACACACATTTCAATGACTCTGGTTGTTGTTACTAAAAGGAACACACATGCAATGACACTGGTGGATCCATGGGTGGATTGTGAAAAGAGCACACATGCAATGACACTGGTGGATCCATATGTGGTATGTGAAAAGAACACACATGCAATGACTCTAGTTGTTGTAAGTGAAAAGAACATACATGCAATGACACTGGTGGATCCATGTGTGGTCTCTATAGAGAACACACATTTCAATGACACCGGTGGATCCATATGTGGTATGTGAAAAGAACACACATGCAATGACTCTGGTTGTTGTTAGTGAAAAGAACACACATGCAATGACACTGGTGGATCCATAGGTGGTATGTGAAAAAAAAACACATTTCAATGACTCTGGTTGTTGTTACTAAAAAGAACACACATGCAATGACACTGGTGGATCCATGGGTGGATTGTGAAAAGAGCACGCCTGCAATGACACTGGTGGATCCATATGTGGTATGTGAAAAGAACACACATGCAATGACTCCATTTGTTGTTAGTGAAAAGAACATACATGCAATGACACCGGTGGATCCATGTGTGGTCTCTGAAGAGAGGACACATTTCAATGACTCTGGTTGTTGTTAGTAAAAATAACACACATGCAATGACACTGGTGGATCCATGTGTGGTCTATGAAGAGAACAAACATGCAATGACACTGGTTGTTGTTACTGAAAAGAACACACATGCAATGACACTGGTGGATCCATGTGTGGATTGTGAAGAGAACACACATGCAATGACATAGGTGGATCCATAGGTGGTATGTGAGAAGAACAACCATGAAATGACTCTGGTTGTTGTTAGTAAAAATAACACATATGCAATGACTCCATTTGTTGTTAGTGAAAATAACACACATGCAATGACTCCAGTTGTTGTTAGTGAAAACAACATACATGCAATGACACCGGTGGATCCATGTGTGGTCTCTGAAGAGAGCACACATTTCAATGACTTTGGTTGTTGTTAGTAAAAAGAACACACATGCAATGACACTGGTGGATCCATGTGTGGTCTCTGTAGAGAACACACATGCAATGACACTGGTTGTTGTTACTAAAAAGAACACACATGCAATGACACTGGTGGATCCATGTGTGGATTGTGAAAAGAACACACATGCAAAGACACTTGTTGTTGTTAGTGAAAAGAACAGACATGCAATGACACTAGTGGATCCATAGGTGTTATGTGAGAAGAACATCCACTAAATGACTCTGGTTGTTGTTAGTAAAAAGAACAAACATGCAATGACACTGGTGGATCCATGTGTGGTATCTGAAGAGAACACATATGCAATGACACTAGTTGTTGTTACTAAAAAGAACACACATGCAATGACACTGGTGGATCCATGTGTGGATTCTGAAAAGAACACACATGTAATGACACTAGTGGATCCATAGGTGGTATGTGAAAAGAACACACATTTCAATGACGCTGGTTGTTGTTACTAAAAAGAACACACATGCAATGACACTGGTGGATCCATGGGTGGATTGTGAAAAGAGCACACATGCAATGACACAGGTGGATCCATATGTGGTATGTGAAAAGAACACACATGCAATGACTCCAGTTGTTGTTAGTGAAAAGAACATACATGCAATGACACCGGTGGATCCATGTGTGGTCTCTGAAGAGAGCACACATTTCAATGACTTTGGTTGTTGTTAGTAAAAAGAACACACATGCAATGACAATGGTGGATCAATGTGTGGTCTCTAAAGAGAACACACATGCAATGACACTGGTTGTTGTTACTAAAAAGAACACACATGCAATGACACTGGTGGATCCATGTGTGGATTGTGAAGAGAACACACATGCAATGACACTGGTGGATCCATAGGTGGTATGTGAGAAGAACAACCATGAAATGACTCTGGTTGTTGTTAGTGAAAAGAACACACATGCAATGACACTGGTTGTTGTTACTAAAAAGAACACACATGAAATGACACTGGTGGATCCATGTGTGGATTGTGAAGAGAACACACATGCAATGACACTGGTGGATCCATAGGTGGTATGTGAGAAGAACAGCCATGAAATGACTCTGGTTGTCGTTAGTAAAAAGAACACACATGCAATGACACTGGTGGATCCATAGGTGGATTGTGAAAAGAGCACACATGCAATGGCTCTAGTTGTTGTTAGTGAAAAGAACACACATGCAATGACACTGGTTGTTGTTACTAAAAACAACACACATGCAATGACACTAGTGGATCCATATGTGGATTGTGAAAAGAGCACACATGCAATGACCCTAGTTGTTGTTAGTGAAAAGAACATACATGCAATGACATTGGTGGATCCATGTGTGGTCTCTGTAGAGAACACACATTTCAATGACACTGGTGGATCCATATGTGGTATGTGAAAAGAACACACATGCAATGACTCTGGTTGTTGTTAGTGAAAAGAACACACATGCAATGACACTGGTGGATCCATAGGTGGTAAGTGAAAAGAACACACATTGCAATGACTCTGGTTGTTGTTACTAAAAAGAACACACATGCAATGACACTGGTGGATCCATATGTGGATTGTGAAAAGAGCACACATGCAATGACTCTAGTTGTGGTTAGTGAAAAGAACATACATGTAATGACACTAGTGGATCGATGTGTGGTCTCTATAGAGAACACACATTTCAATGACACTGGTGGATCCATATGTGGTATGTGAAAAGAACACACATGCAATGACTCTGGTTGTTGTTAGTGAAAAGAACACACATGCAATGACACTGGTGGATCCATGGGTGGATTGTGAAAAGAGCACACATGCAATGACACTAGTGGATCCATATTTGGTATGTGAAGAGAACACACATGCAATGACTCTAGTTGTTGTTAGAGAAAAGAACATACAAGCAATGACACTGGTGGATCCATGTGTGGTCTCTGTAGAGAACACACATTTCAATGACACTGGTGGATCCATATGTGGTATGTGAAAAGAACACACATGCAATGACCCTGGTTGTTATTAGTGAAAAGAACACACATGCAATGACACTGGTGGATCCATGTGTGGATTGTGAAGAGAACACACATGGAATGACACTGGTGGATCCATAGGTGGTATGTGAGAAGAACAGCCATGAAATGACTCTGGTTGTCGTTAGTAAAAAGAACACACATGCAATGACACTGGTGGATCCATAGGTGGATTGTGAAAAGAGCACACATGCAATGACTCTAGTTGTTGTTAGTGAAAAGAACACACATGCAATGACACTGGTTGTTGTTACTAAAAAGAACACGCATGCAATGACACTTGTGGATCCATATGTGGATTGTGAAAAGAGCACACATGCAATGACCCCAGTTGTTGTTAGTGAAAAGAACATACATGCAATGACACTGGTGGATCCATGTGTGGTCTCTGTAGAGAACACACATTTCAATGACACTGGTGGATCCATATGTGGTATGTGAAAAGAACACACATGCAATGACTCTGGTTGTTGTTAGTGAAAAGAACACACATGCAATGACACTGGTGGATCCATAGGTGGTATGTGAAACCACACACATTTCAATGACTCTGGTTGTTGTTACTAAAAAGAACACACATGCAATGACACTGGTGGATCCATGGGTGTATTGTGAAGAGAACACACATGCAATGACAGTAGTTGTTGTTAGTGAAAAGAACACACATGTAATGACACTGGTGGATCGATAGGTGGTATGTGAGAAGTACAGCCATGAAATGACTCTGGTTGTTGTTAGTAAAAAGAACACACATGCAATGACACAGGTGGATCCATAGGTGGATTGTTTAAAGAGCACACATGCAATGACACTGGTGGATCCATATGTGGTATGTGAAAAGATTACACATGCAATGACTCCAGTTGTTGTTAGCGAAAAGAACATACATGCAATGACACCGGTGGATCCATGTGTGGTCTCTGAAGAGAGCACACATTTTAATGACTCTGGTTGTTGTTAGTAAAAAGAACACACATGCAATGACACTGGTGGATCCATGTGTGGTCTCTGAAGAGAACACACATGCAATGGCAGTGGTTGTTGTTACTAAAAAGAACACACATGCAATGACATTGGTGGATCCATGTGTGGATTGTGAAGAGAACACACATGCAAATACACTGGTGGATCGATAGGTGGTATGTGAGAAGAACATCCATGAAATGACTCTGGTTGTTGTTAGTAAAAAGAATACACATGCAATGACTCTAGTTGTTGTTAGTGAAAATACCACACATGCAATGACTCCAGTTGTTGTTAGTGAAAAGACCATACATGCAGTGACACCGGTGGATCCATGTGTGGTCTCTGAAGAGAGCCATAGGTTCCGGACAACAACGTGTGTATACAACTTGTAGATAAGACTAAAAACAATACTATCATAATGAATCAATAACATGTTCAGATCTGAAATCATGGCACTCGGGCCCTAGTGACAAGCATTAAGCACAACAAGTTGCAACAAAGTCATAAAGCACTAATAAAAGATACTAGGCACCATGCCCTATCAATCTGATGCCATTACATGAATGATCTCATCCAATCCCTACCATCCCCATAGCCTACAGCGGGGGATTACTCACTCATAGATAGGGGAAACATGGATGGTCGATGGAGATGATGGTGGAGATCGATGGAGATGGCTCCGGGGGCACTTCCCCGTCCCAGCAGGGGCCGGAACTGAGACTTTCTGTCCCCCGAATGTCCCCTTTAGTGGTGGCGGCGCAGCGGAAATTTTCGTGGAAAAACGTCAAACCCCCTGAAGTTTTTAGGTCAGAAAGCTTCTTATAGGTGAAGAGGGAGACCGAGGGGGTGCCTGGGGCCACCACACCATGCCTTGGCACGACCAAGCCCAGCCTGCGCCTGGGGTATGTGTGGCCAAGCCCTGGCCCTCCTCCGTCTCGTATTCTGGCTCCGTGAGTCTTCTGGAAAAATAGACACTTTGGCTTTTGTCCCGTCCAATTCCGAGAATATTCATTTTCTAACTTTCCTGGAACCAAAAACAGCAGAAAACAAGCAGCTGGCACTGTGGCTCTTGTTAATAGGTTAGTCCAAGAAATCATATGGAAAATACTCCAAAGTGTGGACAAAACACAAGAAAGTGGATAAAACCAAGCATGGAGCATCAAAAATTATAGATACATTTGCAATGTATCAACATCCCCAAGCTTAACTCCTGCTCGTCCTCGAGTAGGTAAGGATAAAAAGAAAGAATAATTTTTGAGGTGACATGCACCATCAAAGACTTGATCAAAGTATTTGTAAAACATTCAAAGCTGGGATCATAGTACTTCAATCATAACATGAAAGACAAAGTTCTTGTCATTGCCCCTATCATAAGCATCTTTGAGCTCTCATTGCCCCTATCATAAGCATCTTTTATTGTGGTTAAGGTGAAAGTGAGGTCCAATCTGAGTTATATGCTTGACAGACTATAGACTGAAAATCCCAAGTCCCTTGAGTATGAGGGCCGCTCCTCATGCTACTCAACTTTAGTTACCGGTAAGTTCTTGTCATCGTAAGTATGTGCGTATCATTGAGAACCGCCAACGGGGTACCCCTTGCCCGATGATACGGAAGAATCCCCATATCAAAATGACAAGGCAAGCAGACAATGAGTATCTCAGCAATCTTCTTATTTACCATGGGAAAATGGTGCTTTTTTCTCTCTTTCCTCTTTTCATAAAACTTTTTTTTCTTTTTCTCAATAGCTATCTCTCTCTTTTTTTCATAAGAAGAATGCTTCATAAATATCATTATGGTTATGCTGTAGGTTTCCACCATGTCAGCATGGATTAGACCAGCGGCCCAGGCGTTTCTCTAGCACACATACATAACTCTATGGACTTACAAGCTCCCCTTTTATTTCACACCGATGACATCCGCAAACAAAAGAGCAAGGTATCAACTAGGTATATATTTACAAGTGTTGAAAGCGTTCCCCGTGACAGCACGGTTCTGCTAATCCCCAGCCTATAATTTGCAAGCATATGACTTTCATGGAGAGTTCACAATGGTTCAGGTTTATTAAGTGCAGGAAATAAAGTGTGCCATCAAGTTCGTGAGAGCTTTACTAACTAATTTTCCCAAAACAAGCAAACATTTTATTCGGAAGAAAACAAGGCATATTGAATATGCACGGGAGTAGAAAATGATGCTAATAGGTAGGTATGGTGGACACTTTGGAAATATTTGGTTTAGGGAGTTGGATACATGAGTAAAACACTCAGTGGAAGTGAAGGCTAGCAATAGTAAGGGAGCGACAAACGAGAGAGCAATAATGGCCAAAATCATGCGGAGCGACAAAACATCATTGATCATAGCATAAAGTGATACTACAAGTTGAAAACTAAAGGATCATAAAGGCTTATGGTGACTTGAGATAGTCATAACATGGTGTGAGCATGTGCCAAGTCAACCCAAAGAAAGCATCAAAGGAGAATACCACTATACTATGCTTTAATATGCTAAAACAACGCATGATTCATCCAAGGCACATTAAGCAATCTCAATTGTTTATAACAAGTCATGCTACAGCAAAGAATACTAAGCATAAAGCCAAAACAATATCAAGCATGGCATGATAGAGCATAGGCCATAGTCAAAAACAAGCTCTCTTTACCACTTAAGCATGAGCTTTCCTACTCATTTCCAAACCAAACCAAACCATTCGAACACCAATGTATGAAAGGGGAGGTCCAACCAATTTATTCAGCAAACTAAGCAAACCACGCAAACTAAAAACCAAAAAGAAAATGAAAAAGAAGACGCTCCAAGAACAACACAACCGTGCATGAAACACTAAAAATGAAGTGTTTGAAAGAAACCTGAGATTTTTATTGATGAAGAAGGGGATGCCTTGGGCATCCCCAAGATTTGACGCTTGTACTTCTCGGATATTTCTTGGGGTGACACGCGTGGCATCCCCAAGCTTGAGATTTAGTCCATCCTTCATCTCATTACTCATTCCTTTCATATACTTGAAATTTTTCCTTCATACAAAACTTCACACAATCTTTATTAGCAACATTAGTGCACTTAAGATAAATAAGTCTTAAGGTTCAATTCTAACACCAATAAAATTCCATTAGAACACTAGCTACTATAGAACTTCCCTCAAAAAGCTCAATTCCCCAAAAGAACTCAAAAAGGAACCAACAAGAAACAAATGCAGAAAATGGCAGAAATCTATCAAAACAGACCAGCAGGTAAAGACGAATTTTTTCGAAGACCTTCTGTTGCTCAAATCAAAAGGTGTTGAACTAACGAAAGTTAGATAACAACCTGGGGTAGAAGCACAAAAATTCACGCCTCAAAAAGACGTTTAGAGATTTTACACGAATGTTTACAGTGAAGCATAGAAATCTGTTTCGGGACAGCAACTTTCCCAATCATTACTTCTCTCTTATTAGAGGTTGCTCTTGGCACAAAAAGCAAATAAAAAGGATAAGGAGCGGTTATTACTGAAGTAATAACTTCCAAGACTCATCTAAAACTTTTGGGTTATCTCCTAATAAGTACTTTTCTTTAACGCCTTTAAGTTAGGCATAAGCAAAAACTAAAATGGATAGAATAGAAGTAAGCGGAGATAATCACGGCGAAAACATTGTTTTGTTCAATGAAATCCTTTTGTTAACAAGGTTGATCAGTTCTTGCTACCAAAACAATTTCATATGAGACAAAACTTTGTATTCCACTAATGATTATGTTACCTCAACCTTGATAGCAATGGTCCCAATCATAATAGTTTCAAATTTTTCTCTTGGTATGGGACAATATATTTCTCCAACTTGAATGCCCTCAACATGTTCAATTAAATTCAAAACCATAAGTCTTATCAATCTTCTTGGGGAAATAGATAGTATGTTCCTTGTCATTGACATTGAAGGTCACCTTCCCTTGATTACAATTAATAACAGCTCCCGCAGTATTAAGAAAAGGTCTCCCAAGAATAATAGACATATTATCATCTTTAGGCATAAAAGTTTGAGAGTATGCTCTCATAAGAAATATGATTTGAAGTAAAATAGAGCATCAAGAAGCAAATTCAAAACACATTTAAGTCTAACTCACTTTCTATGCATAGGAATCATGTATGCAAATAAATTCACAAAGAACAAAGTGACAAGCATAGGAAGATAAAACAAGAGTAATTTCAAAACTTTCAGCACATAGAGAGGTGTTTCAATACCGTGAAAACTTCCACAACCATATTTTACTCTCTCATAATAATTTTTATTAGCCTCATGAAGAAACTCAACAATATAACTATCACATAAAGCATGCTCTTCATGATCTACAAGCACTAGAGCTTTATTATAAACACTTTCAAGAGAAACCTCAGGAACATAACATTCATTCTCCTTTAGTAAGCAAGGGGGACAATAAAATAATGTAAGGGATAAAGAGTTACTCTCATTAGAAGGTAGGCATGGGTAGCTAATCCATACTTTCTCCTTTTGTTCATCACTCTCCTCCTCTTTTTCATCTAATGAGATTTCAGGTTCATCAATTTCTTCTTCCATAGGATCCTGCAAGGCATTAGTCTCTTCCATTTGTGGAAAGCATCTATTAAAATATTCAAGAATATAGCCATTTTCATCCTTGTAATTATAAAAGAAAAATTTAAGTATACCATACACCTCATATTTGTAAGGTGAATCATCAATATTTTCAAGCAAACTAGCAAGTTCAAAAGCACCCTTCCAAGCAATAAATTCTTCAATTTGTTCCGCATCATAAAAGTCGTAAATTCCTTTAGCATAGGAAGATATGGTATCATTATCACTATACTCACATTGAAAAGGGAGGTGTTTATACCTCTTTATGCAACAAGACTCATCACAACAATAAGTAACATTATAAGTTGAGCACACGTTCCTAGCAATGGTATACAATCTATCAATTTGTTCCCATAAGTGTTTCCCTTTTTGTGACAAGCGGTGTTCCTTATAATAATATTTTTGATCTTCCGTGAACCCACCTTGCCAATAAGCTTCAGTTTCAAAGAAACCAACCATTGCCAACAAGCATGATAAAGCAAGACAATAACAGACCAACGAAAATAACAACTAGAGTAGGAACTATTTTTTTTGTATTTTTGATAAAGAAACAAGCAAACAAGGAGAAAGATAAACTTAGCTTGAACAATAGTGATTCCAAGTGAACTCGATAAATAAAGCTATGCTCCCCGGCAACGATGCCAGAAAATAGTCTTGATGACCCAAAAGTATAGGGGGTGTATCGTAGTATTTTCGAGGGAAGTGAAACCCAATTTATTGATTCGACACAAGGGGAGCCAAAGAATATTTATAAGCCGTAACAACTGAGTTGTCAATTCAGCTGCACCTGGAAACAATCTTGCTCACAGCAGTTTATCAGTAGCAACAGTTTTGTAGTAGGAATAGTAAAGTAACAGCAGTAGTAAAGCAAAGACAGTAGTAACAAAAGCAGTAAATAGTGGGATTCGAGTGCGGTAGGCATAGGGATGGATGGACGGGCGTTGCATGGACAAGACAATTCACATAGCAATCAGAACATAGGGCAATTGCAGATAAATAAGATAAAGCATCCAAGTACTAGATAATCCTAGGCATGTGTTCCATATAGTCATACGTGCTCGCAATGAGAACTTGCACAACATCTTTTGTCCTGCCAGCCCGTTTGCAGTGAGGCCTCAAGGGAACTACTGGCAATTAAGGTGCTCCTTTTAATAGAGCACCAGAGCAAAGCATTAACACTCCGTGAACACATGTGATACTCACATCAAAGCCATTCCCTTCCGGTTATCCCGATTTCTGTCACTTCGGGGCCATAGGTTCCGGACAATAACGTGTGTATACAACTTGTAGATAAGACCAAAAACAATACTATCATAATGAATCAATAACATGTTCAGATCTGAAATCATGGCACTCGGGCCCTAGTGACAAGCATTAAGCACAACAAGTTGCAACAAAGTCATAAAGCACTAATAAAAGATACTAGGCACCATGCCCTAACAATCTGATGCCATTACATGAATGATCTCATCCAATCCCTACCATCCCCATAGCCTACAGCGGGGGATTACTCACTCATAGATGGGGGAAACATGGATGGTTGATGGAGATGATGGTGGAGATCGATGGAGATGGCTCCGGGGGCACTTCCCCGTCCCAGCAGGGGCCGGAACTTAGACTTTCTATCCCCCGAATCTCCCCTTCAGTGGTGGCGGCGCAGCGGAACTTTTCGTGGAAAAACGTCGAACCCCCCAAAGTTTTTAGGTCAGAAGGCTTCTTATAGGCGAAGAGGGAGACCGAGGGGGTGCCTGGGGCCACCACACCATGCCCTGGCATGGCCAAGCCCAGCCCGCGCCTAGGGGTGGTGTGGCCAGGCTCTGGCCCTCCTCCGTCTCGTATTCTGGCTCCGTGAGTCTTCTAGAAAAATACGCACTTTGGCTTTTGTCCCGTCCAATTCCGAGAATATTCATTTTCTAACTTTCCTAGAACCAAAAACAGCAGAAAACAGGCAGCTGGCACTGTGGCTCTTGTTAATAGGTTAGTCCAAGAAATCATATGAAAATACTCCAAAGTGTGGACAAAACACAAGAAAGTGGATAAAACCAAGCATGGAGCATCAAAATTATAGATACATTTGCAATGTATCAAATGACACTGGTTGTTGTTACTAAAAAGAACACACATCCAATGACACTGGTGGATCCATGTGTGGATTTTGAAGAGAACACACATGCAATGACACTGGTTGTTGTTAGTGAAAAGAACATCATGCAATGACACTGGTGGATCCATAGGTAGTATGTGAGAAGAACAACCATGAAATGACTCTGGTTGTTGTAAGTAAAAAGAACACACATGCAATGACACTGGTGGATCCATAGGTGGATTGTGAAAAGAGCACACATGCAATGACACTGGTGGATCCATATGTGGTATCTGAAAAGAACACACATGAAATGACTCCAGTTGTTGTTATTGAAAAGAACATACATGCAATGACACTGGTGGATCCATGTGTGGTCTCTGAAGAGAGCACACATTTCAATGACTCTGGTTGTTGTTAGTAAAAAGAACACACATGCAATGACCCTGGTGGATCCATGTGTGGTATTTGAAGAGAACACACATGCAATGACACTGGTTGTTGTTACTAAAAGAACACACATGTAATGACACTGGTGGATCCATGTGCGGATTGTGAAGAGAACACACATGCAATGACACTGTTGGATCCATAGGTGGTATGTGAGAAGAACAACCATGAAATGACTCTAGTTGTTGTTAGTAAAAAGAACAGACATGCAATTACACTGGTGGATCCATAGGTGGATTGTGAAAAGAGCACACATGCAATGACACTGGTGGATCCATATGTGGTATGTGAAAAGAACACACATGCAATGACTCCAGTTGTTGTTAGTGAAAAGAACATACATGCAATGACTCCGGTGGATCCATGTGTGGAGCACACATTTCAATGACTCTGGTTGTTGTGAGTAAAAAGAACACACATGCAATGACACTGGTGGATCCATGTGTGGTCTCTGAAGAGAACACACATGCAATGACACTGGTTGTTGTTACTAAAAGGAACACACATGCAATGACACTGGTGCATCCATGTGTGGATTGTGAAGAGAACACACATGCAATGGCACTGGTGAATCCATAGGTGGTATGTGATAAGAACAACCATGAAATGACTCTGGTTGTTGTTAGTAAAAAGAACACACATGCAATGACACCAAGGATCCATAGGTGGTATCTGAAGAGAGCACACATGCAATGACTCCAGTTGTTGTTAGTAAAGAGAACACACATTTCAATGAAACTGGTGGATCCATATGTGATATGTGAAAAGAGCACACATGCAATGACACTGGTGGATCCATGTGTGGTCTCTAAAGAGAACACACATTTCAATGACACTGGTGGATCCATATGTGGTATGTGAAGAGAACACACATGCAAAATGACTTTGGTTGTTGTTACTAAAAAGAACACACATGCAATGACACTGGTGGATCCATAGGTGGATTATGAAAAGAGCACACATGCAATGACACTGGTGGATCCATATGTGGTATGTGAAAAGAACACACATGCAATGACTCCAGTTGCTGTTAGTGAAAAGAACATACATGCACCGACATTGGTGGATCCATGTGTGGTCTCTGAAGAGAACACACATTTCAATGACACTGGTGGATCCATATGTGGTATGTGAAAAGAACACACATGCAATGACTTTGGTTGTTGTTAGTGAAAAGAACACACATGCAATGTCACTGGTGGATCCATAGGTGGATTGTGAAAAGAGAACACATGCAATGACACTGGTGGATCCATATGTGGTATGTGAAAAGAACACACATTCAATGACTCCAGTTGTTGTTAGTGAAAAGAACATACATGCAATGACACTGGTGGATCCATGTGTGGTCTGTGAAGAGAACACACATTTCAATGACTCTGGTGGATCCATATGTGGTATGTGAAAAGAACACACATGCGATGACTCTGGTTGTTGTTAGTGAAAAGAACACACATGCAATGACACTGGTGGATCCATAGGTGGTATATGAAAAGAACACACATTTCAATGACTCTGGATGTTGTTAGTAAAAAGAACACACATGCAATGACACGGGTGGATCCATAGGTGGATTGTGAAAAGAGCACACATGCGATGACACTTGTGGATCCATAAGTGGTATGTGAAAAGAACACACATGCAATGACTCTGGTTGTTGTCAGTAAAAAGAACACACATGCAATGACACTGGTGGATCCATAGGTGGATCGTGAAAAGAGCACACATGCAATGACATTTGAATGGTACTGGTGGATCCATAGGCGGATTGTGAAAAGATATTTTCCCTCTCTCTCTCTGTCACAACTCTCACAAAAGCCCAAACGTGTGGAGATCGCAAACATGTGCTCACTCTGGGTGTTATGCCCTGATTGGCTGACATAGATGTCATGCGGATCGTCTCCACCAACCGTTGATCCCATGTGATCCAATCGACAGGATAACTCGTCCCTTCATCACTTTTTTGATGCATGGTCAATCCGTGCCACCGATACTTTACCCACATAAACAAGGGAAAATCCATCTATCTAACTAAAATAAATAAAATAAATGATCATATTTTGAATAAGCCATCGTCTTCATCTTCGTCTTCCGGTTCGTCCTCGTCTTCGTCAATGCCATGGTCCCTGCCATCGCCGCTGTCGGTGCCCTCCTCTGACAACTCGACACCACCCCCTTCCTCGAATAAGCGCGCTATCTCCTCATAGGAGTCCTCCTCCTCCTCCTCTTCACAGTCCCATGGGACCACGTCACTCTCCTCCGCTTCTGCCTCCAACTGATCGATGAACGCCTCCTCGTTTGCCGAGTCGGACTCATACAAATAGCTATCTCCTCTCTTCTTCCTGGTCTTCTTCTCATTCCTGTTCTTGTCCGTACTCGCCGGTGCAACACGCGCCCCTGTCCTGGCTTCTACTTTGCGCTCGTCCGACGCTGCAGGTACCCCACGCTCCTCCTGTGCGGCCGGTACGAGCTTCGACGTCGCGGTGTCCTCGAGTGCTGATGTCGATGGATCCTGGCGTGGTCGGACACGACGTGCTGCCTCAGTAGGCAACTTGCGAGCGCGGACGATGCAGCGAAGAGCTGGGGACGTAGGACGGTCAGTGGATGGCTTGGACCTGCCATTGCCACAACGAGGGGGCATCGTGCTCGAGGTAGTTGCTCCGAATGGTCGATGGCGGGTACACAGAGTGGGGTGCCGATCTGATCAAGGACGAGCAGCAGTTTCGTGCGTCGTGTCCACGCATGCATTTGTCGATTATCAAAAAAGAAGAAGAAAGAAGTAATATCTCGCGTACTGAACATAATTTGATCACAACAAAAGTGGCACATCATATTCTAGACTCGTAAATATCCCGTGCGTGCCTGTCACGTGGAGTTCGACGGAGTTGGACGTGCCGACGTGATCGTGCAGTAGTTGCGCACGTCATTGCCCCATCAGCACGTGACACACGCACACTGGATGTGCGCACCGATTCCCGTGACGACCACCCGACTCGCACTCCCCTTATTATATACTGGATTTTGGGCGGCGCCAAAGACCATTGAAGTGTCCATCGCAATAAATACAAGTCCCATCGATTCCCTACCCCTGCCTCCCTGGCTTATTTGAGAAGGTAGACCGTACACGGTGGTCTTGTATAATAGTACTAGTACTACTGGACCACGACATGTACTCTTACTCTTCTCCCACACTAATAATCACTATCTCCTTCCTCCTACCACCACCACACTCACCCTGCAAGCCATGGCTCCACTAAGGAGGGGGAGAGGCCGGTCGACGATCCTCGCGGAGAAAAGGGAGGGAAATCGCCGCGAGGCACTTCTTGCTCTACCAGCCACTCAAGCCCACCCTCTCATCGAGGCCCAATCTCCCCCGACAATGGCGCCGAATGTTCTAGCAGGCGAGGGCTCCTCCCGGTACGGTCTCCTTATTCTACTTCTTCTCCATCTCCCTCTCCATCATGATCTTAATCAGCTTCTTCTTGTTTTTCTTCTTCTTCTGGCTCTTCCTCTTCTACGTATTATAGGTCGGCCATGGAGCCCGAATCCACCACGATGGAGGCGTTACAGGACCCGTTCGGCCCTGTTCCATGTCTCAGCGAGGTAGAAAATCTCCACGCTATTATTTCTCCGAGTTATGATGTGGATTTCTTAGATGCTGTCCACCCCGCATTGGTTTTTCTTCTTATTTTGCGAGTTGTATTAGTTTTCATGAATATGACTGGATCTCTTGGTCTTTCCTTAATACCACTGTTCATAGATTCACTATGGATTTTTTGTGATTAGGATTAGTTTATCGTGGTCATGAATAGATCTCCAGGTCCATTTTTTAACACTGCGACCAATAGATTCAACGGGGATTTTTTTTGATCTGTATTAGTATTCACCTAGGACCTAGAGTGTAATTGTAGAATTCCTATTTCAGTTAACATGAATGATGTAGCGATCGAAGGCCGAGTACCGTGAGAAGGTGGCCGCGATCAGTTCCAAGATTGCCAACCAACATGAGCTTGCACGCTCCCTCACCCAAGCTAATGAGAGCCTACGCAAGCAATTATCTGTGCAGAAGGAGATCTCGCTAGATTTTGCACGTGATGTCATTAGGCTACAGAAAGTGCTCGACCGTAACTTGAACAGGCAAGAACAGGCCATCAAGATAATCAACGAGCTCACGGAGGAGAATAAGAATCTCGTGGAAAGGTGCATTCTCCTGCAGGACGAAGTCAGCGAGGCACTCAGAGGACGCGTCGAGGAAACCAAGGCTACCATCCGAGCCTACCATGATAGGAACCATTGCCTGGATGCAGTCAAGGAGATGAAGGCGGACATGAGCAGAGGGATCACCGTACTCGAGGGTGTTCGGAAAGAGAACGAGGAGCTAAGGGCATGTATGGAGGCGTATCGGAGCAATGCCCAAGTCTGATTCCTGTTAGCGGGGACATGAATACTAGTTCGTCCTCCTCTCCTTTTGTAATGTTTAGGGTTCAGGGAGCAATGCCCATGTCTGCTTCCCATTATAGGGTGCAATAAGAATCCTAGGGCAACTCCTTATCTATCTAGACATGTGTTGGTGTTCATGTTCATGAATGGACACCATGTTCTCTTTCCATTATGTATCTGGACATGGGTTTCTGCATTATGAGTTTGCCACTCTCCCACTACTGGTGATATTGGGAAAAACCCACAGCACACTAAACTGCTGATAAATCTTATTTGTCTTCGAAATTGAAATTATGATAGTGCCACTAGTCGATTCATAAAATGTTGATTAGTCCTAGATTGCTTCTTCCTTGAAATTATGACAGTGCCACTAGTCGGTTCAGTTAATTATGGAAACTAACCAGCTTGTCCGGGTGAACTGAACAAACCATACAATGTATTTTTGTTGTAGGGAAAGAGGCGAAAGATCGACCAGGACCTGGCGACCTGGCTAAATGACAAGATAGCAATCCAAAGGGAGAAGCGGAATTCCCAGAAACTGGCCTTTGACCAACTGCGCGCTGAAGTCGCGGTCCTTTCTGAAAATTACCAGAAACTGAAGGAGTTAAACGCCGACTGGGCGAAGCTACACAGCGAAGTCGCGCCTCGGCTAGGAAGTAGACAGAGATCATGAAAGGGATGGCTACGGACAAAATTCTCCAATCCGTGATGGAGCGCTGGAACCTACAGCTGAAGCACAACATAGTACTGAAGGAGCTGGCCAATCTTAGGGAGAAAAACAGGCAGCTCCGGGCCAGGCTCGCTTGAACACAACATATGTCTATTTACTACTGAACTTCCTGGTTTATCCTCTGTAGTGGTGATTTTGTAAGCGTGAACTTAACTCTATGCACGATATGTGTGTTCGTCTGAAATTAGTTTGCTGGAGGATTGAGTTTGGCTTAGTTTGGAAAGCGCAACTGCAAGTCTTACAATTAACTAGTTTTAGGCATTGGTACAACATAAATTATTCATCTCGAATTTCCTTTATCCTCTATAGTCTGTCCTTGTTCACCCTCACGCGCCTTCTTCAGTTCCTTCAACAGATCCGCAATGCAGTACTCTAGCTTCTTCTTGTCTTCCCTGAGCTGATCCCTCTCCTTTTCTGCATTATGAATCAGCAACCTGTGACTATCCTGAAGCTTCTTTGCAGTTCCAACAACCAAGCTCCCATCGATTCCATCAGTTAGCTCTGACTGCAAATTCTCGATTTCTTGTTCTAGCTCCATATTTCGTACCGACAGCTTGTAAATTTTTTCAGCTGCAGCACTTACATCAGTAAATTTCCCCGACCTTTCCAACTCATACATCTCCCATAACTGTGCCAAACATTTCTTAAGTGCATCTGGCCACTCAAGATCCACCCACTCTACTGCTTTACACACCGGGCCAACCTAAAAACACACACACTATAGTGTTATGAACATGCACGATACATTTTACTTCATGTCACAGTTGCACATAATGTAAACAAACCTGATTTGTACAGCCCAAAAACCTTCTCCCAGTGTTACTGCCTTCGAATGCAACATATCTCCTCAGTTTTAGCCCATGGTCACATGGAACTTCTCCATCAAGATCTAGGCCCTCCCATTCGGAGTCATAGATCGTCCTTGGTACCTATAGGTAAACGCAAAGCTGAAATCGAACACGATTGCATGCACATATGGAGCTCAGATCGAGAGATTTACCATTGCCTAACCCTAGCCCGAGAAAACAGAGGAACTCACATCATGGAAGGAATACTCGATGTCGAAGAGAAGGCTGTCGCTGCTCGACTGGTCGTCCTCACCGTTCAAGGACAGCATGGCGAATGCATCGTCGCAGGCGACGGCGACGGCGAGAGAGAGAGAGAGAGAGAGAGAGAGAGAGAGAGAGAGAGAGAGAGAGAGAGGAGAGGAGAGGAGAGAGAGAGAGAGGAGAGAGAGAGAGAGTAGCCCTTCTACCGCTGCAACGATGACTAAATTGACATGTTACAATAGTTTAATGGATACCATGCCCTTTCCCTAGATTACTGTCTCCTGCCTGATATGGATTCTCTTCACACATTCTCATTTCAAATATTAAACCTGCACTCCCTCCATCCCAATTTCATTGCCTAACGAAAACATACCAGTATATTACATCATCCAAAGAAACAAAATCATGTCAACTACAAGGTACTTATGCATCACTTCTTCAGTCATGGTTTCACAAAACATTACATTATAATCTCTCAACAAACATAACCACAACATGGTTTCACAAAACATCACATTACAATCTTTCAACAGACGTAATCAGAGAAACAAGTATATTACATCAACTCAAGAAACAAAATCATGTCGACTACAAGGTACTTACACATCACTTGTCCTGTCATGGTTTCGCAAAACATTACATTAAAGTCTCTCAACAAATAAAATAACAGAAAAAAGTATAGTACATCATCTCAAGAAACATAATCATGTCAACTACATTGTATTTATGCATCACTAGTCCAGTCATGGTTTCACAAAACATTACATTACAATGTCCCAACAAACATAATAACAGAAACAAGTACGGTACGTCATCTTAAGAAACATAATCATGTCAACTACAATGTACTTATGTCTTATTACAACAACGATGGTTTCATTGAGTGACATGTCTGAAAATCTCAATAGCTCGCACAACATTATATCACAATATCTCAACAAACATAATCACAGAAGCACGCTCTAAATGCAACAACATTCAATATTACAAATACAGGCAGGGGAACCCCGCGGTCCATATGACAAGCCCAGGGTAGAAGCTCTCATCAGATCTCATCAATGTCGATCACCTCATTCTGTTCAGCCACTACAGGGGCATCTACATCCACTATAACCTGTTCAACAACATCAGAAATGGTACCAAGGAAGAACACCTTCCTGGTTCGCTTCTTTCGCCACATAATCTGCATAAGATCTTCAGTATCCAAAACATCTATGAATTGCTGCTTCTTATGATGCCACCACCGGATTTTTGCCATCTGCTTAGGGCCAATACTGATTTCCTTACCGATCATCTCTCTCATTTCATCAAGAGTTATGTTTTTGGAATCGACAGTGATCTCCACAATACATGACGAAACTGGCTTATTAACTCCCTCATCAAGTTTTGCCATGTATGAATCCACCTCTATGCGTATACTGAACTTATCTAGATCAACATCTATTGGTCCGTATTCTCTAGGAGCAGAAGCTCTGGCAGCAAGATCTCTAGCATCTGCATATATATCATCAATCATCGCTTCAACTTTCACCTTATGATCAGCTGCACAACACTGCCAAACCATCTGAAGCTCATGGGAGTGCTCAATTTGCTGATAGGTATCATTCATGTTGCGCCACACCAATTTTGTCCTCTGTCTAGAACCCTAGGGAATTCTAGCGGCAAGCATATCTACCAGCTGCGAAACAGACACAACCTCTTTGCAATTCACAAGCAGATGCACATCTTGCCCGAACACAACCCTCTCGCAACCAAAATCAAGCTTTGCAGTGTACTGCCGAACATGAACTGTGAACTCATATAGGTCCCTTGTATCAAAGCTGTGCCTAATTTGATTAAAAAGGGGAACATTTCAGTTCATTCGATTCTATTATGCTGTAACTAATCTACTTGCAAGATAAGACATAGATAAGAAAAATTCACCTCTCGCTCTTCTCCCGGGTTTTTTTCTTCGAGATCTGAGTGCTGCATCCGCCCACCGGAGCTGAACAATCCGCCGCCGGCCTTGCGTTTCTCTTCAACCTACTGCTCGTAGGTACCTTGGGAGCAGAATCCTTGCTGGCCTCCTCGCTAACCGGGGCTGAAGACCTCGCCGCTGCTACGCGTTGAGCCCCAAACTTGGGCCCCGACGGACCCTTTTCAGTCGGCGACGTAGCTACAACCTTCGCCTTGCAAGACATGCTAGGCCACCGCCACCGGATTCAGTGTCGGGGGAGGGAGAAAAAAGGTCCTCCGCTGCCAGCAGATTTAGGGTCGGGGAAGGGAAGAAAAGGGACTGCCGCCGCCGCCGCAACAAGATTCAGTGTCGAGAGTTAGGAAAGTACAGTAATGGATTTTCCCCTACGACACGTGCAGGGTGGCTAAGAAGAGTGACCAGCGAAGGAGGGGCACAACAGGAACTAGTGTAACAGAATATCCTAACTTAACGGGCGCGATTTGAAAATATTGGGTTTGGCCATCATTCACTCGAAAGACCCCTCTCAGCAATTGGCGCCCAACTTTTCGAATCGCGGTGATAAAAATCAACTTGGGTACCACGTTGCCTGGCCACCCCAACTTTCGGGCCGCAAAATGATATTCTCACACCGATGGGAGCAGTCTGTGAGAGCAGGCAAAGCCCCGCCGTCCGTTCTGTGGTACATATGCCTATTTCTCAACAACTCTGGTGTCCTTGCCTGTGTTAAGCAGATGTAAAAGATTACATGAAAATATTCTTTAGAAGTAAGCATCAAATCGCCCTTCATGAGAAGGAACGAGAAGGGGACGATGATGATGACAAGGTGGAGAAGGTGATGGATGCGCATGATTTCTCCAGTCGCAAACGTCTGCTTCTCTCCCGCTATGACTGAGGGGGAATGTTAGACATTATGTATGGTTGGGATAGAGATAGGATTAGTTTAAATGTAATGATGTTCTTATAGTCCAAGTCTCCCCCTTCGTGTACGTCTATATAAACCCCACAAGGGTCATTGCAATGTACAACAAAATATTAGGAATTCAATATTTTCCACATGGTATCAGAGCGGTTAGCCTCATGGCGCCGATCCTAGGTTCTTTCACCAATTCCGTAACGTGCCGCCCCCGGGGAGATTACTCCTCGGGAGCACGACACCCGGTCCCGATCAAAGATCGGATCGGTTTTTAGATTAGATTAGATCCAATTTTCGAATTCTTCAATCCCTAGATTAGATCCAATTTAGCCAAATAGAATCCTTAGATCTCTATGATCCTAGTCCTCTGGTGAAATCAGTACAAGATCACGTGCTCTCTGCGGTGCACGGCAGCGACCGATGCGGTCAGAGGACCTGCATGGTGTTGGATCACGGGAGGAGTACTTCCGTGCACCTATGACGTGATACAATCTTCCTAGTCATGTCTACATGCAGCGCCAACAGCCGTGATACAGTAGGAGCGACGGTGCATCACCAGCCAAGGCAGGATGAGGGACACGCAACTACCGAGGAACATCAGCCAAATCGCGTCGCAGCTCCACCAGGGCACAGGGGCCTGGGCTCCACGATAAGACCGGCCATAAACCTTCAAGCACGCCATCTACTCGGTGTAGGCTGATAACCCACAAGTATAGGGGCTCGTGTGTAGCCTTTTCGATAAGTAAGAGTGTCGAACCCAACGAGGAGCTAAAGGTAGGATAAATATTTTCTCAAGTTCTATCAACCACTGATACAACTCTACGCACACTAAACATTTGCATTATCTAGGAAATAAAACTAGAGCAATAATACGAGTAATAGAGATAGCTTTGCATGATAATAAATAGCAAGAAAGTAAAGCTAGTTGCTACAGCAATACAATACACTAAACTAAAAGAACCATGAGTGTGGAATAGTGGTGGTAATTGTGGTGGCTTTGTCCAAGTTTAAATAGCGAATAGATCAGGTTCATTGTCTTCGATGCAGTTTTCTATATGGGAGAGGCTAAATATACATGCGCTTCACTACTTGGAATTAAATGTACTATATGATTGGATTGTTAGCAAACATCCATAAGTACTAATCAATGCATTAAGGTTTCCCCAACCATAGCCTTAAGTTCAATGGTCCTCTTACTCCCATACATGCAACGTTCCGGTTCGCGTCCTCAGGTTTCTGTCACTCTGGCAGAACTTCCCCTTCCTTTTACACACATTACAAACCCTATGATGTTTAATCCATGCGCGCACAAATATAATTGACACCAAAGGACTATACCATATCAACATACAAAATGAACCAAAGACGTTCGACCATTCAATCTAAGAACAAAGAAACTACGCAAACATGATATAGATCATAGGATTATAACTTATAACATCAAACACCATGTTTACATAGGACAGTACAGAGTGTGTGGGAGAATGAACCACTGCATACTAGGAGGATTAGGTGATGGAGATGGCGGTAAAGATGGTGAAGAGGGCGGCGGCGGCGCCAGTGGCGGCACGGGGGACTCCTTCCCTGCCGCCGGTATCATGGGGGAGCACCGCCCCTTAGCCCCTTTCTTCATGGCTTCTTGGGAGCCCTCCCCATGGAGATGGGATCCATGGAGGAGGCAAAAACGTGGCTTTGGTGGCTGCAAATTCGTGGGTGGAGATGCCCTGGGTGAATTAGGTTTCGTCCCTTTATATAGCTTCTCGGATTCCCGTCATCCTATCTTGGGCTGCAGTAAATCAGTTCTAGAAGGTCCGTCTGTATTCAGAATCAGCTAAATTTTATGTCTAGAACGTTTGTCGCGAAATTTCCAACAACTTTGTAGTTGAGGAATTTTCCGTTTGACGCCGTGTTCGACCCGAAACGTGATCATATTCAAAAAGAGTTCTGAGACAGATTTCTGGAAAAATCCCAATTTGACTCCAACAAGGTTTCCACTTGTATTCTTTGTAATTCCTACACATCAAAGTGCAAAACAAGAACATTATGCACTTTTGCAACTATTAGTAGGTTAGTCCAAATAAATTATAAACTTTATATAAAAAGGAGTGTCAAAAGCATATTATTAGCATAAAACTATAAAAAATTATAGATACGTTATGAACGTATCATAGGCCAACGCCAATCTGCAGTGCACATGCATGCACTAGAAGACAACATGCACTTGGAGATGAGCCATCAATCCACTGCACTGGGAATTTTTGTATAGGATCAACGACGCCTGTGCGGAACTGCCGATCTACTCCAACATCTGTGCTGCGCCGACCAACCGAGATTCAATCTACTATACGCCGTCCCTGACCTGGCTTGTAGCTTGGGATACGGGAGGGCCGGTAGGTGTCATGCAACTCCCGGCCAAACGACGAACACTATCTGAATACTCTGGACCATCAAGATGAAGGAATACACCCACCTCCAAGATCTGCACTGCACCGAGATGCACTACATCGACCCGAACATCTATGACATCAAGTTGTACGACTACATCAAGATCTTCGTCGAGTACATCCATGATCGACATCATGCACATGCCAGGCCAGTGTAGAACACTACTACGCCGACTTCTCTGACATCAAGACTTCGAAATCATCACTGCCATAAGGGACGCCTTCGAGCGAACGATCATCGCCGACACGTCTACTCCTTCATCGCCGACACATCACCGCCAAGGTCTACATCAACATGGTCTTCATCAACATCTTCATCAACACACACCGCCACCGCCGCTACATCGTCCACACGATGGACATACAACTACGACGCCCTCTGACAGTACACGTACTGCAAGGCATGAAGACGGCATGGCCGCGTCCACGACCCCGACGACGGCATCGACTACGTCCATGACACCGACGACTGCATCAACAAACCGGCTTCACAATTGTGATGCACCTACGACCGTGCATACGGTTCTGGAAAAACCGTGTGTGCTCGGTGACTTCCTCTAGTCCTGGCACAACTGGTGGTCTCACTTATGACCGCGTCCAAGAGACGCCCCGACAGTACCTTCATAAGGTGCAGAACATCCAAAACCATAGCTCCGTCAACAACAATAACAATAAAAAACATGCAATTTTTTGTGCCTCCGGCAATGGCGGCCACACAACATACGACGAATATGACATCGACCACACCCACCTCGACCACGGCTACATCATGATCGGATACCTCAATATCGACATCAAGAACAACGTCTACAATAACTCAAGAACTCTAGTCAATAGCATCCACGTTGTCACTTGCGTTCACGCCACTCCCGCTGTGACTGTGGGAGGAAAGAGAGGCACCAGAAGGGGACACAGTCACCGCCCCTAGGTGCCAGCCATGACCATGTTCACGCAGGTGATGATGATAAGGAGGTGAAGACGACGGAAGCGCAAGACTTCAAATCTAGTCGCAAGCGTCCGCTTCACTCCCGCTACGACTGAGGGGGGATATTAGAATACTGATACATATACGTATATGAGATAGACTAGGAATCTAAGATCATCTTGTACTCCAAGTGTACCTACCCCTTGTAACTCTATATATACCCCCACGAGGGTTAAATCAATACACCAAAATATTAGGGATTCATAAATTTCCACAGATGTATGTCGTTTCACCGAATCCTATTATGTGCCTTTACCAAGAGGCAATAGTCTAGCCCATGAAAATACTAATAGTAGTGATCATTCGGAGTTCACCGGCGCTTAAAAATTTCAACTCACAGAGTACCATGAATTGATACCATTGATCTTACCTCACAAACATGTGAAAAACACTTCATTTTAGTCGGCTGAGTAGGAGGAACTTCACTTTTGTCTATTGGCATGCGAGGGACAATGCCCTCCTTAGAGGGATCAGTTACGTGTTTATAGGATTGGAAAAAGCCCCCAATTGATAGCATTTACATCGAGTGTTACAAGTAGAGAAAGAGACCATGGGATAGATGGACAGGGACCGAGTGGTGTACTACACCATGTTGTTACAAAGTCTTTACAATTTATGATTGTCACTCCCATTAATCTAAACCTTGGAAGCAATGGAAAGATTTAAATTATGTTATATGTTGATCCAAATTCTACAAAGTAAAGGCCAACTTCTGACGGAGCGGAGCGAGGCCCATCGCCGGAGGCTTGGATCGTTGATGACCTAGGTTACCATCGCTATATATACCTCTTGTAAGCCGCCGGCTGGTATGAGTTGCATCTGTGAAATCCCCGGCGTTATGTAAACACTCCCCGTATATTGAAGTTCTGTTGGCTGGCGCCCGTGGTTTTTTCCTCTCTTTGTTTGAGAGGGTTTTCCACGTTAAATCTGTATCCCCCTTTGCTGTGATTTCATTTTCATTCTTTGTTATTTGATTGTCGCAAAGCTAACAAGTGGTATCAGAGCCCCAGATTCTAATCTAGGGTTCGTGACATGTTGTCATTGAAGTTCGATCTACCGCAGCTAGACTACACCATGAGATTCTGCTTTGTGGCAGGTGAAGATGCGGGTGATTCTCGCCCAAACTTCAGATCTGGATGAAGCGCTGGAAGGATTTGGGAAACCGGATGTGAAGAGCTGTTCCGACGACGAGAAAAGAAAGGGCCGTAAGGATTTGTATTTGATTCAACTTCATATGTCCAATAATATTTTGTAGGAAGTTTTGGAAGAGAAATCTGCTGCTGCTCTTTGGCTAAAACTGGAAATGATCTGCATGTCAAAGGATCTAACCAGTAAGATGCATGTGAAGATGAAGTTGTTCTCGCATAGATTGCAGGAAGGTGGATCGGTAATGCATCACTGAGCTATTTTTAGAGAGATTGTTTCTGATTTGCAATCTATGGAAGTAAAATATGATGATGAGGATCTAGCTCTATTACTCTTATGCTCGCTGCCTAATTCTTATACATACTTTCATGATACAATATTTTTGAGCCGTGATAAAATAACCCTTGATGAAGTACAAGAGGCCCTCAAATAGAGGGAAAAGATGAAAACTATGGTGCAGGCAGATGGGGCATCATCCAAGGCTGAAGCTCTGCAAGTTCGTGGTAGGACCGAGCAAAGATTTAACAACTATGGCAACCGAGATAAGAGCAAAGCTGGCAGAAGTCGTTCGAAGTCCAAGGGAAAGGACAAGTTCTGCAGGTATTGTAAGAAATCTAATCATGTTATTGATGATTGTTGGAAGCTGCAGAATAAGGAGAAAAGGAATGGGACTTACCAACCGAAAGATAAGGATCAAGGTACTGGTAGGCTACTGTTGTTTCTGGTGATAGTTCTGACGGTGAATGTTTAGCCGTTTTTGCTGCTTGTGCTTCTCGTGATGATGAATGGATACTTGATACTGCATGTTCGTTTCATATTTGTTGTAACAAAGATTGGTTCAGTTCATACGAGTCTCTGCAGACTGGAGATTTTGTACGTGTGGGGAATGACAACCCATGCCATATTGTCGGAGTTGGATCTGTTAAGATCAGGACACATGATGGCGTGACGCGTACGTTGAACGAGGTGAAGCACATACCAAGCATGGCCAGAAATCTGATCTCCCTGAGTACCATGGACGTTGATGGATACAAGTACGCCGGTGAGCGTAGGTTGTTAAAGGTATCAAAAGGTTCTCTTATTCAGATGATAGGTGATATGTATTCTGCTAAGTTATACGTTCTTAGAGGTAGCACTTTGCTTGGTATTGCTGCTGCTATTACTTCTCATGATTCTAATGATTGTGGTAAAACAAATCTATGGCATATGCGTCTTGGGCATATGAGCTAACATGGCATGGCAGAATTGGTTAAAAGAGAGCTGATTGATGGTTGCAACTTGGGTAAGTTTGAGTTCTGTGAGCACTGCGTTTTTGGTAAGCATAAACGAGTTAAATCCAATGCTTCCGTTCATACCACCAAAGGCGTATTAGATTATGTGTATGCTGATGTATGTGGACCTTCCCGTAAGACTTCTATTGGTGGTGCTAATGACATGCTTACTATTATTGATCACTACTCAAGAAAAGTGTGGCCATATTTTCTGAAACATAAATCTGATGTTTTTGATGCTTTTAAGAAGTGGAAAGTTATGGTAGAAAAGCAAACTAAAAAGAAGGTAAAGGTACTACATACTAACAATGGTATGGAATTCTGTTCTAATGAGTTTGAGGAGTTTTGTAGTAATGATGGTATGATCAGGCACCACACCATCCCTTACACTCCTCAACAGAATGGCGTGGCTGAGCACATGAACAAAACCATCATCTCGAGGGCTTGCTGTATGTTGTCCAATGCAGGTATGCATAGATGTTTCTGGGCTGAAGCAGCCAACACATCGTGCTACCTCATCAATAGGTCACCTTCTATTCCTGTTGGGGATATACTTTCTGGGTATCCTCATAGTTCCTCACTGATCAGGGTGGCCCACTTCGGGTTAGAGCTTTGCTTCACGGGCGGCCCAGTCAGGGAGAGAAGACGGAGTCCAATCCGGCTACGGGAAGGCCCAGAAGACTTACCGACTTAGGCCCATAATGTTACTTGTAGTTCAAGATGTACTCTGTAACCAACTCTTAGTCATAGCCGGATAGATCTCTCCTGTAAACCCTAGGCCGGATATCTAGATAAGCCGACCTAGGGAGAGCCTTTAGGGCAACACCTTACAACCCAATACTTTAGACCCTCAACTCGCACAGGAGAAACCCTTGTAACCCATATTCCGGCTCTGCCGTATTACTGGATTGCTAGCAGGAGTAGGATCCGTCCAAAGGCGGTGGATTCGAACCTGGGTAAACTTGTGTGCTCACCGTCCCGGAACACCGTACGTCTCACACCCCTCTCTTCCGCACGCCTCGAGGACCCCCTCATGGCGTACTTGTCATCAATCCGACGACAGTTGGTGCCCACCGTGGGGCAAGCGAGCTTCGGATCTGCGTTCCGAGCGGAATCTGCAAGAATCGGCGAGACTATTGCCGTCGGTCGCATCCTCTATGCCAGCGACGTCCCTCTCATCGTTCTCGACGAGACTTGGATTCCGGCTAGGGAGTCCGTGACTGCATACACAATCATGTCTTTTGGCGAGATCGATGTTTACATCGGTTTCGCTGAACCTGCCCCACCCACCCTAGCGGTGATGCTAGAGGCAGAAGAATCTTCTGGATCCGCTTTGTCCATGGAGGCGGCAGAGTTCTGGATCTCAGAAAACCCTAATCCCACCCAGCCCGCACCAGTTGCGGAGATAGTGGAGAAATCCGTGCATAAAGAAAACCTAGCGGTGCAACTCGAATCTGGAGTGGATCTCCCTGGAGAAGCCGGATCCCAGATCGACCCACCCGTGGAAGTCGAAATTCAGGAGGAGCATATCAACGACACTGATTCTGGCTCTGATGACGCCAGGACAGACAAGCCTTTCCTGAGGTACACACTGAGACGTATGATACTGCAAGGCGAAAGCGCGGATGCAATCCTCGAGACCATCAAAAGTTTCGACATGGCTGATCGCGAAAGCCGCAGGTACCTCAAGAAGCACGCGTCGCACTTTGCTGGATACGTGGGATCCGGATCCGGCTCTACCGATGCTGGAGAAAACACCGACTCTGTGCTGGAGGCAATTGGAACAAACGCCGACGTACCCGCATCCTCGGATGAATCGATGACGTCAGCAGATTTCCGAAAGTTCTCCGTGGAATATGAAGAGGAGTATAACTCCAAAGCTGTAGAAGAAGGAGAAGCCATGGATGAAGGATCCGGGGAACACTCTACCAAATCGCAGGATGACATGGACGTCGAAGGTAATCCCGAAGTCTAGATGTCCGAAAGTACCGATCAAAGCTTGACTCCGGGAAACGTACCCAAAGCCGTCTTTGCTACCAGCGCTGCCAAGAAGGCAAAGAAGAAGAACAAGACCCCGGAAAAACCCTCTGGCAGAAGAGGTGATTACCGAGGAATACGAAGAAGACTCGGATGGAGCACTTATCCCAGAAGAGCTGAAAAAAGAAGAATCGGTGGATGGACACGTGATCACCGAAGGTGCGCGTAAACTCATCGATGCTGCATTAACCACACCTATCCCTACAGCTGCAGAACTCACTGTTGAAGAGCTGGACGAAAGGGCCCAAGCCCTAGAAGCGTGTCGTCAACAACTCCTGGATGAAGCCAAAAACATTGAGGAGGAGAAGAAACGCATGGCAACTAAGGACTACATGTCTCGGTTGCATCAGAAGACACGGAAGCGTCACACAAATGACGACCAATTCCCACATGTCCGTGCCGTCCTTTTCGGGGATGAGATGGGGAAGCCACGGAAAGATAGCAAAGGAGATTGGGTATATCCAACCCCAGTACAGAATACCGTGGCGGCCCGTGAAATTTTATCGGCTAATCCAGGTCCAGAGGAGATCCGTTTGGGTATCAAACTACTCCACAAAGGACTGGAGCAGCAAAAGGTCGCCCTGTCCGAAAGTCAAAAACTGGTCTCGGATTCCGACCAATGTCGCACAGATCCGGCATGGGCTGACGTAAGACCCCATCGCGTCTCGGAGCAGTATTATCGCCCCGAACACCGGGAAGATAATTATTCAAGAACCGGATCATCAGGACAACATTACATAACCGCGCGTAACTGGAGCAACGTCGCTCCAGCGGCCGAAAAAGAGGCCATTGCTGCACTGAATCCGAGAAACCCTCCCCGACGAGAGTCTAACGATCGAAGGGGAGAAGATAAAGAGAAACGTCAGGAGGAGGATCGTCAAAAAATGCCACCTCCTAGACATGCAAGCCGTCCGGCTGAACCTCACCTTGGTGGGAATGACAGACGAAGGAATGACGGAAACCATGCTGGTACAAGCCGGCAGGGGGCTCGTCGTAGTGAAGACCCTCCCCGGAACCGGAATAATGACGCTCCGGACGGAGGCCGACGATCAGCCGGAAACAGTTCAGCTGCTCCACCCTCTCCACCAAGCAGTCATCACAACGGCTCCCAGGGGGGACAAGGAGGACGACGTGGCGGAGGAGGTGGCGGCAGAAGCCGAAGTCTGGCTCCAAGGCACCACAGCTACAGCCGACATTCGGGACGATCTCTATCCCCAAACAACGCATGACACAGGATCAACTCCAATATAGAGGTGCGGCACTACGAAAACGATGATATCTATGTGGGCCCAAAGTTCTTTGGACCATGCATCAGAGTTACAAGATTCCTGGAAGGATTTGCCATCTCAAGACATATCCAAGCCTACGACGGCATTGCTCGGCCAGATACCTGGCTTCAGGATTTTTTCCAAGCTTGCTGCATCGCTAAAGGAGGAAACAGCCTGGTCGCAACCCGATATCTCCCACTTCGGAAGACGGCACGATCATGGCTCAATGAACTTCCGGAGAACACCATCCATAACTGGTATGACATGCAAAGTGCATTCTTTCGGAATTTCGAAGGCACATATCGGAGGCCCTGTGTGGTCGGAGACCTATAGTGTTGCACCCAGAAAGCCAGAGAAACTTGCCGGGATTACCTCCTACGATGGATCGACACCAAAAACTCTTGTGAAGGAGTAAACGATCAAACCGCAATTGAAGCTTTCATTGCAGGACTCCCAATTGGTCTACTACGTCACCGCTTGAAGTGTGACAAGGTCACTGATTTGGGGGAGTTGATAGAAACAACGAGCAAGTATGCAGATGCTGACGATGATGTAGAGGGATTACTCAATGTCCTAGCTGTGCCTCCGTCGGCAAGACAACCAAAGAAACAAGCTCAGAAGCGCAAAAATACCTCGGAAGAGAAACCCAACGTGGAAACAGCGATGGTTACTACTATTTCCGGGTCAGGAGGACGAGGAGGATGCGGCGGAGGCCGCGGGCGTGGCCGTGGGACATCAAGGGTCCAGGGTAGAGGAGACCAGCAACCAGGCGAAACCTACTCTTGGCCCGACATTGCCAATAACCCATGTGTGCATCACGTAGACGCCAATGGGGGCTCGTCCCACACCAACGCTGAGTGTCGTTTCAATGACGACATCAAAAGAGATGACACCGCGGGCTACAAAGCTAAGCGGAAGAAGGGAAATAAAAATCCTGAAAAAGACAAAGAGACCAAGGAAGATTCCGACATGGAGGAAGCTCATGCTTCAAATCCCAAGCCGGAAGGGAAGAAAACTTTTCCCACCAAGAAGGACACTTACGTCACCTTCCTCGGATCTCAACCAGCAAAGGTCAAGAAAGCATTTCTACACGAGTTCAATGCAACAGTTCCGGCTGTCCCCCAATACTTGGACTGGTCGGAAGTGGCAATCACATTTGACCACGCTGATCATCCGCCTAAGTTGCACATGCGAGGAAAATATGCCTTAATCGTCAACCCACTTATTGACGGTTATGGTTTCTCCAAGACCCTCATGGATGGTGGTAGCAACATCAATATTCTCTATGTCGAAACGCTACGCCAGATGAAGATCTCGGAAACCCAGCTGAACCATAGCTCTGTGATCTTTCACGTAGTTGTCCCAGGAAGACAAGCTAATTCCCTGGGAGAGATTACTTTGGATGTCACCTTTGGAACTCCAAAGAACTATCGGACGGAGGCACTTTCCTTCGATGTGGTCCCGTTCAAGAGCGCGTACCACGCTATATTCGGACATCCGGCTTACTAGGCTTTTATGGCTCGTCCGTGTTATATTTACAATATGATGAAAATTCCAGGTCCCAACGGTGTGATCACCATCAGGGGAGACCCGAAGAAAGCGTGAGAGTGCGAGGATGGAAATGCCGCCTTTGCTGAAGCCATGCTGCACGCCCAGGAGTACCAGGAGATCAAGAAGAGCATAGATCCGTCCGAGATGCCCGCAATAAAGAAGGAGGTGACAAAGCCAAATCCGGAGTTCAAGGCATCAGAAGAGACGAAGAAGACACCATTGAAGGACGATGACCCCTCCAAGGTGACCTAGATAGGCGTAGGCCTAGGTAGCGCATAGGAAAGCGCGCTCGTCAAGTTCCTCCAAGCATGTCGTGGTGGTGTCACGACAGATGCCATGTATAGGCTGAAGGTGGGGACTAATACACGCTAGGGGAATCCAGGGAGGGATAGCGAAGTGATTCTCCACACAAGAACTTGTATCAATTTTCTTCTAAGGTTACAAGTGCTCCTAGAGCTGTATTGGCGAGAGGAGGAAGAAGAAGCTCTCTTACTCTCACCCACAAACCTCACCTGAAACCCTAAATCTTAACAGAAATGTTCTGAGAATAAACTGCCAACCCCTTCTACTGAAGCCCTAGCCCCCCTTTTATAGGGGAGGCTCGGTTTCAGCCTAGGGCATACGTGGAGGCATATTCCTAAGAATATGCCTCCTCCCGAAGTGGTAAACCGACCGGGGTGCTTTTTCCCCCACGTCACCTATGCTTTAGCTACGTGAGCCACTACGGCGCCCTCGTCAGCTGACACAGGCGTCGTCACGCTTGTCGGCCGCGCCCCGGTGGTCCTGTCCTTGCTCGCTTCGCTCAGACAGTGCGTACCGGGGCACCTTTTGACCAGCGAGATTCCTTCCTTCTCCTAGAAGGTTACTGCGTCCCGGACGATGGTTCATCCGGCCACACCCTTTTCCTGCATACAGGTTAGACATATGATTCCGACTTACCGCTTAAGTCGGATGAGGGCTAGTTAGGCGAACGCCCCCAGGTCCGGATTACCCCGTGATTTGGCCTGCCTTGAGGTGACCCGGCCGGCATCTGCTTTGGCCTTGCCGGACCTCGGCTAACTCGGCCTTTATACCATGACGTGACCCTACCCGGGGGTATCCCCCCAACATTAGTCCCCGAAGCTGGTGCGGTCTTAGCCGCCTTGGCCGCTAAGGCCACATCAGGTTCCATCTTGCGCTCCGGTCATTATTTGCCGAGTTACCTCTGTACCTCGGACGGCTTGGATTTACGTTCCCTTCGCACATTGCAAGTTCTCACTTGCCGGCCGGGTTACCACAGATCTATCCGAGTCTTACTTCCTTCTCTCGTACGCCAGCCCATGTGAAGGGTAATCATTATGTTGTCTTATTTTAAGGGACTGTACAGTAACTGCCGCAGTAATTTGTCAGTTATCACTGTGCGCGGGTCACGTCACGCCTGCCCCCTCGTTTACCGCATCAGTGCGTCATGTCACAGGATTCTTTCCGCCCTGTGGCCTTCCGTGTGGCTCCTCACTGATTGGTCCGGACGGGCAATACACGGCCACATCGTGTGGCCGGTCCACAGGGTGCGATCCTACTCACCTCTGATGGGGGTGGTTAAATAGCGGAGGGGTGTGTTCCTTAGGATTTTTCCCCTCCGCACGCCTCTGCCTGCTGCTAGTCCCCTTCGTCTTCCTCGCGACTGTGCCGCCACTAGCACTGCCAAAAAATAGCGTCGCCGCCGCACTTCGCTGTTTCACCTCCGTGTCTCCGTCACTGCGACGCCAATCCCCCGCTACGGGTCGTCGCCAATCCAAGCCACTGTCTCCTGCCGCCTCCAGCGCCAGTGATGGCTTCGAGGAGCAGATGGGGGAAGAAGAGCTCGCCATTGCTGAGCAGGAGATGGAGGAGGACACCGCCGCTGCGGACCGCGGCGTATGGGCCGGCTCCTGGGTTCACCAGGACGATCTGGACTGGTTCTACCGGACCAGACGTATCCCCGCCGCTGTCGCTGCTTGCCTTGCCTCCGCCGAGCTAGCTCCTTCGCCCAACCCCGGGGAGTTTGTTGTGTTCCTGTCTCATTTTCAACGGGGCTTCGGACTCCCGGTGAGTGATTTCTTCCATGATTGGCTCAACACCTACCATCTCCAGCCGCACCATCTTCCAGCCAATGCCATTACTTCTCTCTCTGCCTTCGCTTCTACGATTGAAGGCTACGCCGGATTATGGCCCACAAAGGAGCTGTGGATCCGGTTTTTCGCCCTTCGCCGCAATGTTATTCCCGACATTCACACTGACCCGGAGGACAAGCGGCTCACTCAGTTCGGAGCGGCCTCCATCTCACCCCGGAGGTTCTCAGTTTTCCCCCGGGTCACAGGGCTTGAATCCTGCAAAGGGTGGGCCCGGACGTTCTTTTACGTCCGGAACACGGGCACCGAGATTTGATCCGGTTGCTCCCTTATACCCCGGGCCCGCCGAACACGGATCTGTGGGACGCTGTTCCGAGGAAACCTACAGCCCTGGCCAACCAAGTGAATAAGAGGTTCGCGGACCTAAAGGAGCTCGGGTTGCGCAACGAGGATGCGATGATCACTTTCGTGCGCAACCGAATCTCCCCTCTCCAGAAGCGCACCCACAAGGTGTGCCATATGAGCTACGGCCGCGATCCCAACCGGACTTCATCTTTCGAGCTGAACAATACGGAGATCTTCCGCCGGGTTAAGGCTCTCTTCACCACTCACAAGGACTTCTCCTCTGACTGGATTTGGGGGATTAAGCATTTCTGCCGTGACCGGCTTCCTCCCATGGTAAGTTTCATGTAGCAAACTTACCCTGGACCAGTTACTTGTCTATTATTGTTGCATTTTTGATTCGTCTGTTTACTCTTTTCCTCAGCTATTCCTTTAGCAAACGCTCGAGGACGGCACGGATCCGGCCCTTAAGTGGGCACCGGACCGGGAGACTTCGGACGTGGAGGATCCGGACCAAGAGATGTTTCTCCCCATGACCGACACCACGAAACGACCCACGGGTAACTTCTCTTCTGCTAGAGATTGGCCCGATGATGAAGATTACTCGGATATCGAGATAATTGAACCGTTTGAGGCTGTCCCCCTGTCTTTTGCTTTTCCGCCATCAGCTCACGCTGGTGGCCATATCCACGAGGATCCTCCTCTCGCCACAGGCGAGCCAGTTCCGGTGGCGCCGAAGAAAAAGCACGCGGCCTCCGCAAGCTCTTCCTCCGGACCTTCCGAGCCCGTTAAAAGGCGAAAGAAGGCCCCAGCACGAAGGGCTCGGAAACCCAGAGCAGCCGAAACCTCGGATGCGTAAGTCCTTCTTTCTTCTGTAACTCGCTCTTCCTTACTTCGTCGTAATTTTCCTTCTGACGTTACCTGATTTCACAGGGCTCCGGTGGAGGTCCCTCAGAGTGGGTCCAGTATCTCATCGCCTCTTCGGGCCAGCCCTTCACCCCGTCGTGACGACGACTCACGTCCGTTGAGCCCCATTCCGGAAAGCTCTGCGGCCGCTCCGGATCATCCTGGGGCGAGGGGAACTGGCCCAGCCAGAACAACGGCAGCCACTACCTCGGCGACGCCAGAACCAGCAGCCTCTAAAGCTACCTCGATTCCAGCATCGGCAGCAGCACCAACCCCGGCAGCGAAAACGTCAGCGCCGGCACCAAGTCCAGCGACGAAAGTAGCAGCGCCCAGTTCCTCTACATCTTCCGAGTCCTCTCAACCTCGGCAGGGGAAAACCGCTGCTACGGCTTCCTCTTCCCAGCAAGCCAAGGGCAAGAAGACTCAAGATGTTGCCAAGCCCAGCACTGCCGAGACTAGGCAACACACCCTTGAGTCCATGCTACCCAAGAGGACACCAGCGGCAAAGGACGCGCCTGCCGAGCCAACCGAGGCTCAGCAGTTGGTTCTGCACACCAGCCCCGCCCTTGCCTTGGTGGAGAGGAAGGAGGCACATGCTAAGGGTTTGGTGACGCCACATATGCCCTCAGGTGAACGGTACCCCCCGAGCCTGATGGAGTTCGTCATGAACTGGAACAAGGCCGAGGTAATCCATGAATCTGATCAAGTGAATACCGCCACCAAGGCCATTAGCCTCGCTGGACGGATGATGGAGGTATGCCGTTTCTCCTTTGCAAATTGTAGATAATAACCATTAGTCCCCGAGCCTCCGGGGGAGTAACTTGTTACTCGGCCGGATGCTCTTTTATAGAACTAATGTAGCTCCATGATAACTTCGAACATGCACACACCTAGAGCCGGGTTAAGTTCCACTTGGCCCGGATTTTAGTACACTTCGAACATGCACACACCTAGAGCCGGGTTAAGTTCCACTTGGCCCAGATTTTAGTACACTTCGAACATGCACACACCTAGAGTCAGGTTAAGTTCCACTTGGCCCGGATTTTAGTACACTTCGAACATGCACACACCTAGAGCCGGGTTAAGTTCCACTTGGCACGGATTTTAGTACACTTTGAACATGCACACACCTAGAGCCGGGTTAAGTTCCACTTGGCCCGGATTTTAGTATACTTCGAACATGCACTAGGCTGACTTAAGTTTCTGTATCTTTTTTAGGTGACCACCAACCGCCGAAGTGCCGAATTCCAGCGCTTGTTGGATACGCATAAAAATCTTCCCACGAAACAGGCTGCACTCATCGCTAAGTACGAGAAAAGGGGTACATTTCTTTCTCATTCCTTTCCTCATTTTTCTTTACTTCGCTTGCCAAACTAATTTGATTGTTCGGTTTCCGCAGCTGGGGTGGAAGCTGAAAACAAAATAATGCGAAAGAACTTGGAGCAGATCAAGGGTACGTCCTTCTTATCTGTTCTTACCGTGCTTTTCATCATTTTACCTCCTTGGCTCGGCAAACATTCATACCTCGGCTCTGCCGGGCCAACACACGGTTTCAGCATTGCTTGAAGAAAGTGTGCATGCGCCTGACATGATGCTGCATTTTCTCGAACAAGCAGGACAGCATCAAGCCAAGCTGAAGAAGAAAGATGATGAGCTCGCCCTCCTCCGGACCAAAGATGATGACATAGCCAAGCTCAAAGCTAAAATGGCTAAGATGAAGGCGCAGCACCAAACCGAGCTGAAAAGGGTTGGCCAGGACTTCACCGAGGAAAGCGAGCGCCTCAAACTCCAAAGTGCTAAGGATCGCGAGCTCCTTCAGGAAGCCGAGGTCAAACTTGGGTCGGAAAATGCTGAGCTCGAGCAGCTTCGGAAAAGGCGTGATGCTTGCATCAAGGAGTTGACCCGGATTCACAGTCACATCTCTCATAACTTCTTTTCCTTTATCCGCCTTACTTCTCTGGGTTACTTCTCATGTCTTATTTTCTCAACTTTGTCCTTTGCCTTGTTTCCCAGGCCACTTTCCAGAGGGTACCGCCATTGCAAGTGCTGCTGTTGCCAATTTCCGCCGAGAAAGAGGTACCCCGGTAACTGCTGAGGGTGAGAGCATTCCCTTTGACATGGAGGACCTGTTGGTCAGCCTGTCTTCTCGCGTGGAAGTTATCAAGAACTACGGCAGGGACCTCCTTGATGTTTCAGTCCGGATCTTCAACGCCTTCTGGCCCGCCGATGACGCTCTGGAGAGAGTCACACAGCTCACTGAAAGGCTTTCAGAAGTTGAGACCCAGCTCGACCTCTGGCGACAATCCGCTGGCCGCGCTGCTGCCAATACCGTCCTTCACCACGTTTTGACGTGGTACGAAAAGATAGATCTCAGCCTCCTCACACGGCTGCGCACCGGGTCCAAATGGACAGATGACCCGGAGTGGGTAGCTCGGCGCCAGGCTTGCACCCACAGCCTCATTGAATATGCCCCCATTCATGAATGAACTGAGGGTCCGAGCTTCCTGGAAGCCGCAGGCGAGGAGGAAGTTGAGAACATTGAAGATGACTCGGGTGAAGACGAGGAGGACACTGCCTCGGATATCGAAGAGGGTGACGATGATGCCGAACTTCCTCCTGCTGCTCCTAAGTAAAAACACTTGAAAATTCATGAGATCCCCGGTATGCCGGATGGAATTGTATTCCAAATACATGTGATATTTTGCTACTGAGTACTTATGCCGGATTAACTTGGGCGTAGTCCCCGAGTTTATTTTTCTTGTTCGTTCACTCTTTTGGCTCGGATCGTGTCTACCTTGATTCGGTTTTACAACTTTCGGATCCCAGCCTGAAAAATTGTCTTAACAATACTGGGAAACTTTTAGACTTAGTTCAAGAATAAATACGGGGTTAGTCCGGAAAACAAACGCCGGCTCGAATAAATTCTTTTCCTTAGTCATTTTTCATGTGCTACCCAATTCCAAACTTGTTCTCTTGCTTGCCATGAAGCCAATTCTTGTTGGACAGCAGCAAGTCGAAGAGTTGGGTTTTTGGTACTCACACACTACTAATCCGAGCTAAGTAGAATAACCTATTCCAGCCGAAGCACAAATAACAAAAGACAAGAAACATTATTAAGGCAGTCCCCGAGTTACTGCTCGAGGTGCCCACATTATTTTGATAAGCTCATTGCCGACACACATCGACATATGAGATAACCCGGATACATACACTTCTTCGCTAAGCGTAGAAAGGACGAAGGAGAGCTACATTCCATGGACGTCTAGATTCCTCACCGGACCTGTCCGCCTTGTTCTTTTCCTGTGGTTTTGCATCTATAAGATAGTAAGAATCATTGTGCAATGCTTTGCTCATGATGAACGGCCCTTCCCATGGGGGGGATAATTTATGCATTCCGGTGGTACGCTGTACCAACCGGAGCACCAGATCGCCTTCCCCGAAGACCCGGGGGCATACTTTCCGGCTATGATAGCATCGGAGATTTTGCTGATATAGCGGATCTGGACAGTGCCAGTTCTCTCGCCTCTTCCAGCAGATCAACATCATTTTGTCGGGCTTCTTGCACTTCGGCTTCTGTGTATTGGGTGACTCTAGGCGAATCATGCTCTATGTCGGCTGGTAATACAGCTTCTGCCCCATATACCAGAAAAAACGGCGTATAGCCTGTTGATCGATTCGGAGTTGTTCTTAAACTCCATAGTACCGCTGGTAGTTCTTCTATCTAGCACCCCGCTGATCTTTGCAGCGCTCAATGAGCCGGGGTTTTATCCCGGATAATACTAATCCGTTGGATCTCTCCACTTGCCCGTTCGATGCGGGGTGGGCTACCGAAGCTACGTCAAGCCGGATCCTCTTATCCCGGCAGAAACGAGAAAATGCTCCTTCCGCAAAATTTGTGCCATTATCAGTTATGATACCGTGTGGATAACCGTACCTCAAGATGATATCTTTGAGAAACGTTACGGCCGTAGCTCCATCACATTTTCTTATAGGCTTTACCTCGATCCAGTTCGTAAACTTGTCCACCATTACCAGAATGTGAGTCATGTTTCCTCTTGCTGGTTTGAACAGGCCCACCATATCCAGGCACCATACGGCAAATGGCCAAGTGATTGGGATGGTCTTGAGTTTCGACATCGGCATATGCGTCTTTGTAGCGTACCTCTGACAACCATTACATTTCCTCACCAGATCTTCTGCTTGCTCTAAGGCGTTTGGCCAGTAGAATCCGTGTCGGAAAGCTTTCGCTACCAAGGCTCGGGATGAGGCGTGATGCCCGCATTCCCCCTGATGTATATCTCGGATGATTTCAAGCCCTTCGTCCGGGTCAACACACCGCTGGAGGACATTGGTCACACTTCTTTTGTATAACTCGGAATTGATGATCGTGTAAGCCTTTGCCCTCCTCTGTGCTTGCCTGGACAACACCTCCTCAGTGGGTAACGTTCCATCTTTCAAGAATTGAAATATTGGTAGTGCCCAAGCCGGTATTGGCCGCATGGGGAACACGTCCTTGTCTATCTCCATCTCATCCACCGGCATAACTTCAACCGGTCTACGCTGAGCAGTCCCCGGGTTCGCCAAAGCAGTCCCCGGGTTCGCCGAAATAGTCCCCGGGTTTTGCGCACCACTTCTCGTGTCAACGTCCATGGGCGCAGCTCCGGACTCTATGTCCTCCGGGACGTAGATGGAGTCGGATGCCGAGGATGGCCTGATGGATGGTTTCTTGAGGTGCTCTAATGCCACACCTGGTGGAATTTCCTGTCTGGTTGACCCGAGCTTCGACAGCATGTCGGCAGCCTCATTTTCCACCCAGGGTACATGATGAAATTCGCATCCCTCAAAGTAACCAGAAATCTTCTGCACATGAAATCTGTATAGTGCCATGTTTGGATCAAGGGCATCCCACACTCCGGACACTTGCTGCACTACCAAATCCGAGTCGCCAAAGCATATGATCCGACGTATACTAATTTCCTTTGCTACCTTGAGCCCATGCACAAGTGCTTCATACTCAGCGACATTATTCGATGCGGTGAAGTGGATCTGCAGCACATATTTCAACTGGTCCTTCTTTGGCGACGCGAGTACAACCCCGGCACCTAGCCCAGTTTTGGTTTTTGATCCGTCAAAGTGCATTTGCCAATAGTTCGGATCCGGAAGTGGTGGTTCGTACTGTACCTCGGCCCAGTCCACGAAAAAGTCTGCCACAGCTTGAGACTTGATGGCTTCTCTCCGGTCATACTGCGGAGCGTAAGGGGCTAACTCAATTGCCCATTTTGCAATTCTGCTGCTTGCATCCTTGTTACTCATTATCTCGGATATAGGGGCCTCACATATGACCCGGATGGGATGCTCTTCAAAGTAATGCTTCAATTTCTTGGCGGCCATGTACACGCCATACGCCACTTTTTGGTAATGTGGGTAGTTCTGCTTTGAGGATGACAACACTTCACTCAAATAATACACCGGCCTTTGCACTGACTTACCTTCCTCATCGCGCTCCACCACTATCACTGCACTTACAACTCGGGTGGTTGCGGCTATATAGAGCAACATTGGCTCTTTTGATAGTGGTGAGGCTAGCACTGGCGCCGTGGCTAACATTTTCTTTAGGTGGGTAAAGGCCTCATCAGCCTGCGGCGTCCAAATGAACTTATCCGACTTTTTCATGAGTTGATAGAGAGGCAATGCCTTTTCTCCCAACCGACATACAAACCGACTTAACGAGGCCAGGCAACCTGTAAACTTCTGGACATCGTTAAGACACTTCGGCAGTTCCATTCGTTCGATGGCTCGGATCTTGGTCGGGTTAACTTTGATACCTTGGCTGGAAACCAGAAAGCCGAGCAATTTTCCAGCCGGGACACCGAAAGTGCATTTTTTTGGGTTAAGTTTCATCCGGAACCTCCTTAGGTTTGCGAACGTTTGCCTGATATCGTCAAGGAGCGTTTTTCTTTCCTTGGTCTTGATCACCACATCATCCACGTATACCTGTACATTTTTCCCTATTTGGTCGTGCAAACATTTTTGCATACATCTCTGGTACGTTGCCCCTGCATTACGTAAACCAAACGGCATGGTGCGATAGCAATAAGCCCCATACGAGGTAATAAATGCAGTCTTTATTTGATCATCCGGATTCAGAGGTATCTGGTGGAAACCAGAATAAGCATCGATGAATGACAACAATTCACATCCAGCAGTTGAGTCTATGACCTGATCTATTCTTGGCAGCGGGAATGGATCTTTCGGACACGCCTTGTTCAGGTTCGTGTAGTCGATACACATGCGCCAAACTACTGCCACGTTCGGATCATCCTTTTTCTTTTCCACCAGCACCGGATTAGACAGCCACTCGGGGTAAAGGACCTCCATGATAAATCCTACAGCTAGCAACCGAGCTATCTCATCCCCAATGACTTTCCTCCTATCTTCGGCGAAACGGCGGAGAGGTTGCTTCACCGGCTTATCTCCGAGTCTCACATTTAAAGAGTGCTCGGCCAACTCCCTCGGAACACCTTGCAAGTCCTGTGTGGACCAAGCAAAAATGTCCCGATTCTCACGGAGGAAGCTGACGAGCTCGCTTTCCTATTTATCACTTAGCCCGACACCAATTGTTACGGCGCGCTCTGGGAACATGTCATCAACAGGAACCTTCTTGGTATCTTTCGTGGCCTGGAAGGAGACAGTTCCATGCGGGTTACTCAGCGCCGGCATATACTGCTGCGCGGACTGAGCCAATGCAGCCACCTCTTGAATTTTCCTTTTTTCCTGCGTGATCACAAGTGACTCGGCTAAGTTTGATCTGGCCGACGCACATTCCATCGAACGTCAGAAGTCCCCAGCAATTGTAATTACTCCATTTGGTCCGGGCAATTTCATTTTCAAATAGCTGATATGACAACTTGCCATGAACTTGTTCAGCGCTGGCCTTCCGAGCAATGCATGATACGTGCTTTCCAAGTTCACCACTTCGAACTCCAGATTTTCAGTTCGGCAATTGTCCCTCGTGCCGAACAAGACGTCGACCCGGACCTTGCCTATGGGCTCGCAAGAAATGCCGGGCACAATGCCATGGAAAGTTGTCCTCGTGGCCTGGAGCATGTTCTCCGAGATACCCAACTTGCGCATTGTGTCCGTGTACATGATATTTATGCTACTGCCGTTGTCGATCAGTACCTTTGAGAATCTTACGTTAATGGTAGGCCCAATGAATGTAGGATCTAGCACTAACGCATACGAACCAGGGCTCGGCATAAGCTTGGGGTGATCCCTAATACTCCAAGTGATTTCCTGATCGGACCAAGGCATGTACCTCGTCACTGCCGGCATTACCGCATTCACCTCCATATGCCTACGCTGCAAGCTTTTTCTATCAGTTTCCTCTGTGGTAAATACATAGTAGCTCTGGTGATGCTCCATGTACTCGTTTCTCCCCTCATTTCCGGGGTGCCTCTGATCCGGCTGATGCTGATTTTCTACCTGATGCACTGCATCCCTTCTTTCATTGTTATCATACCTCGGCAGAGGGGGAGGCAACATTAGCTGTTGCGTGTTCGCTCTGGAGAGCAATTGCTGCCAGGGTAACTCCTGCCGAGGCTGATCATTCCGTGGTGCTTCAGCATTCCCCGAACCACCTTGCTCGATCTTGCACATCCACTCGCATTACCTCGTCGTCTGACCCGCTGGGTTGTTCGGATTTGGCGTGTGAAACTTACACGGCTGGTCCAACATCAACTCGTAAGTATACCTTGGACGGTCTTTCCTTTCTTGCCATTGCTTCTTTTGCTCCGGTGTCCAAGTTTTCTTCCCATCGTTCCTTGGCGTCCATTGACCTCTAGTTTTCTGGCGCTGACTACCCCCTGCTCCGGGTTGATCTTGACTCACGGCTGCTACTTGGTGCGAACTGTACCGATGGTCCGGTCGATCATCTCTTCTTTTTCCTCTGTAATCATTTCTCCGGGATGATCTGGATCCATCCCTCTAATAGTACTCATCGCTTGACTCGTTTGAGGCGAGCCTTGGTTGGGTCGGGTCACCCAACGCATACGAATCTGCGATTCGGATCATCTCTGCCAACGTTGCCGATATTTTCCGTTGCAACTTCATCCATAACTCGCTTCCATACCTGCACCCCTGTGCAAACCATGCTATGGCCTGTGATTCTATCACGCCTTCGCATGAATTTCTCACGGTACACCACCGGGTCAAAAACTCCCGGTCCGTCTCATTGGGTCGCTGTTTGCACATAGCTAGGGTCTGTGGCCTATTTGGCCTTTGATACGTACTCGAAAAATTGCTGATGAACATCTCCTCGAAATCTATCCAGCAGTTGATGCTTCCTGGTGGCAAATTGTTTAACCACACCCTTTCCGGGCCTTCCAACATCTGGGGTACATATCGTACGGCCCATCTCAGGTTGCCTGTGGCAATTTTTACAGCGGTAGCATAATTTATCAGCCAATCCTCTGGCTTGGTACTACCGTCATAGGTCTTGGTGCCCCTGGGCAACTGAAAGTTCGGGACTGGTGGCTCTTTCATGATCCGGGGTCCAAAACATGCTGGACCCGGTGGGCCTTGACATTCTATCTGTTCCGACCTATATAGTTGATCCAGTTTCAACCTCGCATCGTCCGGCATCAAATCCCTGCTTCCCAGTCTTGACCCTATCACATGATAGTCCGGTCTCGGGTATCCCGCATTTGCCATCTCCGAATCACCGTCGTTATACCGGTTTTGTTCCTACGGCGCACCTTTCTGTTGCATACCTCGGCCGACACTGTGCTCTTGCCTCGGCATGCTCTGCTGCTGCGGTTGTCTTGCTCCAGCTGAATTTTGTTGCCCGGCATTACCGTTGACAACATTCCTTTGACCGGCATTGCCTTGGTCACGGTTACCTCGGCCAGCTTCGCCTCGGCTCACACTCCGTCGATCATCATTTTTCTGCGCTTCTTTTTCTTTCCCTGCCCGTGTCAGGTCATACGGAACAATCTGTTTGTTCCGTCTGGCCGAGGTTACGACCTCCTCTCTCCTTGGATCACCATGAGGGGACAATGCGGCTCCAGCAGATTTCTCCGGGTTACCAATCGCCGAATGGACGATCTTGGAGGCCCCAGCTCTCTCTGGGTTCGCCCTGAGCAGTTCCTCGTTTTGCCTGTTCGCAATCCGAACCAGCTCGTTAACTTAGTTTTGTTGCCTTTGCCGGGCTTCACCCGCCAGTCCCTCTAACTTGGATGCAGCTGCATCCGCCGCTCTGAGGTTCTTGGACGGGGTACTATACCTCGGCAGCCCCACGGAAAGACAGTTTTCTGATTCCTCGATTTCGACATCACCTTCTCTGTTCATCTCGCTCATGAGATTTCTCCCTTTAACTTTTATAGCATCAACTTTGTTCGCCTTAGCGTATTCACGCAGCGTCATGTTCAACGACTGCTGGGCCACGGCTATTTTGTTTGCGCCCTCAAGTATTTTCTGCCTAGTTTCTTCCAGCTCGGCCTGTGCATGAGCCAGATCTACCGCTGCTACTACCGGGTTTGCCAAGCTATCCATTGCCTCTCTCAGCACGTTTTCTGGCCTCTCTAGCGGAGGACCCCTACCTTTCCTCGGTGCCTTGGGCGTCACCTCCGGATCTGGCGCCAGATCCTTTCTCGCAACCGCACCCGGCGCTGTCATCATTACCTCTGCATGGTCCGGGGAACGAGCAATACACTCCCCGCGAGCCACAGTGAGGGGCGGTTCGCCTGCTTCGACGACGTGGCGCGGATGAACGCCTGACACGTCCACCACGACGTAGACCTTGTGTGCGCCGAGCTTGAGGAAGATGCCGTTGCGCGGGAGAGGGCGCGTGCCGAAGCAGCCTGTGTTGTCGCTGACTAAGTCCCGCGCTTCAAAGCGCTGGACGAGCCCGGAGACGATGCGCTCGCCAGTGGCGATGAAGTTTCCCGTCCGGATCTTGACCCCTGCTAGCGCCGCTAGCCCCACGGTGGGCGCCAACTGTCGTGGTGGTGTCACGGCAGATGCCATGTATAGGCTGAAGGTGGGGACTAATACACGCTAGGGGAATCCAGGGAGGGATAGCGAAGTGATTCTCCACACAAGAACTTGTATCAATTTTCTTCCAAGGTTAAAAGTGCTCCTAGAGCTGTATTGGCGAGAGGAGGAAGAAGAAGCTCTCTTACTCTCACCCACAAACCTCACCTGAAACCCTAAATCTTAACAGAAATGTTCTGAGAATAAACTGCCAACCCCTTCTACTGAAGCCCTAGCCCCCCTTTTATAGGGGATGCTCGGTTTCAGCCTAGGGCATACGTGGAGGCATATTCCTAAGAATATGCCTCCTCCCGAAGTGGTAAACCGACCGGGGTGCTTTTCCCCCCGCGTCACCTATGCTTTAGCTACGTGAGCCACTGCGGCGCCCTCGTCAGCTGACACGGGCGTCGTCACGCTTGTCGGCCGTGCCCCGGTGGTCCTGTCCTTGCTCGCTTCGCTCAGACAGTGCGTACCGGGGCACCTTTTACCAAGCGAGATTCCTTCCTTCTCCTAGAAGGTTACTGCATCCCGGACGATGGTTCATCCGGCCACACCCTTTTCCTGCATACAGGTTAGACATACGATTCTGACTTACCGCTTAAGTCGGATGAGGGCTAGTTAGGCGAACGCCCCCAGGTCCGGATTACACCGTGATTTGGCCTGCCTTGAGGTGACCCGGCCGGCATCTGCTTTGGCCTTGCCGGACCTCGGCTAACTCGGCCTTTATACCACGACGTGACCCTACCCGGGGGTATCCCCCCAACAAAGCAAATCAAGATATCTTCACATGGCAGCCATCTGACATGACTGGAGTACCTAGGGAACTTTTCGAGCACTCTCCAAATGTAAACCCGAACGCTAAACCCATCAAATAGTACCTACGACGATTTGGCAATGAAAAGCGTAAGGCAATAGCTAAGGAACTAGCACGGCTCGAGTTAGCCGGATTCATAGAAGAGGTCATCCACACTAAGTGGTCGACCAATCCTATAATGGTACCTAAAAAGGACACCATTGATTTAAGGATGTGTTTTGATTATACTGCCTTGAACAAGGCTTGTCCAAAAGATCCGTTCGCTCTGCCTAGAATTGATCAAGTTATTGATTCTACGACAGGCTCAGAACTCCTCTGTTTTCTCGACGCATATTCCGGCTATCACCAAATCCGGATGAAGGAATCTGACAAAGTCAAAACTTCATTCATAACCCCTTTTAGAACCTTCTGTTTTGTTACGATGCCCTTTGGGCTGAAGAACGCAGGAGCTACGTACTAGCGCATGATGCAGCGTTGCCTCCATGACCAACTCAGACGCAACGTACATGCATACGTGGATGATATTGCGGTGATGTCCAAAAAGAAGGAAACGCTGATTTCCGACTTGGAGGAAACATTCGCTAATCTACGAAAATACAACATAATGCTTAACCCAAAGAAATGCTTCTTAGGAATACCAGCCGGAAAATTGTTAGGTTTCATCGTGTGTCAAAGAGGCATAGAGGTGAACCGAGACAAAATCAAGGCTATACTTAATATTTCCAGGCCAACTCACCTGAAGGACGTACAAAGATTAACTGGTTGCATCGCTGTGGTTAGTCGATTTGTAAGCCAGCTTGGTGAAAGAGCCACACCATTATACAAACTCCTGAAAAAGACCAAGGATTTTGTTTGGACTGATGAAGCTGAAGCTGCACTACAAGACCTGAAGAAAGTACTCTCATCTGCTCCTATCCTTGCAGCGCCGGAACCTCAGGAACCGATGTTGCTCTACCTTGCTGCAACAAATAAGGTGGTTAGTATCGTCATGGTGGTGGAGAGACCAGAGGAAAATCAGGAACACCTGGTGCAGCGTCCGACTTACTTTGTCAGTGAGGTCCTGACAGAATCAAAACAGTGGTATCCGCATTATCAAAAGTTGGCTTACGGTATTTTCTAGCATCTCGTAAGTTACGGCACTACTTTCAGGAGCATCCAATTACCGTGGTGAGCACAGCTCCCATGAGAGATATAATCAACAACAGTGACGCCACAGGACGCATCACCAAATGGGGCATAGAGCTTTCAGCTTTCGATATTGAGTATAAACCTCGGACAACAATCAAATCCCAAATCCTTGCTGACTTTGTCGCTGATTGGACAGAGACGAAGGAAAATATGATCCTCCCTGAGTCGGAATATTGGACCCTCTTCTTCGATGGGTCTAAGGCTCAAGGGGGCTCGGGGGCTGGCGTGGTGCTCAAATCACCCCAAGGAGATAAACTTCTATACGTGTTGCAGATCCACTTCACAGCGACAAACAACATTGCCGAGTATGAAACACTGCTACATGTAATCCGGATTGCTAAGGATATTGGCATCCGACGTTTGATGTGTTATAGATATTCGGATCTTGTTGCTCCACAAGTGTCAGATATTTGTAATGCAAATAAACACATGGCAGCATATAAAGCTGTCGTGGATGATCTATTTATATCGTTCGAAGGGTTTGAGGTTCAACACATCCCTGAGCAGAAAACGAGGAAGCAGACACACTATCTCGGATAGGCTCTATGCGGAAAGAAGTCCCGGATGGCGCTTTTTTAGAGCACCTCAAAGTTCCCTCAATAATGGGAGTAGATGAGGAATATCCGACCAAATCCGAATCACCTCTAATAGAAGTTCTGGCTGTAATTCCCAACTGGACTCAACCCTACCTAGATTATCTGGTAGATGGCAAATTACCCGAAGACGAGGTTCTGAGCCGGCAGATTATCCGACGAGCAAAATCCTATACTATTGTTAAGGGTGAGCTCCATAGACGGAGTATTTCTAGGGTTTTTCAGCGCTGCGTGTCTCCGGAAGAAGGAGTGGAAATCTTAAGAGAAATCCACGAAGGCGAGTGTGGTCACCACGCTGCAGCCAAATCTTTAGTGGCAAAAGCTTTTAGACATGGATTTTTCTGACTTACAGCTTAGGAAGATGCCGAACGATTAGTCAAGACGTGCAAAGGCTGCCAAAAGTACGCCAAGCAAGCTCATGTTCCGGCTAATCAGCTGCGAAAAATACCTATAACATGGCCCTTTGCGGTCTGGGGGCTTGATATGGTAGGACCATTTAAACGAGCTCCAAGTGGATTTACTCACCTCTTAGTGATGGTGGATAAATTCAAAAAATGGATTGAGGCTAAACCTGTCACAAGTTGTGATGGAGCAACAGCCAAAAGATTTGTCGAGGATGTTATAATCCGGTATGGTTATCCGCATAGCATTATCACGGACAACGGGAGTAACTTCTCTATGGGAGAATTGGCTGAATTCTGCAACGAGCAAAATATCCGGCTTGACATTGCGTCAGTCGCACATCCACAGGCTAACAGACAAGTCGAAAGAGCAAATGGTTTAATCCTACAAGGGCTAAAACCGAGACTTGAAGCACCACTACGACGTGCTGCGGGGGCTTGGGCAGAGGAATTACCCTCTGTAATTTGGAGTTTACGAACAACTCCAAATAGGTCAACATGATACACACCTTTCTTCTTGGTCTATGGCGCAGAAGCAGTTCTTCCTAGTGATTTGATTCATAATTCTCCTAGAGTGGCCACGTATATCGAAGAGGATGCCGAGATTTCTCGACAAAATGATCTCGACTTAGTCGAAGAAGTTCTCGTCATTGCTGAAATGAGATCTACAGCCTATCAGCAAAAGTTACGCAAGTATCATAGCCAGAGAGTCCGCAATAGATCTTTCAATAAAGGTGTTTTGGTTCTCCGGCTTGTGCAACAAAGAAAGCACAAACTTTCCCTGGTATGGGAAGGGCCCTTCTTAGTTAGTCGAGTATTGCACAATGGATCGTACTACTTAACTGACATGAGGCCAGTCAAAGAAAGACCTACTACTAAGAAGAGAAAGAGAGCTGGAGGCAGTACAAATCCGGATGAGTTAGACATACTGTGGAATATTGCTCAGCTACGTCCCTTTTATTCTTAGTTTATCCTTCTTTGTAATCATATATATGTACATTATCTGTGAGAAATAAAAGTTTTGGTTGCCTCAAGTTTTTCTGAGAAATTTTTACCATCTTATTTCCGAATGATCATGTCATAGTAGAAAATCCAAGAGTGCTTGAAAGTACTTTATGCTCATGTTTGTTCTGGTTTAGATTTCTGATTCTAAAATTGCTACCTTCAGGTATAACTCTAAAATTTATAGTCTTTACTTTGGTTATTTGTCTGATTGCTGGATGCGGGCATTTTCCGAGTAGTGAATTGTTGGTACTGGAAGCCGGCTTTGTTTCCGAGTTTAAACTAGTTTAGCAATTGAGCTCCGTTGCTCGGCAAAGTTTCCGGCAGAAGGTTTAGCTGGCTCACGAAAGGGACGAGGCGGAAAGCCTGATAAACGATAAGTATAGATGAAAAAATACAAGTGCTTATGTAAAACATTTCAGGCACACAAAAAGTTTAAAGCGAAAAGTGCTGAATAGATCAAAAGCTTAGCACTAGCAAAATCATAGTACTTCATATTTATAGACGCATCATGTTTTTTTCAGGATAATACAAATATTTCTGGCAATTTATGATGCAGGAGGAGATGAAGGAGCTGCCGACTCGCTGGAGACGCCGCCTTGGTATAGTTCTGAGATGTCCGCATCCGAGGTGGTGCGTTCATCATCAGAAACTTCTACTGATTCTTCTGGAGGAGGTGGCGGAGTATCCACGCGGGTGAAGAAAGGGGTCTCGTAGCTGGTCAAATCAGCCACGTGACACCCATATCCGGCGTAGGAGTGCATGATGGCTTGAAGGTCCTGCTCCTGGCCGTCTTCATCTACTTTGCAGTACCCTCTGGTCACTTGCCATATTTCCATGTTTCCATGGTGGCTCATGACCATGGTGAGAGCGTTCTGTGCCGCAGTCCGCGCGTAGGACATGTTCCAATCCTGAACAAGTTGCGGCGTCTCCTTTGCCTTGTCCCGCACCTGAAAATCCGACATGTTGTGCATGTCTGGAATCTTGAGAGCTTCGCCGATGTCCTCAAGGGATTGGCGGAAGTCATGAAGCAGGTCACCGACTTGGGTAAGCCGGTGGGTGCATGGTTCAGTGGAAGAAGAGTCCGTCAAATTCAGAGGACCTATACACAAAACAAGTTAAGAAAAATCCGACATTGATTGAAGTCGAAGAAAAAGACAAGTCAGATAGATGGAACGTACCAAAAATGACGTCGTCAATTTTGGTCTTCTCCTCCCGGAGACTCTAGAGTTCAGCCCGGAGCGCTTCGGAAATGTCCCTCTCTCTACAAAGCTCATTCCTGAGGTCCGAGATTGTTTTATCTTGAGCAGCGATCTTGCGATCACGCTCATTAGTTGCCATGGAGGAGGATTCAAGGATTTGAGAAATGCTCTTTTCATGATCCACCTTGAGCTTATCCAGCTCTTGGCGAAGCTCCTTGTTCTCCACCACCAAGGTCTTGAGGTTCTCGGCCTCTTCAATCATGGCGCGGGATTGTTTTACCAGCGCTGTAAGTCAAAAAGAACAACAGTTCAGAAAAAATTCGACATTGAAAAAACAAAGACAAGGTTTGAGTCTCAGAATGTTTACCTTCGGCCTCATCCTTAGCAACTTTAAGTTCAACATTTTTATGTCGGAGAGCCTTGATCTCTCTCCGCTTATCATAGACATTCTTCAATAAATCCTGATTATAGGAATATACTTTCTGTAAGTCAGAATACCCAAAGTCAGAAAGCTATAAAGACTCGGGCTAATATTTTTTGCTAATATCAGCACGAGCCTTGGGGGCTACACTAGTTCATTCTTTGGCATCCTAATGAAGCATAAACCCGGATTATATCTCCTACTTCATGCTTGGGGGCTAGAGGATATGATATGAAATAAAGGAAAAACAGGAGTTGGAATTCCGACTTACATATTGTTCGCGAGTGAGTTTATCCAAACTCGCGTTCACCTAAACGGCAACCTTCTCAGTGAGAGTCAGAGGGGTCACGGGAGCAATTGGAAGCTCCCCGGACCTGATCCTCTCGTTGCGAAGAAGCACTTGTTCAAGAAGATTGGAGTGCTTGACGTCCTCTGCTTCTTGCGCTTCTTCTTCGGCAGATAAAGTACTTTTCTCCAGGCATTGCCTGGCGAGCCACTGGATTTCTTCAGCAGATTTCCGGGACATGCCAAACTTGACAAGTCCCGGATTGCTGATAAGGTTTTCGGCGAAGGTTTGTGCCAAGGGATCATTACCCAAAGAGGGTTCACCCTTATCTAAATCTGACTCACCCATGGTGACGTCAGTTTGCGATTCAAGGATCGCAGGCTCCGTCAAAGGAGCCAGATCTTCTGCGACGACCGGAGAAGGAATGGTCACCGGCGTTGCAGAAGGTTGAGGGGCAGGAGTTGGAGGAGCCACGGCAAGAGAAGCTATGGTAAGCATTGTCTGTCGCATGGGCTTCGAAGAAATCCCTTTCCCCTTGCCCTTGATGAGCGATTTTGCTCTGAGAATGTAGTAAAGTCGGAAACATTACATCTCGGAAAGAAATGCGAGTAAAGTACAAAGGCAGAAGTTGTGATGGTAAGTTACCTCTTCATGACGGGCACCTCCTTTGTACCAACAACCATTGTTGGAGCTTTGCACTTCTTGAGCGCAAGGTCCGACAATGGTACTACCTCTGTCTCCTGAGAAAATTCAGGAGGATATCCTTCGAGCGGAGCAAGTTCCGACTCGGGGAGGTCAGCAAGCTGAAAATAAGAAAACATATCAGTATTGAAGTGTAACTCAAAGATTGAAACACATAAAAAGTTCTACTGATAGAATCTTATCGGCACTACGGGGTTTTTCGCCGTATGCATATCCAGAGAAACCTCCGGGATCCTCCTCTCAATCCGCTCCCTGATCATCCACTTAATCTGGCTTATATAGCCCTGCGTGGTGTAGGCTTTGGGGATGATGAGGAGGGAGTCTTACTTGGACGACATGATGGAGTGCATCAGTCGATCTCCGTGGAACTGAAGGGGATGGATCCGGCGTGAGACCCAGCATTGGACCAAGTCGGATCCCTTCAGTCCCTTGTGTTTGATCAGATATTCGACCTGCCTCTTAGCAAGGATCAGATCGTCACTGAGAGCCGGAGCGGCCTCGTCCCAAGACGGTTGGGCCGTGGCAGCCCCGTCAACAAAAGCCGGCAAAGCAGTAGCTTTGTCGGGAGCTGAAATATGCCTATGATAAAAGAACGTGGCTGGCCATTGTTTGACTGAGTCACTGGCTAGAATTTTGGGATATGCGCGCTCGCGTCTAAGCGAAAAACTAATGGTACCGGTGATATAAGGAACACCGGCAGTGATAGAGTTTCTCCGGACATGAAAATAGTACCGGAATAGAGTCAAACTCGGCCTAATGCCGAGAAAGCCCTCACACAAAGAAGCATAAGCGCTCATCTCTAAGAGAGAGTTGGGAGGAAGATGATGGAGTTGAACTCCGTAATGATCAATCACCTCGGAGAAGAACTCCAAGGGAGGAAACGACAAACCTCTGTCGAGGTGGCTGCCGAAGTGGACCGGCTCGCCGGCGTGCGGGTTGGGGATGGTTTCCTCGAAGCCGCTCCGCCAGTCGTCGGTGCGGAGGAGCCCTTCCTTCTCCACGTTCTGGAGCTTCTCATCGTCGAGGACGCAGGGGATCCAGAGCCCACGGAAGCTTTCTTTCTCCACCACCGCTTCCGTCGCCGCCGTCGCCGCCGCTGCCGCCAAGCTGGAGGAGGAAGAAGAAGCCATTTCTCCGGTGGGCAGATGACCTAGATCGGGCGGCGCTAGGAATTTTTGGGAGGAGCTCTGTGCGTGCAGAGAGATTGGGAGGAGAGGAAAAGGCAAAGGACTGGTGAAAGGAGAAGGAGAAAATCCTAACCCCTTAGATCCACCTAACTGCGCCAAGATTCGTGCAAATGCTACAGTGTAACCGCCACGCATCGTGGAAGGAACTGGGAAGGACCCACGCGATGATTACGTCGCCTCGATCTCCGCACACGCATTGAAACGGCGCCTCGGTTCCGTGAATCGTGGACCCACCAACGGTCGTGCTGACGGAATGCCTGTCAGATGATGTGACCTGACCATGACCTCTGTCAGGTGGCGTTAGAGACCAAGTTTTGGCTTAGTTTGAAATCAAGCTGGAAAATCTGAGTAACATGTTGATAGGTCCGACTTATTTTTTAAGACCCAGATTGTATTTTTGTTGTGATGTTTCAGGAACCCTTCAAGATTCTGCAAGCCGAAGATCAAGCTAGACGATGATAAATCCGACTTTGGATCTTGGAGGCCTCCGGGGGCTGCTGTTGGGGATATACTTTCCGGGTATCCTCATAGTTCCTTAATGACCAGGGTGGCCCACTTCGGGTTAGAGCTTTGCTTCACGGGAAGCCCAGTCAGGGAGAGAAGACGGAGTCCAATCCGGCTACGGGAAGGCCTAGAAGACTTACCGACTTAGGCCCATAATGTTACTTGTAGTTCAAGATGTACTCTACTACCAACTCTTAGTCGTAGCCGGATAGATCTCTCCTGTAAACCCTAGGCCGGATATCTATATAAGCCAGCCTAGGGAGAGACTTTAGGGCAACACCTTACAACCCAATACTTTAGACCCTCAACTCACACAGGCGAAACCCTTGTAACCCATATTCTGGCTCTGCCGTATTACTGGATTGCTAGCAGGAGTAGGATCCGTCCAAAGCCGGCGGATTCGAACCTGGGTAAACTTGTGTGCTCACCGTCCCAGAACACCGTACGTCTCACACCCCTCTCTTACGCATGCCTCGAGGACCCCCTCATGGCGTACTTGTCATCAATCCGACGACAATTCCACTTGAGAAGAAAACTCCCATTGAGGTATGGTCAGGTTTGCCTGCTGAATATTCATAGTTGAGAGCTTTTGGTTGCACTGCTTATGCTCATGTTGATAATGGAAAGTTAGAGCCTAGAGCGGTTAAGTGCATGTTCCTTGGTTATGGTTCAGGAGTTAAGGCATATAAACTATGTAATCCTAAAACTAAAAGGATTTTGTTAAGTAGGAACGTTGTTTTCAATGAATCCATTATGTATCATGATAGCTTGCCATCAGATCCCTCTCCTGTTGCTAGTGGAGAGGAGGGACTTAGTGTGCAGGTGGAGGACCTGTAGAAAACTGTTGATAACAATGCTGTTGTTGATGATACTCATGAGGAAAATATTGATGAGGATGTTGTTCAGCACTCACCTACTGTTTTGTAGTAGCCACATGAATCTATTGCTGCTAATAGACCAAGGCGTAACATAGTTCCACCTCGTCGCTTAATTGAAGAGTGTAATCTTTCTCATTATGCTTTGAGTTGTGCTGAATAGGTGGAGCATGATACTGAACCTGCTACATACAATGAGGTTGTTGCATCCGTTGACAGCGAGAAGTGGGTTTCTGCTATGCAAGAAGAGATGCAATCGCTTGATAAGAATGGCACATGGGAAGTTGTGCGCTTGCCTAAACAGAAGAAGGACATCCGCTGTAAGTGCATATACAAGAGAAAGGAAGATTTGTCTCCTAATGAGCCTCCAAGGTTTAAGGCAAGGTTAGTAGCAAAAGGTTTCAGCCAGATTCCAGGTATTGATTATAATGATGTTTGCTCTCCGATTGTGAAGCATAGTTTTATTCGTGATTTCTTTGGTATTGTTGCTATGCATGATCTTGAGCTTGAGCAGCCAGATGTAAAGACTGCTTTTCTGCATGGTGAACTAGAGGAGGAGATTTACATGGACCAACCTGAAGGGTTCATAGTTCCTGGAAAAGAGGATTTTGTGTGCAAATTGAAGAGATCGCTTTATGGTTTGAAGGAATCTCCAAGACAGTGGTACAAAAGCTTTGATTCATATATGATCTCACAAGGTTTTAAGAGATCTCGGTTTGATAGTTGTGTTTACATAAAGTTTGTTAATGGTTCACCTATTTACTTGCTGTTATATGTTGATGATATGTTAATTGCTGCCAAGAGCATGAAATAAATCACTACTTTGAAGGCACACCTAAGTAGTGAATTTGAGATGAAAGATCTTGGTGCTGCTAAGAAAATCCTAGGTATGAAAATTAAACGGGACAGGAAATCTAGGTTGTTGTTTCTTTGTCAGCAAAGTTACGTTGAGAAAGTTCTTCAACGTTTTAATATGAATGATGCAAAGTCAGTTAGTACTCCTGTTGCTCCTCACTTTAAATTGTCAGCATTGCAATGTCCTAGTTCTGATGAAGATATTGCGTACATATCTCGAGTTCCTTATTCTAGTGATGTTGGTTCCTTGATGTATGCTATGGTTTGTTCTCGCCCCGATTTATCTTATGATATGAGTTTGGTGAGTCGTTACATGGCTAATCCTGGTAAAGAACATTGGAAAGTTGTTCAGTGGATTTTCAGGTACCTCCGTGGCACATCTAATGCTTGCTTGAAGTTTGGCAAGACTGGTGAGGGACTCGCAGGCTATGTGGATTCAGATTTTGCTACCGACTTGGATAAGAGGAGGTTCCACACAGGTTATGTGTTCACGGTAGGTGGATGTGCCATGAGTTGGAAGGCAATGCTGCAAACGGTTGTTGCTCTATCTACAACTGAAGCAGAATATATGGTTGTTGCTGAAGCTTGTAAAGAGTCTATTTGGTTGAAAGGTTTGTATGCTGAGCTTTGTTAGGATGATTCTTGCATTAACCTGTTCTGTGACAGTCAAAGTGCTATTTACCTTACTAAGGATCAGATGTTCCATGAGAGAACAAAGCACATTGATATCAAGTACCATCATGTCCGTGATGTTGTTGCACAACGTACACTAAAGGTATGCAAGATAAGCACTCATGATAATCCTACTGATATGATGACAAAGCATGTTCCTGTTGGTAAGTTTGAGCTACGCTCAAGTTTAGTTGGTATAACTATTTAGCCCAAGTGGTTGTTGGCGCCGAAAGTGTTTTCTTTGTTTGTTCAGGGAGATGATTACTGTTGAAGCTACAAGAAGGAATTTGTCTCAAGGTGGAGTTTGTTATATGTTGATCCAAATTCTACAAAGTAAAGGCCAACTTCTGACGGAGCAGAGCGAGGCCCATCGCCAGAGGCTTGGGCCGATGCGGATTGTTGATGACCTAGGTTACCACCGCTATATATACCTCTTGTAAGCCGCCGGCTGGGATGAGTTGCATCTGTGAAATCCCGGCGTTATGTAAACACTCCCCGTATAGTGAAGTTCTGCTGACTGGCGCCCATGGTTTTTCCCTCTCTTTGTTTGAGAGGATTTTCCATGTTAAATCTGTGTCCCCCTTTGCTGTGATTTCATTTTCATTCTTCGTTATTTGATTGTCGCAAAGCTAACAGATTATGCTTGAACTCATAAATATTCTTGAGTGGCAGAGCTTTGGTAAATCCATCTACAATATGATCTTTGCTGGATAGAAAACGAATATCAAGTAACTTGCTTACAACTCTCTCCCTGACAAAATGAAAATCAATTTCAATGTGTTTGGTGCGAGTATGAAATACTGGATTAGTAGAGAAGTAGGTAGCACCAAGATTATCACACCACAAGCATGACCTATCTTTCAATTCAACACCAAGTTATTTGAGTAATGCGTCAACCCAGATTAATTTAGTCGTGGTATTGCAAGAGCTTTGTACTCAACTTTAGTACTAGAGAGAGATGCGGTGGCTTATTTCCGAGCATTCCAAGAAATTAAGTTTGGCCCAAAAAAATATAGCAAAACCACCAGTGAACGTCTGTCATCTAGACAACCTGCCAAATCCGCATCGAAAAAGGCACTAAGAAGAGTAGAGGTGGGTTTCTGAAATGTGAGACCAACTTGGATTGTTCCTTTAACATATCGTAATATACATTTTGCTGCTGTCCAATGGGCTGTTTTGGGTGCATGTAATAACTGGCATACTTTATTAACCGCAAAAGGATAAGTTTGGTCTAGTTAATGTCAAGTACTGCAGTGCACCGACGATACTCTTCTAGTGTGTACTGTCAGGGCCAAGAGGATCTCCATTGTTAATAATAACTTTTCAATGGTAGAAAGTGGTAAAAGAAGAATTTCTAAACGAAGACATGTACCGACATTAGGATTGAGTTTGGCAAATGGAAAAACACTCTTATCAAACATGACATTTCATGATATATAAACACATCCACTAGACACATCAAGGAATTTGACACCTTTATGAAGAGGGTTATACCCTAATAAACCACATTGCTTAGAATGGAAAGCAAGTTTGTGTTGATTATATGGACGAAGATTGTGCCAACATGCACACCCAAATACACGAAGTGACTCATAATTTGGTTGGACATGGAGGAGTTTTTCTGTAGGATCCATGTGATCAAGCACTTTAGTGGGAAGTAAATTGCTAAGATATGTAGCTATAAGAAAAGCTTCATCCTAGAGTTCGAGAGGTGATAAGTGCAATTAGGATGCATATTTAAGCATACAAAATATTCATATTGCCCCTCATCTCACGCTATATCTAGCTGCAACTACGCTTATTATGCATGATTACTATTTATATTTATTTCTAAATGAGTGTTGCATAAATATTAGTTTTTGAAGGGGTTTTGTGGTAGACAAGATAAAATTTTCCTACGTTGGAGCGCCCCGAATGCCCAAGATCTATCTAGGAATAAAAATGTAACGGAGAGGTTTACATACCCTTGTAGATCGTAACGCGGTTAACGTCTCGCGGGGAATCGTAGTTAAAGTAGACGATCGTAGCCGGCCTCAAGGTCGCGATGCTCCTCGCAAGTCACCCAGGTCCTTGAACGACAACCCCGATGCCAGTAATGGTAGCCCCTCCGAGGTTTCGCACACATACATTGTACGATGATGACTTTCGGTTCCCTGATCCCTGTCGAGAGTGTGGAAGCAGACCTCTAGCTTGGAATCCCCATAGAATTTCGCCATGCTGCAGCGAAGTCTCTCTTGCATGCACATCCCTAACTTTGTGGCCATAGTTGCAAGAGAGAAAGAAAGAGAGAGAGAGAGAAATTCACCAAGGAAAATTCCTTGGAGAAAATCCCGATTTATTGGTGTGTTTTATTCCCACCCATGGTGACGTGGGGTTAACACGTCAATGCCCGTAGTTGATGGACTTGGTTTTGTGGAAGAACGGGGAGCTGGAGACTTTGTCGGCTAATAGGCAATCAAATCGGGGACACGAGATTTACCCAGGTTCAGGTCCCGTAGGGAAAACCCTACTCCTACTTGTCCGCTCTTGATTGATGAAGGAATCGAAGGTTACAATGCCGCCTTGATTGTGGTGGTGCGCAGATGTAATCTGGCAGGGGTATGTGCTAGGGTTTGTGATGCCCTCCTCGCTGCTCCCTCCTGACCTTTATATGGGGAGGCTAGGTCTAAGGATACCAGCTGAGTCAGTTACAAATTAGGATTTACTCTTTAAACTTTCTATCTAAAGCTCACTGTATGCTCCAAAGAGTCGCGTCCTTCATGGGCCTGGGCCACCCAAATTTTCATGGGATTCATCGTCAGATACAGATCATCATGTGGGCCTCTGCCGAGCCAAACTAGATAGGCCAATCTTAGGCACATGTAGTGCATAGCCATATCAGTAGCCTCCCAAGTGTCCATTCGAATCATAGATTCAGATGGAGACTTAGAAGTCCTTGGCCATCAGACGCATTTGCTTGTCATCCAAAAGTTTATCAGGTCACTTTACTTGGCTCATAGGGATAGTCGATACGCGTGCCTAACTAATCCGCCGGATCAGGGCCAATTAAATTGCTCTCGGGAAAAACAATACTATCTACTTAAACCCGCCCAGACTTGAATTCAGAAAATTGTTGGCGTAATTCTACTCACACCGTGGAGGCCTTATAGAGTAGAATTCCAGTGTCTTAAATACGTACCTAATGCATCCGTATAGAGTAGAATTCTAGTGCCATTTTTATCTTATGGATGTTCTTTTGCTGCTAAATTGACATGGAGTCTACTCTAGAGGAGGCCACCAGGGACGAGGTGGATGAAGGAGTTGTGGACTCCAAGACCATGAGTACCGAGGTAGTCGTGCCCTCCCTGCAGATGGTGTCCACTGACGATGATTGTTCTTCGAGCTCCTCCAAGTTGGGTGGCCATAGGATTGTTACTCAGATGACTACACTAGGACCTTAGGAGTCTTCGGGTGACCATGTAAGCATTCCTTATCCACTCTAGAGAGTCCCGAGTCTTCTGATCTGACCCAAAGCGTTCTTGTAGCCATTTCTGCAGGACATGGTGTGCATGGGCTAGCAGTATGTGTAGCTGGACTCTGACTTCAAGCAGCTCCAAGGTGAGTTTCTTTTGTGTTTATCGCTCGGTTCGCCTTGCTTTGGAAAGAACTTACTGATGGGCTACATTTTTATTGTATGTCAGAGGAAAACAATCAAGTTCTTCGTTGCTTGGAGTCTCTCGAAAAGAGCATCAGTATGTCGGAGACCAAGGAGAAGAACATGATGGAAGCCCTCGAGCGCTTCAAGATGGAGACAAAGCATCACGAGGGGGTCCTGGCGGCGGCTACGGTGGAGCGAGAGAAGAGCTTGGTCGACTAGCTCATGGCGTCCGCCCAGGCGTTGTTTGGTAAGTCCTTGGTGCAAGGTTATGCATCTTTTTGCTTTTGCTTGACTTCTTTTGTTTGATCTTTTCATTGTAGCACAACTATAGCTGCGGCTGGTGTTGCCTTTGATCGCCAGGTGCTTGAGCGTGACGACGCCCTGTCCAGCATCGTGGCTGCAGTCGAAGACTGCAGTGCCTGGGACATCCTTCTCAAGGCCAAGGTTATGCTGGGGCGTTTTTGTTAGGATGTGTTACCGAAGACCACAGCCATGGAGGATGTTGGCAGCCTTGCGGATGCCTTTACAAGAGGCGCACTCATGGACTACAAGCAGATGCAGAAGGCGGTGGGCGCTTCCCTTGGATTGGCAATGGCGCAAGCATATGGTGCCAACCTAGATGTCAGCAAGGTCACCTTCACGATGCCAATGACGGCGGAAGGCAAGGAGGTAGCTTTCGCCCCTTTTGCCAAGCGCTGCAAGAAGTATGGCCCGTGGCTGATAGAATTGCTCGCGAAGTACTATGAAGAGCAGAAGTGGTTAGCCGCAGTGAAAGCCACGACATCGAAGGCTGCCATGTGTGCCGCAATGCCCTCGGATGCTGCCACGTAGATAGTGTTGTGCTGCTTGTTGTTGTCACCTTTTGTGTACAATTTTGATGTTTTTTAATTCCCTTAGTAGCTTTGGGAACGATGATCGCTAGTACTAGTGTAGCTCTTGCTGAACTTTCTATATATTGATTGTCTGTTGATGAGGCTTGTTACTTTGCGGCCTGAAATTTCAGAGGCCAAGGCATAGCAGGGTTCGAGTTGCCTGTAATCACCGTGATTCAAAAACTTGGGAGGGGAGGGGGTGATTGCCCAGAGGGGTATTTCGAGTGAATGGTGGCCAAACCAAATATTTTCGAATCTTTGCCGTTATGTCAGGATATTCCGTTGCACTAGTACCCATCGTGCCCCTTCTAAGCCACCCTGCATGTGTCATAGGAGCAAATCCATTTTTGTACTTTCCTAACCTCCGACACTGAATCTAGCGGCGGCTGTCCTTTTTCTCCCCTCACACTAAATCCGGTGGCGGCGGTCCTTTTTCTCCCCCACACTAAATCCGGCGGCGGTGGCGGTCGTTATTCTCCCTCCCCCATACTAAATCCAATAGTAGCGGTCCCTTTTCTCCCTGTCCCGCCATATCCTTGCCCAACATGTCTAGCGATGCCAAGGTGCTAGCTATGTCAGCGAATGATTTGGCTCCATCGGAGCTAGAATCTCAGGCACAATGCTAGAGAAGCGAAGCAGCGACAAGGTCTTCAGCCCAGGTTAGTGAGAAGGCCGGCCAGACGTATGCTAACAAGGTACCTATGAGCAACAGGTTGAAGAGAAAAGATAGGCCGGCGGTAGAGTGTTCGGCTGCAGTGTGGGGTCGTGGAACCCAGATCTCGAAGAAAACCACCCGGGAGAAGAGCGAGAGGTGAATTTTTCTTATATGTGCCTTGTCTTCCAAGTAGATTAGTTACTGCAAAGTAGAGTAGAATGAACAGAAAGGTCCCCTTTTTAATCAAATTAGGACCAGCTTCGATACAGCGGACCTATATGAGTTCATAGTTCATGTCTGCCAGGACACTTCAAAACTAGATTTTGGTTGCGAGAGGGTTGTGTTCGGGCAGGATGTGCGTCTGCTTGTGAACTGAAAGGAGGTTGTGTCTGTTTCGTAGCTGATATATATGCTTCATTCTAGGATTCCTTGGGGATCCAAACATAGGACACAATTGGTGTGGTGCAACATGAGTGATACCTACATGCAAAATGAGCACTCCCATGAGCTTCAGATGCTTTGGGAGTGTTGTACAGCTGATCGTAAGGTGATAGTGGAAGCGATGATTGATGATATGTATATAGATACTGGAGATCTTGCTAAGGTGATAGTTGAAGCGATGACATAACTCGTGTTGAATTAAGAGAGATCATTGGTAAGGAAATCATTATTGGCCCTAAGCAGATGGTATGACTCCGGTGGTGGCATCATAAGAAGCAGGAATTCATAGAGGTTTTTGAAACCGAAGATCTGATGCAGAATTATCCGACGAAAGAAGCAAACCAGGAAGGTGTTCTTCCTGGCTACCATTTCTGATGTTGTTTAACAGGTTATAGTTGATGTAGAGGCCCCTATTGTGGTTGAATAGAACGAGGTGATCGACATTGATCAGATTTGATGAGAGCTGCTACCCAAGGCTTGTCATATGGACCACAAGGTTCCCCTTCCTGTATTTGTAACAAAGTTGCTGTTGCTTTGAAACTGTGTTTCTATGGTTACGTTTTTTTAGAGATTGCCATCTGATGTTCTGTGAGCTATTGAGATTTTCAGACATATCACTCACTGAAACCATCGTCGTTGTAATAAGACATAAGTGCATTGTAGTTGACATGAGTATGTTTGTTGAGATGATGTACTGTACTTTTTTCTGAGATTATGATTGTTGAGAGATTGTAATATAATGTTCCATGAGCTGTTGGGATTTTTGGACATATCATTCATTGAAACCATCACTAAACAAAGTGATACAGAAGTACCTCTTAGTTTACATTATTATGTTTCTTGAGATGATGTAATATACTACTCTATGAGATCAGTAATTTGACTAATTGCTGGATAGCTACCTGTTACTTAGAAGGAAGTATTATCATGGATGAACGAGCACAGGGTTAGGAAAACACTTACTAAGTAGGAGATATTGATCTATTGGGCAGACATGTCTAGAATTTAGGATTAAGAGTTAAGGTGTTAGTGCAATAAACAGTGCATTAGACTCTAAACCCTAAACCCTAACCCTATAGTGTTTGGTAGAATAGATTTTGTATGTTTCTATAAGTCAAAAAAATTGGGATATAGGAAGTACAGGTTTAATATTATAAATTAGAATGAAGGAAGAGAAAACCTATTAGTTATGAGATAGTATTCCAGTCATAGGCCATGGTTGTAGGGGTTCGCGCATGAAAAAAATAAAAAATTTCTACGCCAAGAACCCTAATGCCAGGATCTATCTATTAGTAATGCAGTAACAGGAGGGGATTTTCGCGGACTTACCCTTGAAGACCAAAAAGCATTGTCAACGCTCAGGAGAGCGTGGCTGATGTAGTTGTTCCGAAGCCAACCTCGTGGTCATGTTGTAGTCCTGCATATCGTTCCTCTCCAACAACTCCTATTGCCCCAGATGTTGCTCCTCCGAGGGAGTTACACACGTCCAGTGCCTAATGATGACTCCCGCTCCTCCGATCCAACAACAGTTGCGGAAGTAGAGCTTCTGGATCCGAATCCTACATCGCGACGACGCTCTGCGTGAAGAAGTGTCTTGCTCGTGCAATCCAAACTTGGGACCACGGTCACGGGACAGAGAGAGAATATAAATTGGAGGTCTCCCCAAAAGAGAGAGAACCTTTTATTGATTATTATCTATTTAATTTGTCAAAATACCTCACAATATATTAGGGAAAAACCACCCTATAGCTAATTAGCTTAGCCATGTGGGACTAAACAAAAGGGAGAGGAGAGGGGAAGGGGTGGTCGGCCGACCAAGACCCCGCCGATGGGTGCATGAGGCCCATGCGGCTCCTCCTCCCTTTCTCCCTTTTGGTCTTTTCCCTCATGGGCCCTTTTCCCTAGGGATTTTGGCCCAATTAGCTATTTGACCTTTTAATTCATTTTTATTTTATTAAATAATTATAAATAAATGATTAAATCAATATTTAACATTTACTTACATATTATTCAACCCCCGTGGCTATGGAACTCCTTCCTCCTCCACTCCGGACATCCTCTGGACTTGCCGAAACTCTTTCGGTTCTCTCTCTTTCTTTTCTTTGGTGATTCTACCAACACCAAAACAATCTCTGAGCATCATCAAGCCCTTTAGAGTGATACCCCACGGTTCGGGAACACTCTAGACATGGTCGAGACCTTCCCGTACCAATGATCATCAGCGGGTCATGGATGCTCATGATGACCCCTGTGCATTCCATGAATCTTTCGTCGCTGAACCATGAACGTCATGTCATATTCCTTTTGTCTCTTCAATACTTGCATTTTCTGAGATCTGATCAATGACATCACCATGTCGTGTTCAATACTGTTACCAACAAATGCTGTTTAACTCGTTTCGACAAGTGATATCCCCGTGATGAAATCACACGCTGTGCAACTATTGAATATAACTTCTCCGAGTGGGCCCTGTAGTATCTTTTCGTCACGCGGATGGACAAATCCCGCTGTTGATGCATAATTCCTCTACATGTTCCTCTGAATACCTGAACACACCTTTATGATCATCACTCCCGCAAATGATGTTTGATGCTATCTAAGTATTCTCGGGTGACAGTGATTGATATGGTTCACGGTCTAAGAAATAGGACACTAGGTATTTTTCTAATCATCGTAACTTGAATTTTGTGGCATGATCAGGTCACGATGCTTAGGTTGGGTATAGATCATCATCATCACATTCTCGTAATAAGGTGACTCCATTGTCAACTGGAATAAATGCCACATGATCAAGAAACCTTGATCATCTATTGACCAATGAACCAGTGACTAGAGATTCATCGAGAACTCCTGGTTGTTTGTATATCACACGTGTATTGACGTTTCATTTCAATAAAGTTATAGCATGATATAAAACTTAATCATAAACTTCTTGAAATATGATAATAATCCATATTATTATTTGTATCTAGGGCAAGTTTCCCACAATGGTATGTATTAAACTTTTGTAACATGCCAATTTAGTCAATGTTGTAGTGTTGAAGCACTTCACTTTCCCTACTCTTACTCTCTCCACTCACTTCCCTTGTCTCTCTCCTCACCATCACTGACACGTCACCGTGGCCGCATTCTCCATGCCGTCCTAGAACGATGAGGATGGCCAGTCGAGCAGTGACTGCCTTCTCTCCAACATCGAGTCTTCCCTCTCTAATGTGAGTTCCTCTGTTTTCTCGGCAATGGTTAGGCATTGGTAATTACCTTGATCCGAGCTCCATTTGTGCATGCAATCGTGCTTACTTCTAGCTTTTCGTTCCCTTATAGGTACCACTCATGATCTATGACCCCGATTGGGAGGGCCTAGATATCGATTGGGAAGTACCAAGTGACCATGGGTTAAACTGAGGAAATATGTTGCATTTGAAGGCAGTAACACCGGGATAAGGTTTTTGGGCCGTACAAATTAGGTTTGCTTTCATTATGTACAATGGTGACATGAACAAAGTTGTATAGTTTTATGTTGATAATTAGGTTGCTTGTTTTTTTAGGTTGTCCTGGTGTGTAAAATAGTAGTGGGTAGATTTTGAGTGGCTAGAGGCACTTAAGAAATGTTTGGCCCAGTTATGAGATATGTGTGAGCTTGAAAGGTCGGTGAGATTTATTGATGCAGCTGAAAAAATTACAAGCTCTCGATAGGAAATAAGGGGCTAGAACATGAAATCAAAAATTTGCAGTTAGAACTAAATGACACAATCAATGGGAGCTTGGTGGTGGGAACTTCACAAAAGCTTCAGAAGGCAGAAAATGAGAGGGATCAACTCATGGAAAAGAAGAAGCTAGAGGTCTGCATTGTGGATCTATTGAAGGATCTTAAGAATGAGTGAGGACAAGCTATAGAGGATGAAGGAAATTTTATATGAATAATTTATGCCATGACAATATCTGAAACTAGTTAACTATAAGACTTGCAATTGTGATACCTTAACTGATCCAAACTTAATCCTTGAGCAAATTAATTTCAAAAGAACTCACAGTTTGCATAGAGTTAGGTCCACGTTTACAAAATCACTACTACATAGATAAACCATGCTTTGGTTCATTAGAACACATAGTTTGCAAATTAATTTCAGAACAATGCATAGTTTGCATTGAGCCTAGCCCAGCCATGCTTGTTTTCCTTCATGAGATCCTCTAGTTGGAGGGTATGTTCGACGAGGTCCGGTTTGGTGTTTACCTTCTCCCTCAGTACTTGGACGTGCGCTTCCTGCAGGTTCAAGCGCTCCGTCTAGGATGCAACAAGCTTATCTGTAAGCTTGTGATTATCCTCCATGAGCTCCTTGATGATCTCCTCCTTCTTACGCACTGATGTGAGACCTTTCTTGTGAAGTTCCGCCCAGCCGGCAATGTCCACCTTCATATTATGTCACTTTTGATAAAGGACCACGACTAGTTCTCTAAGGCACTCAGAGGCCAGTTTCTGAAAATTATGCTTCTCCATTTGGATGGCATCTTGTCCTTTAGCTAGGTTGGCAGTTCTGGGTTGAGCTTTTGCCTCTTTTGCTGCAACAAAAATATATGGTTTGTTCAGTTAATCAGTTCACCAGGGAAAGATGGTTAGTTTCCATAATTAAACAAACCAACTAGTGGTTCAAGCATAATTTCAAGGACGAAGCAACGTAGGAGTGATCATCATTTTTCTGAATTAACTAGTGTCAAAGTCATAATTTGAAGGACAGAGCAATCTAGGATTGTTCAAAATTTAACAGAATCAACTAGTCGCACTGTCCTTATTTCAATGCCAGAGTAAGATAAACTTTTCCCAATTCAACATGATCAACTAGTGGCACAGTCCTAATTTCAATTACAGAGCGACCTAGGACTATCTCCAACTAAGGGTGGTATGGGTTTTTCCAATGTAACCAAATAGTAGTGGCATAGCCATAATATAAAATCAAGCTCAGATATATAGAATGAAAAGAAAGGATGATGTCCATTCATGAGAAAACAAACCCATAGTTCAGTTGGCATGCAAGTAAGATAAACAGAGAAATAAGGAGTTGCTCCAAGATTCCTTAATTGCACGACATATATAAATTACAAAACTAGTGGAGCATGAACTGAGATTCCCGCCTCCTCTACTGGGAATCAGACTTGCGCAATGCCCGATACGCCTCTAGCTTGGCCCTTAGCTCCTCGTTATCCTTCTATAAACCCTCGAGCTCGGTGATCCCTTGTCCCATGTCCTCCTTCATCCATCTCACTGCATCCAAGCAACAGTCCCTGTCATGGTAGGCTTTGATGGAAGCCTTTGTTTCGTTGATGCGTTCTCTGAGTGCCTTCGTAGTTTTCTCCTGCTGGAGGGTGCATATAATTTGGAGATTCTTCTTATCTCCCATGAGCTTCCTGATTATCCTAATGGCCAGTTCTTGCTTGGTCACGCTATATGCGATCAACTTCTACAGCTCGCCGATCATCCTATGCAGCTCGTCCCGCTCTGCTACAAGCCTCTTGATGTCAGGTGAAAAATCTAGCGAGATCTCCTTCTGTAGTGACAAATGGCTATGAAGACGCTCATTAGCCTGGTTTAGGGACTATGCACCCTCTAGTTGGTTGTCAATCTTGGCATTGATCGCGGCCACCCTATCACGACACTCGGCCTTTTGCTTTCTGCATCATTCATGTTATTTAACATAAGTACTCTATAATTCTACTCTACGTTCTAGGGAAAAACAAATCCAAATCACAAAACCCCCAATGTGTCTATGAACAACAACATTAAAAAAGGATTGACCATGGTCCCTACTTGCGGGAGGACACGGTCTAATAATTCCACATTTATAATCTCGAAATAAAAACAAGTGCATGTCAGCGGCATTATCAGTAGTAAAAAATTGTGGAGGTTTCCTACCTTGCTGAGCCGAGGAACTGGGCCGAAAGGGTCCTGCAACACCACCACCATCGTGCTGGTTTATGGGTGCATGACCAGCCTCGAATATGTAGCAGAAAAACGAGAAGAAGAATAAGAAGAAGACATATAATAAGACGACAGAGAAGAAGAAGAAGAACCACGCTGTGTCCAACCATGCATGAATCCATAGACATCAGCGCTCGAGGACACCGCAACGTTGAAGCTTGTCGTATGCGCCACACTAGAGGAGCGCAGTGCACCGACAGAGATGGAGGAGCGCCAAGTAGTAGCCAAGACGGATGCACATGTTGTTCCATGAAGTACTGACAAAAGGAAGGATGAGTGGAAGACCCAGAGGAAGACCTATGAGACCACCATGAAGAAGGACATAAGGAATAGAGGATCCAGCTATGAGGACGACTCCGACTCGGCCAACGAGGAGGCGTTCATGGATCAGTTGGAGGCAGAAGCAGAGGAGAGTGACATCAACCCATGGGACTATGAGGAGGAGGACTCCGACAAGGAGAGGGCGCGCATCTATGAGGAGGGAGTTGCTGATGAGTCATCGGAGAACGACACCGACGGCTGTGATGGCGAGGACCATGACGATGACGGCGAGTAGAGTATAATGTTCTATTGTGAGTATTGTTCTAACTGCCACATCCTGCATTATGATTGTTGTAACTACCATGTCTTTCTATAATATTGGGTTGTTGGTACTATTAGTATTTCATCGAAATATTCTTGTGACAAGCATGGAGCACACCTAGAGCCCGCACTTGGAATTGGTTGGCAACGAACGGAGTACTCTTGTAGCACTTGTATGTGACCCACTACTCGCAAAAAATCATAAGCAAGGCATACCAGGTCTTTTGGCACCCAAGGCACCACCCGGATGTCTATCGAGTAGGAGTTAACCTGGCTTTCAACCCTAGATCCCCCTCGCTGCCCAGAACATGGAACCACTCCATGGAATTAGCCCAAACCCAGCACTTAGCTCCCTCTCGGCATTACAAGCAACTTCTCCAACTAGAGATTTCCTGGTTATTTGGAGAAATCTTGACTTTCCATTTATGAACCTAAAAAACCAGTGTTTTTCCAAAGGAGGTGCAAGATTTGGGCGTGCCCAAGGCCCCAAGGCAATTTTCACGCATGCTACATCATGATATATGGACATTCCCGGGAGGTGGGTATTTATCTCGTGGTGCAAGCATATACTTTATTTTTGTCGAGTTTCGGCCCTAGTAAAGGTGGTTTCTAAATGTAGGTACCCTAGAAGACACTCTCAATTTTCAGGAAAATGGTTTGGGGTTCCCCATAGGGTACCTAGGCTGGATGCATGCCTAGGTACAAGATTGCACCAAGCCTTGCGTTGCCGCGGCCGCCGACGTGTTTGGCCTTTTTTTTGAACAGTACCAAACAAAATCTAAAAACATAGAAAAAATGAAAATAGCTCTTGGAGCCCTTGTATGTGACCCACTACCCGCAAAAAATCATAAGCAAGGCATACCGGGTCTTTTGACACCCAAGAACCACCCAGATGTCTATCGAGTAGGAGTTAACCTAGCTTTCAAACCTAGATCCCCTCGCTGCTCGGAACATGGAACCACTCCATGGATTGAGCCCAAACCTGGAACTTAGCTCCCTCACTACATTACAAGCAACTTCTCCAACTAGAGATTTTCTGGTTATTTAGAGAAATATTGACTTTCCATTTTATGAACCTGAAAACCGATGTTTTTCCAAAGGAGATGCAAGATTTGGGCACGCCCAAGGTCGCGAGTCAATTTTTACGCATGCTACATCATGATGTATGGACATTCCCGCTACTTTATTTAATAAAAAGTTTTTTTTCAAAGACTTATGATTTTTTGAAATCTGGTCAAATCCAGGCTAAACCCCATTGACTAGCTCGAAACCTCGCAGAAACTAGCCTAACACTAATGGATAATGACAACCATTGGATCGTAACCCTAGCGCGCAATGGTAGCCATAAGATCGGGTCTTCTAGAAGCCCCCCATAGGGCTAGGTTGATTCTATATCCCCATTGTTGGGCGCCATTGGATCGGGGAGAATGGACGTTGAGGATCGTCCTTTGCAAGAGCGATCCACAAGTAGGCTGTTCTGCGACCCGATTGGCACTCGCAACCAAGAGCGGGCCTACCTCCTTGACCCTATCTCTGCAATCGTGTGGTCGAAGCTCAAACTCTGTTCCTTCCCTACAACTTGTGTCAGCACTAGCGTCGAATCCTACCTAAAGTCACAATGCCTCGCCATGGAGAGGCCTAGTCTCAACTTCTACGAGGCTGAGATGTTCGCCCACTATGAAATAATTGCACCACCGCAAGCGAAGCTACCCGCTGGCTACAAGCTCAGCTACGACAGGGTGCCTATCGAGCCGCTTTTGCGCGGCAACACGTTATCGAGGAAGATCGAGAAGCACCGCCACCAGCTGCTAGAGCGAAAGAGGGCAATGGCCCGATACGTGCGCACGAGTGTGTAATGGCCAAGGCGGTTCAAGAAGGAGCGATATGTGGAGATTTGGCTATGTGGAGACGACCGTCGGGAGATCCACCCGGATCTACGCAAGCTCGAAGGGAGGCAGTGCTTCTAGGCAGTGCATGGGAATACGACCTCCACCGTTATCGATGCAGCACACTGTGAAGAACTCGCCAAGAGGAACTCCACCGGGATTGTCATCATCGATTCTGAAGTGGAAGAGGCAGACAGCAACGCGGAGGATGTCGTGGACAACAAAGACATCAGGAGCGGCATAGTCGATTAGGATCACTTGAGCCTAAATTTAATCTATGTACGGTAGCTTAATGGTCTCTTCGGATAGGATGTCGTGGACGATGAAGATAGCGGGAGCGGCAATATCTATGTATGCTGAGAAGAGAAATAAAGATACATCAGTTAGTCGAACTAGTTTCAAATAACTACTCTCTTAGGAAGCTTGGCTATGGCCCCGCCTAAGAAGCCGCGGCCTCCGCGGTCTACACGGACACCACGAACGCCACCGAAGCTTGGCTATTTGGCCCGTCTACGGAAGGACATGCGGTTGTACTACAAGGCGGTCTCCCATTTCCATCTGAGATAGTTGATTTCGAAGAATGTGTTGCATCAGCGGTGGCGGTAGTGTCGTGGTGGTGGCACGGCAGATGCCATGGATAGGCTAAAGATGGGGCCAATGAGTGCTAGGGGAACCCAGGGAGGGAGAACGTGGTGATTCCACGCACAGAAGTATTTGTATTTTCTCTATCAATGGTGTTTACCAATGCTCTTGAGGCTCTCAGCAAGAAGGAGACAATGTCTCTTACTCCCTACCAACTAGCCCTAGAGTTCTACCTTAGACAGAGAGAATGATCGATCCCCTTATACGGAGGCCCCGGTGCTCCTTATATAGGGGAGCCCGGGTTACAATTATAGGGCATAGGTGGAAGCATATTCTATGAATATGCTCCTCGCCTAAAGCAGATGCTTCTTTATTCTCTTTAACAGCTTGTTTGGGCTTTGGACATAATCCACAACGTAATCCTTGTCTTTTGGCGTCAGCAGACACGGGCTACGTCATCCGGCTTTGCCTGCATCACCTTGGTCGCCCCTGACCCGCTGGTCCTGTTCTTTAGTTTGCTCCGCCCATGCTATAGCTAATAAAGCCACCTTTTGACCAGCGGGGGATTCCTTCTCCTAGAAGCCACAAGATAATCCGGCTAGCATATAGCTAATCCGGCTTATCAAGTTACCTGCAAAACAGATAGACAAACATGGCCGGCATATAACTTATGTCGGCCGGTCCATAGTCAAGGAGATGCTCCATGGGCCGAGTCACACCGTGATTCGACCTGCCGTGAGGTGACCTGGTCAGCACTTGCTTTGACCGTACTGTACCCCGGCTAACTCGGCCCTTATACCCCGGCATTACCCTACCCGGGGGTATCCCCCCAACATTAGTCCCCGAAGCTAGTGCGGTCTTAGGAACTTTTAGGTTTTAAGGCCACAGCAGGTTCCCATATTCGGATCTTCGCCTCTTTGGCCGAGTTACCTCATAACCTAGAGTTTCTCATCTTGCGATCCCTTGGCTCATTCCGAGTTATTCCTCGCTGGCCAGGTCTCTTGCTTGCATATCCGGGTTACCTTTCCTTCCCTTGTACACTTCCCCACATCCTATGTGGAGGGTAATCACCATTTTGCCTCATTTTAAGGGCCACACGCATTTAATGATCCAGTTACTGTCGCAACGTCAGGAATAACTGCTGTAAATGTCCCTTCACTGTAGCGCCTCGTTAACCGTAACATTGCATCACATCATGGGATCGTTTACTCCTATGGCCCTTTCTGTGTCCTTGCTCTGATTGGCTGTTTTGGCCGTGTACACGCCCATTGTGCACGGCGTGCCCACCGCAAAAGATCCCATGACGCGCGTGTTGCGTGGTTATGTAGAGGGCCTAGGGCGTCCTTAGGGGAAGTTCCTCCATTTTCTTCTGCGCCGCCCAGCCTCTTTCTCTCTCACTGCAACCTTGCTGCCGCCGCCCGTTTCTTGTTGCTCCAGTGCTGCTGCAACCGTGCTCAGGCAGCATCTCGCGCTAGCGCCACCGTTCTCGCTCAAGATTTCCACCACGGGGCCTTGCGCTTCCCGTTTCCCCTCTTCCGGTTATTTGTACAATGATTTCTCTCTTGAAGATCTAGAATCCACCATGACAGAAGAGGAGGCAGCGGTGGTGGCACAGCAGGAGGAAGGAGCAGAGGGCCGCGAGCGTGGCTGCTAGGACGGTTCCATCGTCCGCGAGGAGGACCTGGACTGGTTCCGTGCCACGCACCGCGTCCCGATCGGTGTCGCCTGCCGCCTCGCCTCCGCCGAGATCTCTCCTTCCCCTAATCCTGGGGAATACGTAGTCTTTCTTTCACATTTCTAGCGCGGCTTCGGCCTTCCCACTTTCGATTTCTTCTTTGATTTCATTTCTACGTACAAGTTGCAACCACATCACCTCCCCGCAAATGGTATTACTTCTCTGTCCTCCTTTGCCTCTAGCATTGAGGGATACATTGGCCTCTAGCCAACCAAAGAACTATGGATCAAGTTCTTTGGTCTCCGGAGGAACGTGGTTCCGGCTAAGGAGCTTGCCCCGGAGGACAAGCACTTGACCCAGTGCGACACTGCCTCCATTTCTCCCTGGAAGAATTCCGTATTCCCCCGGGTCACCGGACTCTAGTCCCGCAAGGGCTGGGCCCGGACTTTTTTCTATGTCCGGAACACCTCCAGCGAGGACTTGATCCGGCTCCTCCCCTTCAAGCTTGGCCCTGCCGATACCTCGCATTGGGAGAGCGTTCCGAAGTGACCCACGACCCTGGCGAATCAAGTGGAGCGCCGGATCAAGGAGCTACTCAAAGAGCATCTCCGGGGGGAGGACATTATGATTACTGTTCTCCACAACCGGGTTTCCCCCCTTCAAAAGCGAGCCCACAAGATCTGCTACTTGAGCGGCCCTCTCAACCCCCACCGGACTTCTTCCATTGAGCTGGATAATTCGGCGGTTTACCGCCGGGTTAAGTCCATATTCAACATGGAGAAGGAGTTCTCCGAGGATTGGGAGTGGGGACTTGAGCCCTTCACCCGGGACAACCCTCCTCCAAAGGTGAATTTATTTTTTCCTGTTCTCCGAATCTTCTCCGTATGTCGGTTCACTTTTGTAACTTGTCAATTGTTGCCTTGTTCTCAGCGATTCATCCAACAACCACTAGAGGATCGCGAGGTGCTGGCGAGCAAGTGGTTGTCGGACCGCATCGAGGAGGACGTGGAGGAGCCTGACCCGGAGGCCTTCCTGCCTACACCAGATGTCATCAAATGCAGCGCTAGTAAGGCCTCTTCTCTAAGGGATTGGCCAGACAACGATGACTCAGACATTGAGGTCCTGGAGGTATTTGATCCGGTTCCCATCTCTTATGCGCATCTGGTTATGTCCGAATGTTCAGCTAACCCGGACGGTCAGGTTCACGAGGTTCCCCCTCTAGCCATAGATGGTCTGGCCCCTGCTTCTTCCCAGAAGCACGTGGCTACCTTGGCCGCAGATTCTGAGGTGCCGCCGCCCAAGAAGAGGCAGAAGAAATCTAGGGTGAAGGCATCGTCTAAGCCGGCCGCCAAGAGCACGGTCCGGAGGGCGCCCAAACCTCGGGCTCCCCCAACCGCGGATGAGTAAGTCCTTTTGCACTGATACTTGGGGATTTTTTTCTTTGCTTGCCTTTGTCTCTTATTTGTTCACTCTTTGACTTGGTGCTTTCCCCCTTTTCAGAGCTGCTAGGGATATCCCTCAGAGCGGCTCCGGCATAGCCTCCCTACTCCGGGGCAGCCCTTCTCCCCCCTGCAATGACGATTCTCGCCCACTCAGCCCTATTCCAGAGGGCTCCGCGGTTGCGCCTGACCAGAGCCCACCTCGCCAAGAGGAGGGCAATGTCGGCGCGGGGGATAGTGGGGCGACTCTAGATACGACGATGCCAGATCTCCCCAGTTCCTCGGCCTCAACGCCAAGTCTTGAGGTGCCAGCTTCATCGGCACCACCCCCAACAAGTCCTCGTGTCCTAGTGTTCCCAGCATCCACAACATCAGCACCAGCAGCACCAGCCCCATCACCAGCAGCACCAGCACCAGTACCAGCAGCAGCAGCACCAAGAGCAGCAACGAAAGCCTCCACCAAGCCTCCCAAGAGGAAAGCCCCATTGGCTCCCTCCGGGTATACTCCTTCAGTTGCAGATATCTTCCAAACAGCTCCTCAACCTTCATCAGGCAAGATTAAGAAGGTTTCCAGGTCAGCTAAAGGAACTTCATCCGGGTCTACTACCTCTGGGTCAGAGGCCAGCAAGGAGCTGGTTCTGCATACCAGCCCCGCTGCAGCTCAGTCCGCTAGGCGAGAGGCCCACGTGAAGGGCCTTGTAGTGAACTATTCTCCAAGGGGTGAAAGCTACAGCCCACTGCTCCTTGAGTATGTGAAGAACTTGAACAATGCAGAATTCATCGACCCTAAAGATGATCTTCCGGAGAAGTTTGGCCCAGCCGAGTTCAACGCCCAGATGAACTCCGCTACCAAGGCTATTTCCTTAGCTGGCCGGATGATGGAGGTCACTCTTTTCCTCTACTGTTGATGTTTTGCATATCTGAGCACTTGTAGATATAGCCCCTAGACCCCGAGCCTCCGAGGGAATAACTTGTTATTTGGTCGGATGCTCCTTATAGAATCTAGTTTTTGTTCGTAGCGACATCAAATTTTTACATAGTTAGAGCCGGGTCTAGTTCCCTTGGCCCGGATCTTATACACTTCGAATATCCACACACCTAGAGTCGGGTTAAGTTCCACTTGGCCCGGATCTTGTAGACTTCGAATATCCACACACCTAGAGCCGGGTTAAGTTCCACTTGGACCGGATCTTGTAGACTTCAAATATCCACACACCTAGATCAGGGTTAAGTTCCACTTGGCCCTGATCTTGTAGACTTCGAATAACCACACACCTATAGCCGGGTTAAGTTCCACTTGGCCCGGATCTTGTAGACTTCGAATATCCACACACCTAGAGCCGGGTTAAGTTCCACTTGGCCCGGATCTTGTAGACTTCGAATATCCACACACCTAGAGCCGGGTTGAGTTCCACTTGGACCGGATCTTGTAGACTTCGAATATCCACACACCTAGAGCTGGGTTAAGTTCCACTTGGCCCGGATCTTGTAGACTTCAAATATCCACACACCTAGAGCCGGGTTAAGTTCCACTTGGCCCGGATCTTGTAGACTTCAAATTGTTTTTACTCTGCCTTTGAACTTTGCCATTGCCTTGCTTATTTCGATTACCACTAACCGCCGATCCACTAAGTTCTAACGCCTACTGGACTCCTATAAAGACATTCGAGCGTGTTATGGTATAGTCCTGGTGGAGTACCAGAAGATGGGTAATTTTCCGTTCTTCCTCTTTCATATTCGTTTATTCGAACTTCCTAGGATCCATATTAACTTGTTGTCCAAATCATGCAGCCGAGGTTGAAGATGAAAATATAATCATGCGGAAAAACCTTGCTGAAATCAAAGGTAAATTTATCCCCTCCACACAATCGTCGTATTTTCCTTCCTTTATCCGGTGGACAATTATACTTTGGGTCCTCTGGATCATTATGCTGTTGCAGTTGCTCTTGAGGATAACATCACCATGCCTGAAATGATGACTCATTTCCTTGAACAATAAGGGAAGCATGAGGCTGAGCTGAAGAAGAAGGATGAAGCGATAGCTCGGCTCCAACTACAGGACTCGGAGATCACTCGGCTGAATGCCGAAATTCAGAGGCTTAAGGGCCTCCATGAGTCCGAGTTGGAGAAGGCCGACCAGGAGTTCGCCGAGGAGAAAGAGCGTTTAACAACGCAAATCTCCAAGGATAAGAGCCTATTGGAGGAAGCCAACGTCAAACTTACGTCGGTGACCACCGAATACGAGAAACTCCAGGCCCATAGCACCGACGTTCATTCCGAGCTTCAGCGACTCCTCTTCCAGATCATGCGTGAGTTTTCTGCCCTTGCTTGATTTTCTTTCTTCCGGATTTGGTGCTTTTGTTCACTATTTTTCTTCCCATTCTTAGGGAAATTTCTAGAGAGTGACACGCTCGGTGCCGATGCGGTACGCCAATCCCGCGAACAACATGGTATTCTTGCTGCCCCTAGTGCCGAGCCAATCCTGTATAATACGGAGGATCTACTGGCGAGCCTCACCGCTCATCTTGAGGTAGTGAAGAACCACAACACAGATATTATCCCGGTGGCAACAGGAATGTTCAGCTGCCTCTGGCCCAGTGAATCCATTCCAAAGAAAGGCACGACTTTCATAGCCAAATTAATGGAATGTGATACGAAGCTGCATTTGTGGCGCGAATCTGCCACACGGGCTGGGGCCGACATTGCCTTGAAATTTGCTCTTTCATGGTATGAAGGGATTGATCTGGGGTTGCTCACTCGCATGCGCACCGGGTCTAAGTGGTGCGAGGATCCGGAGTGGATCGCGCGCCGCCAAGCCTGTGCCAACAAGCTCATGTAGTACTCCTTCTGCCATGCTTGGAATGAGGGGCCGAGTTATCTCGATGCCGTTGATGAAGAGGTTGTCTCTAGAGATGAAGAGGAAGGGAGTGAAATTGAGGGCTCCGAACTTGGCGACCAGGTCGAAGACCCGGAGGATGGTGTGGTTAACCCGAGGATGAAGCCGAGGCTAGCGCCCCTCCCCCACACTTCGAAGTACCTCCTTCATCAATTGATGATTCGTCTGCTGCTCCTGCTCCTTAGAAAACACTGGTCATATTTATCAAATCCCCGGAATGCCAGGCGTAGATGTATCTAAATACTTTTAGTTTGGTTGTGCTACAATTTTATGTTCTGAACTAAGTTTTATTGCTGGATTATCGTGGGCGAAGTCCCCGAGTTTTGTTTTCTTGTTCCCCCAATTTTTGACTCGGCTTGGGTCTACCTTGATTCGGTTTTTCGACTTACGAGTCCAAGGTTCAAAAAATTGATTTAACAATACTTGAAACTTTGAGATTAGCTCAAAATGATTTGGCATTTTAGTGATCAAAACAAACTAAGGGTTAGTCAAAAAACCAATGTCGGCCCGCTTAAGTTCTTTCCCTTAGTCGTTTTTCATGTGCTTTGCCATTCCAAACTTGTTCTCTTGCTTGCCATGAAGCCAATTCTTGTTGGACAGCAGCAAAGTCGAAGAGATAGGTTTTTGGTACTCACACACTACTAATCGAACTAAGATATACGCGACTTAACCCAACCGACATAAAAATATGAAAACGAGAAATAAGTATTATAGCAGTCCCCGAGTCTCTACTCGGGGTGGCAAAGTTTTTATTGATAAGATCATCGCCGACATACATACCGACATATGAGTAGCTCGGATACCTTCACCTCTTAGGTGTAGAAAGGACGAAGCAGTGCTACGTTCCACGGTCGTTTGGATTCCTCTCTGGACCTGTCCGCCTTGTTCTTTTCCTGGGGCAATGCATCAATAAGATAGTTGGAGTCATTGTGCAAGGCTTTGCTTACAATGAAAGGTCCTTCCCATGGAGGGGATAACTTATGCATGCCAGCAGTGCGCTGTATTAGCCGAAGTACTAGATCACCTTCCCGGAAGACTCGGGGGTTTACTTTCCGGCTATGATAGCATCGGAGATTTTGCTGATATATGGCGTATTTGGACAAGGCTAGTTCTCTCTCTTCTTCTAGTAGATCAACATCATTTTGCCGGGCTTCACGCACTTCGTCTTCTATGTATTGGGTGACTCTTGGCGAATCATGCTCTATGTCGGCTGGTAATACAGGTTCTGCCCCATATACCAGAAAGAATGGCGTATAGCCTGTTGATCGATTTGGAGTTGTTCTTAAGCTCCACAGTATTGCTGGTAGTTCTTCTATCCAGCACCCCGCTGATCTTTGTAGTGGCTCTATGAGCCGGGGTTTTATCCCGGACAATACCAGTCCGTTGGATCTTTCCACTTGCCCATTCGATGCGGGGTGGGCGACTGAGGCGACATCTAACCGGATCTTCTTTTTTCGGCAGAATCTCGCAAACGCTCCTTCAGTGAAATTTGTTCCATTATCAGTTATTATGCTATGTGGATAGCCATACCTTAGGATTATATCCATGAGGAATCTTACTGCCGTTGCCCCATCACACTTCCGAATTGGCTTCACCTCAATCCATTTGGTGAACTTGTCAACCATGACTAGGATATGTGTCATCCCTCCTTTCGCTGGCTTAAATGGTCCTACCATATCTAGGCACCATATAGCAAATGGCTAGGTAATGGGGATAGTTTTCAGATCTAACATTGGTAAATGAGTTCTCGTGGCGTATCTCTGACAGCCATTGCATTTTCTCACCAAATCCTTTGCTTGCTCCAAAGCACTGGGCAAATAAAATCCATGCCGGAAATCTTTTGCCACTAATGCCCTTGAGGAGGCATGGTGGCCACATTCCCCTTGGTGAATATCCTAGAGTATGTCAAGTCCTTCCTTCGGATCAACACACCGCTGTAGCACAGTTGTCACACTTCTTTTGTATAGTTCGGCGTTGATAATCGTATAGGCCTTTTCCCTCCTTTGGATCTGCCTTGAGCTTATTTCGTCATCCGACAAGATTCCTTTTGTTAGGAAATCGAAAATTGGCTTGGCCCAAGTTGGTACAGTCCGGACGGGAAATGGTTCCTCATTAATTTCCATCGCATCCAACGACATAACTCCTGCCGGATCAGGCTGATCAGTCCCCGGGTTGCTGAGGCAGTCCCCGGGTTTGCTGAAGCAGTCTCCGGGTTTGCTGAGGTGCTTCCCCACTCTCTCTCCATAGATGCAGCTCCTGATCCGGAGAGTAACGGGATATAAATTGAGTCTGATTCGGGTGAGGGCGCGATAGATGGTTTTCTCATGTGCTCCAAAGCAACATTTGGCAGGATTGGCTACCAGGACGAGCCTAACTTGGACAGCGTATCTGCTTCCTCGTTTTCAATCCGAGGTATGTGGTGGAATTCACACCCCTCGAAAAACCCACTTATCTTTTGAGCATGGAACCTGTATAGGGCCATGCTAGCATCCAAGGCATCCCAATTTCTAGACACTTGCTGCACCACCAAATCAGAATCTCCAAAGCATTGTATCCAACGTATCCCCACTTCTTTCGCCACTTTGAGACCATGCACCAATGCTTCGTACTCCGCCACATTATTCGAGGCACTGAAGTGGATTTGAAGGACATATTTCAGTTGATCCTTCTTGGACACTACTCCGGCACCCAACCCATCTTTCAGTTTTGATCCATCGAAGTGCATTTGCCAATAATTGGAGTCCGGCAGGGGTGGCTCGTATTGCATTTCAGCCCAGTCCACAAAGAAATCCGTCACGGCTTGTGACTTGATAACATCTCTTCTGTCAAATTGTGGTGCATAGGGAGCTAACTCGATTGCCCACTTTGCTATCCGTCCACTTGCATCTTTGTTACTCATAATTTCCGAAATGGGTGCCTCACATATCACCTTGATGGGGTGTTCCTAAAAATAGTGTTTGAGTTTCTTGGCCGACATATATACACCATACGCCATCTTCTGATAGTAAGGGTAGTTCTGTTTCGAGGCTGACAATACTTCGCTTAGATAGTACACCGGCCTTTGCACCGACTTCCCTTCCTCTTCACGCTCCACTACGATTACTACACTTACGACTCGGTTGGTCGCGGCTACGTAGAGCAACATTGGCTCCTTAGGTAGTGGTGCTGCTAGGATTGGTGCGCTAGATAACATCTTTTTCAACTCTCGAAATGCAAGGTCCGCCTATGGCGTCCATGTGAACTTGTCTGCCTTTTTCATTAGTTGGTAGAGGGGCAAGGCCTTTTCTCCCAACTGACATACGAACCGACTTAACGATGCCAGGAAACCAGTGAACTTCTGCACATCGTTAAGGCATTTTGGTAGTTCCATTCTTTCTATGGCCCAGATTTTCGTTGGGTTAGCTTCAATGCCACGGCTAGATACCAAAAAGCCGAGTAACTTTCCGGCGAGCACACCAAAGGTGCACTTCTCCGGGTTCAGCTTCATTCGGAACTTCTCAAGTTCGCGAATGTCTACCAGATATCATCAATAAGCGTATTGCTTTCCTTGGTTTTTATTACCACGTCATCCACGTAAACCTGCACGTTTCGACCTATCTGATCATGTAAGTGTTTTTGCATGCATCGTTGGTACGTTGCTCCTGTATTATGTAATCCAAACGGCATAGTGCGATAGCAATAAGCCCCGTACAGGGTAATAAACACAGTCTTTATTTGATCATCCGGATTCAGGGGTATCTGGTGGAAACCGGAATATGCATCAATGAATGACAGTAGCTCACATCCGGCCATTGAGTCTATGACTTGATCTATCCTAGGGAGCGGAAATGGATCTTTGGGACATGCCTTATTCAGGTTCGTGTAATCAATACACATGCGCCATACCACAACCACGTTCAGATCATCTTTCTTTTTATCCACTAGCACCGGATTAGAGAGCCAATCTGGATAGAGAACTTCCATGATAAATCCGGCCGCTAGGAGCCTATCTATTTCGTCTCCAATGACCTTCCTCTTGTCTTCGGCGAAACGCCAGAGAGGTTGCTTTACCGGCTTAGCCCTGGGTCTTACATTTAATGAGTGCTCAGCCAACTCCCTCGGTACACCTTGTAGATCCTGAGTAGACCAAGTAAAGATATCCCGTTTCTCACGGAGGAAGTTGACGAGCTCGCTTTCCTATTTGCTGCTTAACCCGGCACTAATGGTCACAGTCCGCTCTGGGAACTGATCATCGATTGGCACTTTCTTCGTGTCCTTAGTTGCTTGGAATGATACACTCTCGTGCGGGTTGGTCAGAGCCGGCATATGTTGTTGCGCGGATTGAGCCAGTGCCGCCACATCAAGTATCCTCCTTTTTTCTTGAGCAATCACGAGTGACTCGGATAAGTTAGATTCAGCTGAGGCGCACTCGATCGAACGCTGGAAGTCCCCTGATACAGTTATCACGCCCCTTGGCCCGGGCAACTTCATCTTAAGGTAACTGATGTGAGTAGTTGCCATGAACTTGTTCAGCGCTGGCCTGCCGAGTAATGCGTGATAAGCGCTCTCCAGATTCACCACTTTGAATTCCAAGTTTTTAGTACGGCAATTATCTCTCGTGCCGAATAACACGTCAACCCGAACCTTACCAATTGGCTCACTGGAAATACCCGGTACAATGCCATGAAAGGTGGTCCTCATTGCTTGCAACATGTTCTCTGTTATTCCCAACTTGTGCATGGTATCCTTGTACATAATGTTAATACTACTGCCATTGTCAATCAGTACCTTGGAAAACCTTACATTGAGATTCGGCCCAATGAATGTCGGATCCAGGACCAGAGCATAGGTTCCCGGGCTTGGCATAATCTTTCGGTGATCCATGCTACTCCATGTAATCTCTTGATCTGCCCAGGACATATATCTCACTACTGCCGGCATTACTGCGTTCACCTCCATATGCCTGTGCTGCAAGCTTTTCCTGTCATTTTCTTCTGTGGTGAACACACAGTAGCTTTGATGATGTTCCTTGTACTTGTTTCGTCCCTCATTCTTGTGGTAACCCTAACCTTGTTGCTGGTTATTGCCTACTTGATGTACCACGTCCCTTCTTTCCAAATTCTCGTACCTTGGCGGTGGTGGTGGCAGCATCAGTTGCTGTCCATTCCCCCTCGTCAGTAATGGTGGCCGTGGTGCTTCATTCCGAGGTGCCTGAGCATTCCCCAAACTTCCCTGTTCTAACTTTCTCATCCATTCACATTGCCGTGTTGTGTGATTCGCCGGACTATTCAGGCTTGGCGTATGGAACTTGCAAGGTTGATACAGCATGGACTCAAACGTATACCTCGGTCTATCCTTTCGCTCTTGCCATTGCTTCTTCTGCTCCGGGGTCTAAGGTTTTTTCCCTTTGTTTTTCTGCTGCCAGTTTTGCCCTCCAGTTTTTTGCCGTTGGCTGGCTCCAGCATTGGATTGATCCCGGTCTACCGCTGCTACTTGTTGCGAGTTATACTGGTAATCCGGGTGCTCATCCCTTCTCTTTCCTCAAAAATCATTCCTCCTCGACAATCCGGGTCTATCTCCGCCGTAATATTTCTCGTTTGCTTCATTCGACATTAGCCGGGGTTGTGTTGGATCTCCCAAGGCATATGAATCTACGATCCAGATTGTTTCAGCCAAAGTAGTTGGCATGTCTCGCTGTAACCTCTGCCACAACATACTTCCATATCTGCATCCCTGAGCGAACCACACAATAGCTTGTGATTCAATTACTCCCTCGCAAGAGTTTCGCACATTGCACCACCGAGTTAGGAAATCTCGGTCTGGCTCATTTGGTCTCTACAGGCACAACGCAAGGGTCTGTGGCCTGTTGGGCCTCTTGTAAGTGCTTGAGAAGTTGCTAATGAACAACTCCTCAAAATCCAACCAACAATTGACACTCCCTGGTGGCAAGTTGTTCAGCCAAACTCGTGCTGGGACTTCCAGCATCTGTGGTACATATCTTACTGCCCATCTCAAATTTCCTATTGCGATCCTGACTGCCGTGGCATAGTCAATCAGCCAATCATCTAGCCTAGTACTTCCATCATAAGTTCGGGTTCCTCTGACCAGCTAAAAGTTCGACACCAGTGGTTCGTTCATGATCCGGGGACCAAAGCATGCTGCACCCGGTGGACCTTGTACTTCAATTAGCTCCGACCTATAAATCCTATCCGATTTTAGCCTAGCATCTTCTGGCTACAAGTTCATGCCTCCCAGTCTTGACCTAATTACGTGGTGATCCGGTCTGGGGTATCCGTCGTTGATCATGGCCGAATAACCATCATTGTATCTTTCCTGATCCGGACAAGCATTTTGTTGTTGTACTCCCCTCTTGCCGGGGTGCGCGCTGTTGCTACATCCGAGGTAAATTTTGCCCTGTTCCCACGGGATCACGCTGTCCGGCATTGCCATTGACAGCATTTCTCTAACCGGCATTGCCTTGGTCTCGGTTACCTTGGCTGGCCACACCTCAGCTGGTACTATGCCGATCTTCATCAACTTGCACTGCTTTGCCTTTTCCAGCCCTTACCTGATCATAAGGAACCACCTGCTTGTCTCTTCTTCTGGAGTTTACTACTTCTTCTCTCCTAGGATTGTGACCTGGAGACGACACGGCTCCTCCGGATTTCGCCGGGTTATTCCTAGCCGAATGTACCACCAGTGAGGCTCCTGGTGGCACCGGGTTTGCCTTGTTCATTTCTTCATTTTGCTGTCAAGCAACTCTTAGCAAGTGATTCACCCTCTCTTATTGCCTTTGCTGGGCCTCTCTGGTTAAACCTTCTAACTTGGATGCGGCCGCGTTTGCTACCCTAAGCTTCTTTGCCGGAGTGCTGTACCGATCCAGCCCTCCTGTTACTATCGTAGCTGTCTAACCCGGCCTAGGCTCGTATTCCTTGTCAATCTCAGTGATCAGGTTCCTACCTCGGATTTTCACTCCATATATGCGGTTTGCCTTAGCATATTCTCTTAAGGTGATGTTCAAAGACTGATGCAGCTCTGCTACCTTCTTTGCCTCAGCTAACATTTTCCGCCTAGTTTCCTCTAACTCAGCTTGTGCCTAAGTTGGGCTACCACAGGTGCTATTGGCATCGCTAGGCTATCTATTGCTTGCTGGAGCACATTTTCTGGCCTTTCTAGCGGAGGAAACCTAGACCTGGTCTGCTTTGGTGTTACCTCCGGCTCTGGCGCCGGGCCCTTGCTTGGTTCCACGTCTGGCACGATCATCATGACCTCAACGCTGCTAGTGGGGCGAGTGATACACACTCCACGAGCTGCGCTGAGAGGTGGCTCGCCTCTCTCGACGATGTGCCACAGATGAACGCAGGACTGATCCACGCCGACATAGATCTTGTGCACGCCAAGTTTGATGAAGACGCTGTTACGTGGAGGTGGGTGCCTGCCGAAGCTTCCTGTATTGTTGCTGACGTAGTCCAGTGCTCCGAAGCGCTGAACCAAGCCGGAGATGACGCGCTCGCCGGTGCTAGAGAAGCTTCCCGTCTGGATTTTCACCCCTGCTAGCACCGCTAGCCCCACAGTGGGCGCCAACTGTCATGGTGGTGGCACGACAGATGCCATGGATAGGCTAAAGATGGGGCCAATGAGTGCTAGGGGAACCCAGGGAGGGAGAACGTGGTGATTCCATGCACAGAAGTATTTGTATTTTCTCTATCAATGGTGTTTACCAATGCTCTTGAGGCTCTCAGTAAGGAGACAATGTCTCTTACTCCCTACCAACTAGCCCTAGAGTTCTACCTTAGACAGAGAGAATGATCGATCCCCTTCTATGGAGTCCCCGGTGCTCCTTATATAGGGGAGCCCGGGTTACAATTCTAGGGCACAGGTGTAGCATACTCTACGAATATGCTCCTCGCCTAAAGCATATGCTTCTTTATTCTCTTTAATGGCTCGTCTGGGCTTTGGACCTAATCCACATCATAATACTTGTCTTTTGGCGTCACCAGACACGGGCTACGTCATCCGGCTTTGCCCGCGTCACCTTGGTCGCCCCTGACCCGCTGGTCCTCTTCTTTACTTTTCTTCGCTCATGCTACAACTAATAAAGCCACCTTTTGACCAGTGGGGGATTCCTTCTCCTGGAAGCCACAAGATAATCCGGCTAGCATATAGCTAATCCGTCTTATCAAGTTACCTGCAAAAAAGATAGACAAACATGCCCGGCATATAACTTATGCCGGCCGGTCCGCAGTCAAGGAGATGCTCCATGGGCCGGGTCACACCGTGATTCGTCCTGCCGTGAGGTGACCCGGTCAGCACTTGCTTTGACCGTGCCGTACCCCGGCTAACTCGGCCCTTATACCCAGGCGTTACCCTACCCGGGGGTATCCCCCCAACAGGCAGCATCGAGCAGGGCCAAGCGAGTGTCGTGGAGAAAGCGCGCAACTACATTTTTGTGTGCTTTGTGCAGGAGAAAGAAGGTACGTTCCAAAGTGTTCCTGCGAGCATGCCACTGAGGAAACAAACCCTCGAACAGGGCAGTGCCAAGGTCAACCAACTCTCGCCTCCATGCCTCGGCACAGGCGACCTTACCGTAGTGGGGCAATCTGGCTGCACGCCATCAGCAGCAAATACGATCCATCCTATGCACCATCAGTGGCCACACCACAGCGGCGAGCATCCATCTACACTCATCTTGTTGGAGTGTTCGACAGCTGGAGACGACGAAGGGCAACAACTCAACACCAGAATTCAGGTTCCGATTCATAGGGATGTACGATCCCTGCCATGAGATGCCAGAGTTCACGTTCAAAGAAATTGTTGCGGCAACGTGGCTGTTCATACTAAACCGGATCTGGCTCAAGCGCCATGGACGTGCATTAACAATGCAGATCTCTTGAAGTTTGGAGTGAAGGAAAAACATCAGTTGTGGTTGAATGATCACTGAAGTTACATCCTCTTAAGGAAATTGTCCAGCCAACTTTTCTGGTGGAGATCCGCAGTTTCTTCAATGTAGAACAGTTAAGTTGAGACTAACTCTGTAGAATGGCTTTTGTAGAGGCAATAGCCCACTTGTTGCAGCTATCCCATACTGTAGTATGGAATTAGTTCTAAAGTAACCAAATACTATCAAGATGTATCTATTTATTCGATTACGTACTATCAACGGTTGAATTTAGTTAACTATCATGCTTATCCGAGGCGTACAAAATTCAGACAACATTGATGTACTGATCTTGCATGGTTTATTCATGCATGTTCCATACAAAATCACACAGCAGTTCGAATAAACCTCGGTAAATATTGTTTTCAAGAAATTCAGACACAACCGATTTCATTTCCACTGGATCTAGATCACTCTGAAGACAACAGCTCGCAAGCATGGCCATATTGAACACGACCTCCCAAACAATCTGAGTCCTAATGACATAGTCTGAATTAGTGTACTAAGGATACAATCTTATAAAACCCCATTCTTCTTTTATCTTGTGTTGTCTGCAAAATGGTTCAATAGTTCAGCATGGTACATAATCTGTAGACAATGTTAGAAGGATCATCGAAAAATCTTCATTTGGAAACTAGCAGCATTTCTTGTTTTTCGGATTGCTCACCACTTGGCAAACAAATCTAGCTACCTGGTACTCGAAGAGGACATGATCTACAATTTCCTGGCAATAGTGACATTGATCATTGCTAGTTCACCCTCTTTTCAGGAGGTTATCCTTGGTTATTCACACAAATTATAAAGCACGGTGTTCACTCAAATTCATTAGCCACACATACTACAAATTCCTTAGCCACACAAACTACAAATTCATTAGCCACACATACTACGAATTCATTAGCCACACATATTGCGAGTTCATTAGCCACACATTACAAATTCATTAGCCACACATACTACAGCAGTTCAAACTATTACATAAGCTAGCTCTCGGCGAAGTACGTGCTCCACTCTCAAGTCAAAAAATCTTTTAGATTCACTAAACCTCTATCTTCACTCGAGGGAAATCAGAACCACCATCTTGTCCACGCCTAGTAACCCCACCGAAACTATGCGCTCCGTCACGGAATGATGGTGGTCCTTGAAGGGTTCCGTAGCAGAAAATAAAAAAATTCCTATGTTGGAACTGCCTAATGCCCAAGATCTATCAATGTAGAAATGTGGCAACGACTAAATCATATAGAATACATACCCTTGTAGACCGTACGTGGTTAACATTCCGAGGGGAACTTGGTTGATGTAGTCAAACTCATAGCCGACCTCAAGGTCGTGAAGCTCCTCGCAGATCACCCCTTTCTCCTTCTTCATCGTGCAGCAGCTCTGGCTCACGACATTTAAGTGCCCCAAGTGTTGCACCTCATGGCTTCGTACACATACGGTGTATGATGAGACCTCCGGCTCCCCGATCCCGCCGGGAGTGTAGAAGTTTATATCCAGCTAGGAATCCCTGCAGCGCAACGGTGTGCTACAGGTGCAATGTCTCTTGTGCAAATAGTCCTTTCTTGGGACCATGCCAACGCATGGATACTACAGAGAGAGGAAGATCATTCCAACCAAGGGGAATAACTCTATTTTATTGTGTGTTTCATCCCACCCATGGGCACCAATTTATATAGGCAGAGGGGGGCGTGCCCTCTCCATTAGGTGCCCCGTGTGGGACTATTCTAAAAATAAAAAGGGGCAAAATAAACTCTGCAGCCGGTTGGGCCACAAGGGCCCAGCACAGCAGCCCATAGCAAAGCCAGCCTAGGCAGCAGCCGAATGGGCCGGCGCTGCCCCAAAGCGGACCAGAGCAGCCGCCTCTGCTGGTGACTAGCAAGAATGGTCAAGCGGGCCCTGGGTGGGCCAGTTGCACGTGCTTGCAGTCCAGCACGGCTGGCGGCGCCTGGCGCCCGGGGTGGGCTGGTGCTCCACTAGCGGTCCAGCAAGGGCAACGGAGGGGCAGCTCCAAGGTATGTTAGCTCGGCTTAGCAGCCCAGCACGGTGCCTTGCTGCCCACCTGCTTTCCGCTCCACGTGGCACTTGGTGCCCGCTGCCCGCCTCTACGCCTGGGCCTGATCAAATCATCCCAGTTTGCTTTGGTTGAGGTTTTTCCCTTTTCTTTTTCTACAGCTTTTCTCCTAGGCTAATTCCCTTCGAGGATTTGGCCTAATATGAAAGTTGCTTTTATAAATGTTAGTCTTTCCTAATTAACATATAATAAATGTATATTTAAATTCCCATTTATCTGAAAACATGTTTCCGCCCTTTTCCTTTATTCCTTCTCCGAACAACTTTGGATCTCTCTATGGAACAATTCTGGCTTTCTCTTTCTCTAAACTATGATTCCATCTTACAGATGGTTTCTATCATCATACCCTTATGTGTATCCCCTCACGGCTCGGGAATCCTCTAGACATGATCTATATCAATGATCAATAGAGGGACCAGGGATGCCCATGTGACCCCTATGCATTCCACAATGACAATATCATTTGAACCGTAAAATGTAGAATCCAATTTCCCTTTGTTTCTTTGATATGACTTGTTCGAGCTCCGATCATTGGTATCACATACCCTATTCAATCTCGTTACTAACAAGTTCTATTTTACTTGTTACCGTGATATTACATCCATGTGACCTAGCCACATGTTGCAACATTTATGGATGTAATCTCACCAAGCCGGCCATATGTATCTTACCCATCACGTGGTTGAAAAAATCCCGCTCTTGTAGTCACATGTCATCTACTGTTCCTTTGGAATACCTAACATACACTTTTATGATCACCGTTTAACCATGTGACATTTGATGTAGTCAAAGCAGCCTCGGGAAACAGTTACTAATATGAACACATGGTCTAAGGAAAAGGAGACTAGATTTTAGCTATTGCAACAATGAAATATATGACTTGATCGTGTCGCAATCTTTCGAGGAATGTCCATCACATCATTCTCCAATGATATGACCTCATTGTCAATTGACATAAATACCCATGATCTTGAAACCCAGATCATCCTCATGACCAACGAGCTAGTATGAATAGAGGCTACTAGGGACTTGGTTTGTTTCATACCACACATGTACCAATGTTTCTACTTGATACAGTTATAGCACAATATAAACTAATTGAGATATGAGAATAAAAACCTAGTTATTATTTGCCTCTAGGGCATATATCCTTCAGTCTCCCACTTGCACTAGAGTACAAATAATCTAGCTCGCATTTTACTCAACATAAACCATATAACATATGCATTTATTGATCATGCATGCTCACGGGAAACGTCCTGTCCATGTTCTATTTTACCAGATCATTATGTATTTTGCAAGTCGTTAATGTCTTCCTAATTTTGACATTCATACCATTATCTTATAATCCCTCCGTTCCATTCTATAGTGCCTATAGTTTCTGGCACGAAAATTAAGAAAGGCATGTGGAGAGAAAATTAAAATAGTTTTGGGTGGGATTTCTCGTGGCCAATTGACATGATAAAATCGGGGAGTTTGAAGGAGACATGAAATGCTATATACATTATGTAAACACCCTAAAAACGTTGTCCAGATGAGTTGTCTAACTCAATATATCTTATATTTTGGATTTTTTCTTAAAAAACTATAAGCACTATAGAAAGGAATGGAGGGAGTAATGGGTTGAAGTATTCATTTGGCGACAAAGTGAGACTTTGTTTCTAGTGTTTATAATGACAGTCATTGTCATCTAAACTTCGAAATACACTTTGCAATACTTTGTATATGTACATCAGTTATGGCAACAGAGTGAAGTTGGTTTCCAGGAGCCTAAAGTGACTTTAGATCAACCTCATGGGCTTTCTCATGGGCACTGTGCCCTAGGACACACCCTCTACGTAAAGATGAACTAGTCCCGCCACAACAATATACATCACATCAGATGGAGCCTTTATACTTCTATATCTATGTAGATCCTAGTGCATGAAATGCGGCTATGTGCCTTACTTTGCTTCTTTTCATTAAGTACAAACTTAATTCTGGTTCATTGATCGACTCAAGAATCACTTAATACATGTTCTTATTGTTAATAGTTTGTCCTACCAACCAGAACCTCGGGTCACATTACGTCGAGTATACAATATGATTGTATGGAAGAACCTATGGCTGAAGCATAGGAGATGCAACACATCTCTTTCTTTCCTTTAACCATAGTTGCAATACTAACTCAATACTTCATATAGTAAGAACTTCTTTCTTACCTTGTTCCATTCTGAGCTTCTTTAGAATCTTGCTTAGGACATTCTGAACATCTTTCAAAATCAAGTCTAGGAAGCATTCGACATTTGATTTTTATTAAACTCACCAATCTATCTCGATAGATCTCATTGTTTTATAACTTTCAACTTCATTCTTATTTACACTTAAATGTTATTAACACCAATCACATCATTCATATATGTCGTCCATATATCCCACAATGATTTCGCGCTCCTACTCAAATATGGCATCCATATATGAGATCCAGGGATTTCACTTAGCTTCCACTCAAAATATGTCAGCTACATACTATGATTTAGCCAAGATGATTTGCTCCCACTCAAATCCAGGTACTCTCACTAATCTTGGACATTCCAAACTTCTTTGATCACCATCAAATCGATAATTCCACTAACGAGATTTCAATGACCACTCATTTCTCGCATTTAGGTCCATCACGCTTCTTTGTATTTCGTTGGTATGTCTTGTTCAAAACATGACAATTGAATCAACAATATAATTCCATAAACTTGCATAATATATATAGTTGAATACTACTTTCTTTATTAAAAGTATTCGCTAAAACTTTATAATCATTATCAATAGTTTCTCCGCTATTTGTAGAGTTTAGTTTCACGAAACAAATTTTGTTGCTTGATGACTGCAAGTGCTCAGATCGTTTGTAGCTAGTTTTGAAATAAATATATCGGTCCCACAGGGAGCAGGAGTCTGAAGTCTAATAATTCTTGAATTAAATATTGCAATGGAAATGCTAAATAAAGTTCTAAGTAACAAGATCAAATGCGAGTATTATGTAAAAAGGTGTTTTTGGGTTTTTGGTATAAGAGAACAATAAATAAAGTAAAATATCTAAACGCAAAAAGTAAGTATCGCGTATGTAAAAGAGAATTGGAACTACAATAGGGAAAAAGCATTCTCAGGGAGTAGCGGATACACCACTAGCATTATAAGGAGCTAAGGTAAAGATTATTATCATGAACATTCTCCACTATGTATGTGTGGGAGGAACTCCGTATTTGGACGAATAGGCAGCAACCACTGCTCACATCATCCTCATAATCATAGCAGTCAGCAATCGACATCAATCGAATTACTGCGCTATTAAGGGACTTAATCCCGCAGGACGTATCCTATGGCATGGATAGTGTTCCGTGAGTTTCCTCGGTTCCCAAGTTGATATGTAAGGGGTGCCAACAGCTTTATAGTCACTATAAGTGCTAACGCACCTCCGTCTACCAATAAGTAGTTAACTCAATCAAGTCCCCATAAGAGGCAAATATTGAGAGGTCGACTTCTCTCAACATCAAGATGAAGACAATCTAACACATGGTCACAATGATGAATATCATAATAAACTTTATCTTATTTCAATCTCATACGAGGGTTTCTCCATCTCCCCAAGAACTAAAGATCTACTCAGACATGGAGCAATCAACATCATGGAAATAATAATGGAATCTATCATAGATGAATAGTACTTGTATAAATTCACAACGAGTACAGGAATTACAACAAGATCTAGACAAGATGTAGATGGGATGGATGGAGATGGTGGTGATGCAGCTATTGATGATGAAGATCGATGCCTTAGCCTCCTGGATCTACATAGGGCGAAGATGGATCCCTGGTGGACGAGTTCCCCCTTCAGATGCCTTCCGGGGGTGAGGTTTCAGCGATTTCTGGGTGTTCTGTATGTCGTCTGTCCGATCTAGTTGCATGGGGTGAAACTATTTGAGCAGGCGGTGGCGGCGCTAACTATACGGCAGGAACTATACGGCTGGAAAATTTATTCCCACTGTATAGTTGGTCGTTAAACCGTCTGACTCCTTTGATTGCTTCGGGTTTTCTTCTTGTATTATTGATATTTTCCAAATAAGCAATTTATGTTGTTTTTGGCTCCTTTTCTCCTTAGTACAACTGCTCCAAAAATTGTGTCCATTGTATAAATCATCTGTCCTGATCCTGGTGAAAATAGACATAAAATATGCACACGAACGCCCTAAAATACCAAGATCCTACACCTACAGTGCAAAATAATAATATAAAACATGATACAAATATGAACTCATCAACTTATCCAATCTTAGACTCTTGCTCATCCCGAGCAAGTTTTGCTTAATGGATGTGATCCTCATATAGCAGTGGTAGTAGCATTACCAAATAATAAACTCGGCAAATTATCCATAACGAAAATAAAGCAACTAGCAGAAGTAAACAATACTCATAGTAGAAGTTTCCTTTACCAGTTCCACTCTCCAATAGCGCTTCACTCCCCGACAAAGGCGCCAGAAAATAGTCTTGATGACCCACAAGTATAGGGGGTGTATCGCAGTATTTTCGATAAGTAAGAGTGTCGAACCCAACGAGGAGCAGAAGGTGCTGGCTAGTGGTATGGATAATGAATTCTCTGCAAATACTTAGCAAACGGATTTTTAGGGGTTTTTGATATAGCAAGTAAACAAAGTACGACTAAATAAAAGACAGTAGGAATAAATGCAGCAAGTGGCCCAATCCTTTATGCAGCAAAGGACAAGCCGGTTGTATTTCTATAGATGACCAAACATTCTCGAGGACACATGGGAAGACTGTCAAGTGCTTTCGCTTCATATAGTCTATTAATCTTCTCTAGCTTGCTAAGTGTTGTGTGGGTGAACCTGTGCTAATGTACCGCCCCATCCAAGACTAATACATACTTGTGATTATACCCCTTGCAAACATCCGTAAGTACAAGAAAGTAATTAAGGTAGAAACCTAACCACAGCTTTAAACTCTAAGATCCTTACGTCCCTTGTGCAATGGTTTCCTAACGGGGGTTCAGGTTTCTTTCACTCCGGCAACCCCTACGATTAGTAGCCAAATACACAATGCATTCCCCAAGGCCCATATAGGTGAAGTGTCATGTAGTCGACGTTCACATGACACCACTAGAAGAAGTACACCACAAATTAAATAACAATCTATTGAATCTTTCTCAATGCAACTCCACTAGTAACAACAAGACTTCTCCCATGTCCTCAAGAACAAAACGAACTACTCACAACACATCATATGGATCATGATCAGAGATGGAATAATGATGTATAACAATCTGAACATAAACAATAATTCAATGGTTCACTCAATAGCATCAACTACAAAGAGTAATCAACACCGGGAAAGTTTCCCCTATGAACTATGCAAGTTTCAATGCAATTGTTACAGCAATATGGAGATGGTGATGAGGGTGTGATACATTGCAAATGTAGCTATAATTTTTGATGTTTCATGCTTGGTTTTATCCACTTTCTTGTGTTTTGTTCCAACTTTGGAGTACTTTTCATATGATTTGGACTAACCTATTAACAAGAGCCACAGTTCCAGCTGCCTGTTTTCTGTTGTTTTTGGTTCCAGAAAAGTCAGAAAATGAATATTCTCGGAATTGGATGGGACAAAAGCCATAGTGCCTATTTTTCCGGAAGGGATCAAGTGCCAGAATACGAGACGGAGAAGGGCTGGGGGCCGGCCACACCACCTAGCCGCACGGCCAGGCCTGGCCCGCACCAGGGGGTGGTCTAGCCGACCCCAACACCCCCTCGGCCTCTCCTTCCGACTATAAGATGCCTCGGGACAAAAACCCTAAGTACCCGATCAAAAATCCACGAAAGAGTGTTTAGCCACCGTCGTCTCTGTCTCTAGATCGGGGGGGATCTTAAGCTCTTCCCGGCACCCTGACGGAGAGGGGAATTCACCATGGAGACCTTCTTCATCACCATGCAAGCCTCCGGTGTGATGCGTGAGTAGTTCATCCTTGGACTACGGATCCATGTAGTAGCTAGATGGCTGGTTTCTCCTCCTTTGTGCTTTCATGTTTAGATCTTGTGAGCTCCGTTCATGATCAAGATCATCTATTTGTAATCCATACATGTTGTGTTTGCGGGGATCCGATGGATATTGAGATGCTATTTCAGATTGATTATTGATTCTATCATATCTTTGTTATTTGAGATCTTGCATGCTTTATGTTGTTAGTAGCTATCTTGGCCAAGTAGATGCTAGCAACTCCAAGAGTTAGTATTTATGCTCGATAGTGGGTTCATGCCTCTGGTAATCTGGGGAAGTGACAGAAATCTCTAAGGTACTAGATGTGTTGTTGCTACTAGGGAGAAAACAAAAATCCTTTGTTCATAGAACAATCGTATTGTTTACTTTACACACAGTTCATAAAGCAATAATCTGTTGCTTGCAACTTAATACTGGAGGGGGTTCGGATGATAACCTGAAGGTGGATTATTAGTCATAGATGCAGTTGGATGGCGGTCTATGTATTATGTTGTAATGCCCAATCAAGTCTCAAAGGAGTCAAGATGATTAGTATATGCATGTATTGCTTTCTCGGTGTTTGTCAATTGCCCCGTTGTAATTTGTTCACCCAGCATGTTATCTATCTTAAGGAGAGCCACCTCTAGTGAACTAGGGATCTCGGTCCTTTACTTTACATACAATCTATAAACTGTTTCTGCTTTGTGTTTTCTTTCTGCAAACTTTTACTTCTTTCCATTAGATACGTTTAATCCTTTGTTTTCCGCAAAACACGGTGAGATTGACAACCTCATCGCAAGTTGGGGACAAAGTTCTGTGGTTGTGTTGTGCAGGTCTCCACGTTGCTACTAGCACCGGTAGTGCGCCCTGCCAAGCTCAGCTAGTAACACCTTTGGGGTGTTTCCTTGCTCCTACTGGTTCGATTAAACCTTGGTTTCATAACTGAGGGAAACTTGCTGCTGTGCTCATCATACCTTCCTCTTGGGGTTCCCAACGAGCTCTACATCAACACCACCATCAAGCATTTTTCTAGGCGCCGTGCATTGAGCCATCAAGCATTTTTCTGGCGCCGTTGCCGGGGAACGAAGAAGAAGAAACTCCCACGTCAACTACACGCCATTAAAGATCTTTCTGGCGCCGTTGCCGGGGAGTCAAGGACATATTCACAAGGGGGGTCCCTCATAACCAATCTCTTTACTTTGTTGTTTTGTTTTGCTTAGTTTCTTTTTGCTTTGTTTGTTTGTTTTGTTCTTCAAAAAACACAAAAAAAATTAGTTTTACTAGTTTGCTTTCTTATTTGAAAAACACAAAAAATTAGTTCCTATCTTAAGTTGCCTTCATGTCTAGCCTTGCTCCAATCACTATGTCACCCGAGGAAATGATTTTCACTTTTAAACAAGGAATTGAGGAAAGTTGTAAGGAAGCTTGGTCTAGAATCTCTGATCTACATGAAAAAACTGAGCCTAAAATGACTCAAAGCTTGTTACTTAGCAGTTTTTACCTTGGGATTGCTCTTTGCTATAGATATGCTCTAGATGCTGTTGTGGGAGGATATTTCCTCCATTGTAATGAGGATGATGCTATTACTGCTATAAAGAAATTGATCCTCACTTACAACTTGCCTAGCCAAACTGATACTTCTTTCGCAAAAATATTTGCTAGGGTGTACACTCTTGAGGCTAGCATTACTAGATTAGAGAGTTGCTATAATACGCTTAGGGAGCATAATGATTATGTTCCAAAAAACTCTGAACCATCAAAGTGGTTCCCTACAGTAAAGATTGAGATGAACACTGAAACTTTTCAAGCTCGCTGTGATATCATGTCTGAATTTTGCCTTATGCCCAAAGATATTTATAAATCTCTGAGTACTTGGGGGCTCATTGAAGGAGGAAAAGAAATATCTCTTACTAATAATACTACCATATTACCTCTTGGAATAGCTGAAGGAGTGTTTACAAAGATCCTTGGGAAAACGATTTCTATTGATTATCTTGTTATTGAATATGCATGAAAAGGACAAATTACACTTGTAAGGTCCCTATTAGAACTCCTTGGAGCAATAATAGATGTGGGAAAGGGGACCATGCACCTTTATTATCCACCAAACAATCACATTTTCCCAAAGGTTAAGAATAAAAATAAGAGAGGTAAGGGCAAGAAAGTTGGTTTTAATGCTTCTTCATTTGAGAACACTTGATTCTTTCTTTGCTTCTTATGCCTAACTTAAAGGCGTTAAAGAAAAGTACTTGTTGGGAGATAACCCAAGAGTTTTAGATGAGTCTTGGAAGTTATTTCCTCTGTAATAACCTCTCCTTATCCATTTTATTTGCTTTTTGTGCCAAGAGTAACCTCTAATGAGAGTGAAGTAATGATTGGGAAAGTTGCTGTCCCGAAACAGATTTTTGTGCTTCACTGTAAAAATTCCTGAGAGAGCTCTGTACGTTGGATTGAGCTGTAATGTTTCGTGCTTCTGCCCCGGGTTGTTATATAACTTTCGTTAGTTCAACACTTTTTGATTTGAGCAAGAGAAGGTCTTCAAAAAAATTCGTCTTCACCTGCTGGTCTGTTTTGACAGATTTCTGCCATTTTCTGCATTTGCTTCTTGTTAGTTCCTTCTTGAGTTCCTTTGGGGAATTGAGATTTTTGAGGGAAGTGCTGCAGTATCTAGTGTTCTAATGGAAGTTTATTTGGTGTTAGAACTGAACCTTGAGACTTATTTATCTAAAGTGCACTAATGTTACTAATGAGATTGTGTGAAGTTTTGTATGAAGGAAAATTTTCAGGTGTATGGAAGGAATGAGTAATGAGATGAAGGATGGACTAAAGCTCAAGCTTGGGATGCCACGCGTGTGACCCCAAGAAATATCCAAGAAGTACAAGCGTCAAAGCTTAGGGATGCCCAAGGCATCCCCTTCTTCATCAATAAAAATTCCAGGTTTCTTCAAAACGCTTCATTTTTATTGTTTCACGCACAGTTGTGTTTTTATTCGAGCGTCTTCTTTTTCGTTTTTGTTTTGTTTTTTAGTTTGCTTGGTTTGCTTAGTTTTATTAATAAGTTGGTTGGACCCCCTCTTTCACACTTTGGTTTACAAATAGTTTGGTTTGGTTTGGAAAAGAGTAGGAAAGTTTATGCTTATGTGGTAAAAAAGAGCTCGTTTTTGATTGTGGCATATGCTTTGTCATGCCATTCTTGATATAGTTTTGGCTTTATGCTTAGTATTCTTTGCTGTAGCATGACTTGTTATAAACAATGGAGATTGCTTAATGTGCCTTGGATGAATCATGCGTTGTTTTAGCATATTAAAGCATAGTATAGTGGTATTCTCCTTTGATGCTTTATTTGGGTTGACTTGGCGCATGCTCACACCATGTTATGACTATCTAAAGTCACGATAGCCTTTATGATCCTTTAGTTTTCAACTTTTAGTATCACTTTATGCTTTTATCAATGATGTTTTGTCGCTCTGCATGATTATGGCCAGTATTGCTCTCTTAGTTTGTCGCTCCCAGTCTTTTGCTAGCCTCCCCAACCAAGTAGGAGTTCCACTCATGATCCAACTCCCTAAACCAAGTTTTTCCAAAGAGTCCACCATACCTACCTACTAGCTTATGCTATTCCAAGTATATTCATGCTTTTGTTTACCTTCCACTTGTTATGAGAAAACTAGTGATTAAAGCTCTCACGAACTTGATGGCACACTTTACTTTATTGCCTCTAATAAACTTGAACCATTGGGTCCTTCTTTGTTGCGTATATGCTTGCACTTTATAAGTTCAAATTAGCAGAACTATGTACCATGGGGAACGCTTTCAACATTGCACTTGAACTTTGTACCCCGTTGATATTATGTCCTTTTGCTTACGGATCCCAGCGATGTGAAATAAAAGTGGAACTTGTAAGATCATGGAGTTTGTATATGTGTTAGAGAAACGTCTGGGCCGCTAGCCTAAGCCATGCCTAATCATGGTGGAAACTTGCAGCATCACCATAGTGAGCACTCTATGAAGCATCCTCAGTAAAAACCTATGCAAATAGCAAATAAAAAGATCGCTGAGATGCTCATTGTCTGCTTGCCTTGTCATTTTGATTATGGGAAAGCTCTCGTATCATGTGCAAGGGGTACCCTGTTGGCGGTTCTTAATGATACACATATACTTACAATGACAAGAGCTTACTCGTGACTGAAGTTGAGTAGCATGAGGATCTGTCTTCGTAAGTAAGGGGCATGAGATTTCGGTTTATAACTTGTCAAGCATATCCTCTTAGTTGTGTCACTTTAACCTTAATCACCTTCAAGATGCTTATGATAGGGGCAATGAGAGCTGAAAGCTATAAGTATCATAATTTTTGGAAGCTCTTTATGAGACTTGAATCCCTACTTCCTTTTACAAAGGCTTTTCTTCCACCATTATATTGAGTCTCCACCTTCTATCTTTATGCACCTACTTTGAGAGCATAGTGGCCATTCTTAGTTCTATGTGCATTGTCCCAAGAGTAGTTGACTGATGCATAACTTGATATTGCTTGTTTTAAACTATTATATCTAGTCACTCTTATGAACTTTGAAGGTGTCCTATGCATTTATATTTGCTACTCTATTGAGGGACAAGCGGGATACTATTATGCTATGTTTTCTTTATGTGAAACAAACAAACGTCTTGCAAAGCATGTTATTCATGAATCTTTTGTTTGTGCCTTTTCATGTTGTATCATAGTTTCTTTGCTTATTGCTAGAACTTTGTCTTTCATGTTATGATTGAAGTACTATGATCCCAGCTTTGAGTTTTGCAAATACTTTGATCAAGTCTTTGATGGTGCATGTCACCTCAAAAATTATTTTCTGTTTATCACTTACCTACTCGAGGACGAGCAGGAGTTAAGCTTGGGGATGTTGATACATTGCAAATGTATCTATAATTTTTGATGTTCCATGCTTGGTTTTATCCACTTTCTTGTGTTTTGTTCCAACATTGGAGTACTTTTCATATGATTTCTTGGACTAACCTATTAACAAGAGCCACAGTGCTAGCTGCCTGTTTTCTGTTGTTTTTGGTTCCAGAAAAGTCAAAAAATGAATATTCTCGGAATTGGACGGGACAAAAGCCAAAGTGCCTATTTTTCTGGAAGGGATCAAGTGCCAGAATATGAGACGGAGAAGGGCTGGGGGCCGGCCACACCACCTGGCCGCGCGGCCAGGCCTGGCCTGCGCCAGGGGGTGGTCTGGCCGACCCTAGCACCCCCTCGGCCTCTCCTTCCGACTATAAGATGCCCTCGGGACGAAAACCCTAAGTACCCGATCAAAAATCCACGAAAGAGTCTGTAGCCGCCGTCGTCTCTGTCCCTAGATCGGGGGGGGGGGGGGATCTTAAGCTCTTCCCGACACCCTGCCGGAGAGGGGAATTCACCCTGGAGGCCTTCTTCATCACCATGCAAGCCTTCGGTGTGATGTGTGAGTAGTTCATCCTTGGACTACAGATCCATGTAGTAGCTAGATGGCTGGTTTCTCCTCCTTTGTGCTTTCATCTTTAGATCTTGTGAGCTCCGTTCATGATCAAGATCATCTATTTGTAATCCATACATGTTGTGTTTGTGGGGATTCGATGGATATTGAGATGCTATTTCAGATTGATTATTGGTTCTATCATGTCTTTGTTATTTGAGATCTTGCATGCTTTCCGTTGTTAGTAGCTATCTTGGCCAAGTAGATGTTAGCAACTCCAAGAGTTAGTATTTAGGCTCGATAGTGGGTTCATGCCTCTGGTAATCTGGGGAAGTGACAGAAATCTCTAAGATACTTGATGTGCTGTTGCTACTAATGAGAAAACAACAATCCTTTGTTCATAGAACAATTGTATTGTTTACTTTACACGTAGTTCATAAAGCAATAATCTGTTGCTTGCAACTTACTACTGGAGGGGGTTCGGATGATAACCTGAAGGTGGATTTTTAGTCATAGATGCAGTTGGATGGCGGTCTATGTATTATGTTGTAATGCCCAATCAAGTCTCAAAGGAGTCAAGATGATTAGTATATGCATGTATTGCTTTCTCGGTGTTTGTCAGTTGCCCCGATGTAATTTGTTCACCAGCATGTTATCTATCTTAAGGAGAGCCACCTCTAGTGAACTATGGATCCCGGTCCTTTACTTTACATACAATCTATAAACTATTTCTTCTTTGTGTTTTCTTTCTGCAAACTTTTACTTCTTTCCATTCGATACATTTAATCCTTTGTTTTCCGCAAAACACGGTGAGATTGATAACCTCATCGCAAGTTGGGGACAAAGTTCTGTGGTTGTGTTGTGCAGGTCTCCACGTTGCTACTAGCACCGGTAGTGCGCCCTGCCAAGCTCAGCTAGTAACACCTTTGGGGTGTTTCCTTGCTCCTACTGGTTCGATTAAACCTTGGTTTCATAACTGAGGGAAACTTGCTGCTGTGCTCATCATACCTTCCTCTTGGGGTTCCCAACGAGCTCTACATCAACACCGCCATCAAGCATTTTTCTGGGCGCCGTGCATTGAGCCATCAGGGTGCTGATGGTGATGATGGTGGTGATGATGATCCCGATGAAGTCCAGCTTGATGGTGGTGTTGATCGCGACGATCTCCCCTCTCCGGGAAGGAATTCCCTCGGCAGAAATCTGTCTGTCGGAGAGATCTTTCTCTCTCGGTGTTTTCCGCCACGCAGAGGCGGCAGAATCTTTCTGTGGTCGCTCCCTGAGTCTTAGGGTTTTGTGGGGTTGATATACGCAAGAGGAGAGAGACTGGAGTGGGCCAGGATGGCCACACCACTCCCAGGCGTGGCCTAGGCCTGCCCACGCCATGGGGTGGTGTGGGCCCCCTGTGGCCCACCTCCACTCCATCTTCTGGCATCCTGAGTCTTCTGGAAAAATAGAATTTTCCGTATATTTTCCCGGATTTTCTGATCTTCACGAATTTTGCCTCCAAACAACACCTTTTCCATCAGAATCCTGACTGTAGTGGTCCATACTCCAAAAGTCATCAACCATGCAAAAACAGATGAAATAACATAAGTATCACCTCTCAATACGAAATATATCAATGAATAATAGTGAATTAAGACATAGAATAGTGATGCAAAATGGACGTATCAACTCCCCCCAAGCTTAGACTTTGCTTGTCCCCAAGCGAAACTGAGCTCAATAAACATGACCTCAGGTTTATGGAGTGAAGAGTCGATAAAAGAATATGGACAAGAAGCATCACATTCATCAATACATAGATCATAATAGAGGACAACTCACTATTATATAACTCAACTTGCAATGAGTAAAGGAAACACAATAAAGATACATAGAGTGAATCATAATTGGTAATGGCAAACTTAGCTCTTGGTCAAAGAATAGTTGATAATTTGCTGGAGTTCACAAATAGCTGGTTTTCAAAGAAAGCTCTCAAAGTAGTAAACATCAAGATAAGAGCAATGTGCAAAACAAGGAACATAAGAACATGATTGAATAAATCACCATATGAATGAATGAAACACATCAACTCAAAATACTTGCTGAGATAGAAGGGAGTAGGTTTACTGACTCAACTACAAAGAAAGGCCCTTCGCAGAGGGAAGCAGGGATTGCAAGTCTCATAAAGAGCTCCCAAAAATTATGATACTTACTAGCTTTCAGCTCTCATCGCCCCTATCATAGGCATCTTTAGGTGATTAAGGTTAAAGTGACACAACTAAGAGGATATGCTTGACAAGTTATAAGTTGAAATCTCATGCCCCTTACTTATGAATACCGATCCTCATGCTACTCAAATTCAGTCAGGAGCAAGCTCTTGTCATTGTAAATATATGTGTATCATTGAGAACCGCCAACGGGGTACCCCTTGCACATGACACCGGAGCTATCCCATAATCAAAATGACAAGGCAAGCAGACAGTGAGCATCTCAGCGATCTTTTTATTTGCTATTTGCATAGGTTTTTATTGAGGATGCTTCATAGAATGCTCACTATAGTTATGCTGCAAGTTTCCACCATGATTAGGCATGGCTTAGGCTAGCGGCCCATGCGTTTCTCTAACACACATATAAACTCCATGATCTTACAAGTTCCACTTTTATTTCACACCGCCGGGATCCATAAGCAAAAGAACATGATATCAACTAGGTACAAAGTACCAAATGAAGTGTTGAAAGCAGTCTCCATGATACATGGTTCGGCTAACTTCAACTCGTAAAGCGCAAGCATATACGCAACAAAGAAGGACCCAATGGTTCAAGTTTATTAAATGCAAGAAAGTAAAGTGTGCCATTAAGTTCGTGAGAGCTTTAATCACAAATTTTCACATAACAAGTTTAATTTGGGAGGTAGATAAAACAGGAATTTACTTGGAATAGCAATAATGCTACTAGGTAGGTATGGTGGACTCAAATGGCAAAGGTTTTGGTTTAAAGGAGGTGGATGCACGAGAAGAATTCCCTCTCAGTACAGGTTTTTGGCTAGCAAGGCTGGGTAGCAAGTATAAGAGTTGAAGGAAACAAACAAACATACAAGTGATAAAAACAAACATGCAATCTTCCTTGGAAGCACAAAAGATCTTAACTAGAGAATACTAGACTTATGAGCAAATCAAGAAAGAAAGATGATGAAATTACTATTTTTTCTCTAGAGTACTTCTATCTTTTTCTTTCAACTCTCAAAAATAGTGTGCTACTGACCGAGCCAGGTTTGCGAAAACCAACTAAATTAACTCAAAGATCCCAAAGTGATACCAATACTAACAACAAGATCAATCATATAACCACGAATTGAAAACTAATATAAGCTATGCAAAAGAGTGAATGATAGAACTTCTCATTAATATTCCATAACGGAAACTCACACCAAGGGATACATATCTAACAAGAGAGGGGACACTTCCATAATGCAAACCATACTACATAATAACTCCTCTATTCATGATATGACTCTACTAATAAGGTAAAAAGATAGAAGATAGTGATATGATACCGCGGCACTCCCCCAAGCTTGGAACAAGCCAAGGGGATGCCAAACCTGATGACGAATTACTCCTTCGGTGTTGGTGGTATCCTCTCGATGAGCTCTCTGATAAGTTTCCCCAAGTCCTCAATCTCGAAGGTGAGAGTACGAATCAACTCCGAGTTGTGCTCAATACGGCTCATAATCATTTCAGTTTGTGGATCCCAGCTCTTGTGATTCTTTTTCCATTCTTCCCACTTGTAGTCTTCTTTTCCTGCATGGTTATGGATAAAGGTATGGAAGGTATTCTTGGTGTTCGGAGGAGGTGTCCGTGGTGCCAAGCAGTGACGCGGAAGCTTCCCTCCAGTTGACATATGTGTCGTCCTTCTAACCCTGGTAGGTTTCACCACTCCAATGCTTGCAATGGTAGTGCCGGTGTGCGGACATTGGCCTTGCTCCTCTTCACCTTCACTCTTGATCTCCTTCCCGGGGTCTTGGAGGTCTTCCTTCATAGGCTCCTTCCCTTTATCCTTGGCAGACACCATTAGGCTTCTAAACCTTCAAAGAATATGTCCTGGCAGAAACAGATCGGAAAAAAACACGACGAAAACACGATATATGAACCTCGGGGGATCTGGGGGGTCATATATTACGGAGTTTCACATCAAAAGGAAGGTACTGGGAGAAAACGAGTCGGAGGCGGAGTCCGGGGTGGACTCACCACCTGGTGGCGCGGCCAGGGGTGGGCCCATGCCACAGGGTGGTGTGAGCCACCCTGGCTCCATTTCCGTCCCTTTTTCATTTCGTAGCTTTCTTTATTGACTGAAAACTGCAAAAATATAGTTGGATTGTATTTTCGCGGAACTTTTCTTACCAGAACTGTTACCTATTTGAACACGGACTCTCCAGGTCTCTGAATTTCGTATCTAATAGATTCTTCCGGAGTCATCTCTTGAATATCATCGATATATCCATCTTCATACACTTATTACTTGAGTCATAAAACCCTTCTCTTCCTTATTTCACCATTATCTCCACTTCCTAGAAATTTCTTTCACACAAAACTTCACACAGTTATCATAAGTGAAGTGATAAAACCTTTTGAGTCCAACTTCAATTGAAAACCATCAAAACATAAGCTACTGTAGCAACTCCTTCCTAAAACCAAAAAAGAATTCAAAAAGGAAATCGAATAAAGAAGCTAATGCAAGAGTGGCAAAATCTGTCAAAACAGACCAGCAGGTAAAGATCAATTTTTTCAGAAATCATCTATTGGTCAAATAAAAAAAGTGCAAAACTAACGAAACTTAAATAACAACCTGGGGCAGAAGCACAAAAAATTACAGCTCAATCCGACATACAGAGATCTCTCACGAATTTTTACGGTGAAGCACAAAAATCTGTTTCGGGACAACAACTTCCCCAAATTTTACTTCTCTCTCATTAGAGGTTGATCTTGACACAAAAACCAAACAAAACGGATAAGGAGCGGTTATTACCGAAGTAATAAATTCCAAGACTCAAAGAAACAAAAACAAACTAAAGCAAAAACAAATTGGGTTGTCTCCCATAAAGCTCTCTCTTTATAGCTATTAAGATGGGCATGATAATTTTGAAGAAGCTCTCATAGGGATATGAATTGAACTGAAAGAGAGCATTAAGAAGCAAACACACACACACATTTAAGTCTAACCCACTTCCTATGCAAGGGGATTTTGTAAGCAAACAAGTTATTGAAGCCATAGGTAACTTGCATAAGAAGGCAAAAGAAGTGCAGCATAAAAACTTTCAGCATAAAACGAGGAAAATTGATATTATTGAGATACATAAGAACACTTTTCCCTCTCTCATAGTAACTTTCGGTATCATGCATAAACTTAACAATATAGCTATCACAAGGACCATCATAGCAATGATCACATATTATAACAGAAAACACAGGAATACTAGCTCTCATAACACTACTATGTGAAACAATATTAGAGGTATCCTTACAAAGGATAGTGTGTCCCTCTTCCTCATACTTAGCGACAAAGTCTTTCACATATGCTATTATAGGTTCATCAACCATTTGTTTATCAGGTTCAACAGCTTTACTTGTACTTTCATTAACCATACTAGCTATTATAGAATGCTCCTTTACCTTAACTAGAAAAAGGCATTTTCTCAATATAAGGTTCAGGTAAAACATGATTAGCAGTATAAACTTTAGTATTTCTTGCAGGAACACTTTTAGCAACATCTTTATAAGGTCCATGATACTTATTCCACTTCTTTTTAGGCACTTCAATATAGGAAGCAAAAGCCTTAAAATAAGAAGAAATAGCTTGAGAGTCTAGACCATAAGCATTACTAATATTTTGAAAGTCATCAGTTCCCATAAAAGATTCAATGCATTCATAATCATAATTTATACCTGACTTTCTACCTTTGTCATTCTCCCAAGCTTCAGCATTGTCTTGAATACGGTCCAGAAGATCCCATTTAGCTTCTTCTTCCATGCAAGTGAATGATCCAGCACCAGAAGCATCCAATAAATCCTTGTCATGTAGAGGGAGCCTTGCATAAAAGTTATTGATAATAATATTGTTGGGGAGCTCATGAATGGGACATTTGAGCATTAGTAACTTCAATCTCTCCCAAGCTTGAGATGTTTTCTCTCCATCAAGAGGCCAAAAGTTGTATATATTTGATTCCGATCTTTATGAATCTCACTAGGAGGATAAAACTTTGAATAAAAGAGAGGCACTATTTCCTCCCATTCCAGAGCTTGACCATTCTTCACCAGCTTGTACCAGTCCTGGGCTCTTCCTTTCAGTGATAATGAGAATAACTTCTTCTTAACTTGATCTGTAGTAATACGTGCACACTTGAACAACCCGCATAATTCGTGTATAAAGAGTAAATGATCATCGGGATGGACAGTTCCATCCCCAACATAGTAGTTATCCATAAGACGATCAATAATTCTTGTAGGTATTTTGAAAACATCATTCTCAGCAGGTGGTGGCTTATCTACTACCTTAGCAGTGGTAGTAGCATTACCAAATAATAAACTCAGCAAATTATCCATAACGAAAATAAAGAAACTAGCAGAAGTAAACAATACTCATAGTAGAAGTTTCCTTTACCAGTTCCACTCTCCAATAGCGCTTCACTCCCCGACAAAGGCGCCAGAAAATAGTCTTGATGACCCACAAGTATAGGGGGTGTATCGCAGTATTTTCGATAAGTAAGAGTGTCGAACCCAACGAGGAGCAGAAGGTGCTGGCTAGTGGTATGGACCAGGAATTCTCTGCAAATACTTAACAAACGGATTTTTAGGTTTTTTGATATAGCAAGTAAACAAAGTACGAGTAAATAAAAGACAGTAGGAATAAATGCAGCAAGTGGCCCAATCCTTTATGCAGCAAAGGACAAGGCGGTTGTATGTCTATAGATGACCAAATGTTCTCGAGGACACATGGGAAGACTGTCAAGTGCTTTCGCTTCATATAGTCTATTAATCTTCTCTAGCTTGCTAAGTGTTGTGTGGGTGAACTTGTGCTAATGTACCGCCCCATCCAAGACTAATACATACTTGTGATTATACCCCTTGCAAACATCCGTAAGTACAAGAAAGTAATTAAGGTAGAAACCTAACCACAGCTTTAAACTCTAAGACCCTTACGTCCCTTGTGCAATGGTTTCCTAATGGGGGTTCACGTTTCTGTCACTCCGGCAACCCCTACGATCAGTAGCCAAATACACAATGCATTCCCCTAGGCCCATATATGTGAAGTGTCATGTAGTCGACGTTCACATGACACCACTAGAAGAAGTACACCACAACTTAAATAACAATCTATTGAATCTTTCTCAACGCAACTCCACTACTAACAACAAGACTTCTCCCATGTCTTCAAGAACAAAATGAACTACTCACAAGACATCATATGGACCATGATCCGAGATGGAATAATGATGTATAACAATCTGAACATAAACAATAATTCAATGGTTCACTCAATAGCATCAACTACAAAGAGTAATCAACACCGGGAAAGTTTCCCCTATGAACTATGCAAGATTCAACGCAATTGTTACAACAATATGGAGATGGTGATGATGGTGCTGATGGTGATGATGGTGATGATGGTGATGATGGTGGTGATGATGATGATGATCCCGATGAAGTCCAGCTTGATGGTGGTGTTGATGACGACGATCTCCCCTCTCCGCGCAGGAATTCCCCCGGTAGAAATCTTTCTGCCGGAGAGATCTTTCTCTCTCCGTGTTTTCCGCCCCGCAAAGGCGGCGGAATCTTTCTATGGTCGCTCCCCGAGTCTTAGGGTTTTGTGGAGTTGATATACGCCAGAGGAGAGAGGCTGGAGTGGGCCAGGACGGCCATACCACTCCCAGGCGCGGCCTAGGCCTGCCCGCGCCATGGGGTGGTGTGGGCCCCCTATGGCCCACCTCCACTCCATCTTCTGGCATCCTGAGTCTTCTGGAAAAATAGAATTTTCCGTATATTTTCTCGGATTTTCTAATCTTCGGGAATTTTGCCTCCAACATCACCTTTTCCATCAGAATCGTGACTGCAGCGGTCCATGCTCCAAAAGTCATCAACCATGCAAAAATAGATGAAATAACATAAGTATCACCTCTCAATACGAAATATATCAATGAATAATAGTGAATTAAGACATATAATAGTGATGCAAAATGGATGTATCATGAAGCTAAGTTGATAAAATAAATGAGGCAGTTGCAGCATGTGTTTATCATATATGATACATGGGAATAAGTTCATGAGTAGTACCTTACTCAAACCATCTGAATAGTATTAGCAGGCTTCCACACCTTAGTGATCAATAGTTCAGAAAAAGATAAATCTCAACATAATGTAAGAGTATCTGGTTCAACCAAATGAGTTAGCGAGGTATTTCTAAGTGTTTAAGGATTAACATATTCACTTGGGATTCAAAAATCTCAAAAGTGTCTCTTTGTCATACTATAGTATAGTGGTGCATGCCTATTTGCTATTTGCACACTCGCTCTTTTTGTTCTTTCGTTTCTTCTCTTTTGTGTATATGCTCACACTTTTGTTTAAGTGCTGTGAAAGGAGCTGGTCATACACTCCAATTCATGTAGGAATTCAAAGTTTAATGATCTCAATTATCAAAATCCAATTGTATATGAAGCATTTTTATGACTTGAAGATTCTACCTCGACTTGATCTCACTCTAATTTGATAGCACTTTTATTTTCCTTTGTTCAAGGTTTCTTTTTCAACTTAACTGCATAGATAATTTCTAATCAAACAGTAGACTTACAACATATTGACCAAATTATCTTTATATGTTCCATTAATACCAATGGTGTGGAAGACTACTATTGCTATCATCAAGTGCAAGTAAAATTATACTCAAGCCATTCATATATCCAATAAGACAAACACAAACTCAATATTGCTCCATATATAATAATAAACTCGGAATTTCATAAAAGGGATCGACTATTCCTGAAGGGAGTTCAAATGATGCAAACTTTATTTCTACACTCGGACTAATGCAAAACTAAAATAGCGATATAAACTTATAAGATAAATTACAAGGTCTTAAAGATCTCCCGAAGCTTGGAGTCAAGCCAGGTGGGATCAAATAACTCCTTGTTGGTACCTATTACTCCTCCTGGGTAGGAAGAGTATTGCCTTCTTCCTTTGTGTTGCAAACCTTAGCAATGTTTGCAACGCAAATGCTGAGCTCGGCCATGTCGTATTGAAGCTTCAAAATTTTCTTCCTAAGGAATTTCTTCTCATCTATCAACTCAAAAACAGTTTTAATCAAGAAACCAAGTCTACCATCGATGTCATTGACCTTTTTATCAAGGTCTTAGTTCATCATCCAGTAGCAGTCAATTCCTTCTCCAATTGTTTCAACACAAGATTTCGAGGCTTTTTCCAACCCATAGATCTTATCATGAATCTCATCTTGCCGCACCTTTTTAGGCTTAAGAGGTGACGGACCCAGAGGAGGTTTATAATAAGATCCTATGTTGTGACGATAGGGATTAGGGAGATACTCATCCTTGCTCTTTCCCCGCTCCTATTGTCTCAACATCTCTATCCTGTGCGGGAACATGTACTCCCAGTTAGGGAGAGGCTTGATCTCCGGGCTGGATGATGATGATCCTTTAGGTTCTACTTCTTCGATCCTCTTCACGGGCTTCTCTTATTTTTCCTCCAGATCTTTTTGACATGGAAAGGCTACATGGCTTCGCTGCACGGATGTTGTTAGAAGGGGCTTGTATTAGGATGGCGAGGACATTTCGAGGCTAGAGGCTGTAGCTTATGTGAAAACTTAATGAAAAAGGTTAGATGCGATTAGCTTTAAAAGGGAAGGTCAAAAACCCTAGCCACCGTCCGTAACAAGCAACTATACGTGCGCTGGTCCCACCGTATTGTTATGAACCGACTATAGATTTCCATCTACGGTGGACCCAACTATACGACCGGAGCTATACGGGCTGGAATTTTTATTCCCGCCGTATAGTTTGTCGTTAAACCGTCAGTACCCTGAATATCATTTCTGGAGATGGGATGATATCTATACGACCGCAACTATATGGCCGGAATTTTTATTCCCGCCGTATAGTTGGTCGTTAAACTATCAGTACCCTTGAAACAATTTTTGACAACAACATTGATATCTATACGACAACAACTATACGGCTAGAATTTTTATTCCCGCCATATAGTTGGTGGTTAATCTTCTGTCCCTTTTGTAAATAGAAAAGGTAATGTCGAAATATCTATATGACCGTAACTTTATGGCCGGAATTTTTATTCCTGCCGTATAGTTGGTCATTAAACCTTCTGGATCCGTCAAAAAATTGCCTGCTTCTCACAAAATTATTTATTAATCTGAAACTTAATAAAATGTCAAGTTTTGCCAAAAAAATGACAACTTAAATTTTCGAGCAATATTAGCATTATCAATCTTCTTTTTCTTCACTAAAGCTTAAAATGTTCCTTATTCTACACAAGCTCAACTAAAACTTAATTTGAAACTTAAAAGTTTACTCAAACCTGTCCTTTGCATGGGTTGCCTCCCATGAAGCGCTCTTTTATGGTCAATAGCTTGACCATAGTGTTGCTCATTCCGTCTTGAGTCCATTCTTCTTGCAGTTGCCATTCCTTGTACATCTTTGCTTAATCACTTCTTCTGAGGTGATCACTTCTATGGTGACTGGACTTATATCTTCGTTCACTTGATAATGCTTCAAGAGTTGTCCATATACCACCCATGAAAGAGAGGGTGTTTTTCTCTGGAGCTTTACTGCTCCCGATGAATAAGCTTCTTCAACTATATATGGGCCTTCCCACTTCGATCCGAGCTTCCCTAGAAACAACTTAAGACGAGAATTATAGCACAACACTTTGTCTCCACTTTTAAAGGTCTTATTCTCTATTTTCTATCATGCCATCTTTTCACTTTTTCCTTAAACAACCTAGCATTCTTATAGGCCTCACTTCTAAACTCATCTAAAGCATGAATATCTAATAAGTATTTTTCTCCTGCTACTTTAAGATCATAATTTAGGTTCTTGATTGCCCAAAAATGTTTGTGTTCCAATTCTAAAGGTAAATGGCATGCCTTACCGTACACCATCTTATAAGGTGTCATACCCATTGGATTTTTAAACGCAGCATGGTATGCCCATAGAGTGTCATTTAACTTGTATGACCAATCCTTTCTTGATTTGTCCACCGTCTTCTCGAGTATGGTCTTTAGTTCTCTATTAGAGAGTTCTACTTGACCACTTGTTTGAGGAGGATATGGTGAAGCAACGCGGTGAGTTACTCCATATTTGCCGAGGATTTTCCTAAAAGTTCCTTACATAAAATGAGAAGCATCATTAGTGATTAAAAATCTCGGAACTCCAAACCTAGGGAATATGATGTCCTTGATCATCTTCACTAAGGCGGCTGCATATGCATGACTCGTTGGAATAGCCTCAACCCATTTAGTAACATAATCAACAACAACAAGAATATGAGTATAACCATTTGATTCTATAAAAGGTCCCATGTAATCCATTCCCCATACATCAAAGGGTTCGATTATGACACTATAATTCATTGCCATTTACAGTGCAAAATAATACCATAAAACATGATGCAAATATGCACTCATCACTTACCGTCATCAAGTCACATTGCCTCAAATCCAACAATTCTCAAGCAGGTCATACTGTTTTCACAAAGCAGGACAAGTATCTAATACTTTGCAAAATGCAACGAGTTTTGCCAGAATTACACTTATAACTTTTATATCTAACATATAACTTTTTCATCCATGACCTCCATTGCAATCAAGCCCTTCCGAGAGTTCTCAACTCTAATGCAAGATTGCTAAGTGATTTTCCAAATATTCTCTTTTCATCCTTGATGGAGGAAAACCCATCCAACGCCTCATACTTTATGTGCGAGATCTTGCATAATACAAAATTGTCGTCCAACTCTCCATCGTATGGAGAATGGCTTATTGGATGATTATGGATAAAACACAATCATTGCGGAGTCATCGAATTATCTCCTAATGGTTATTGTATCAAGAATAGAAGATCACCTTTTACAAGGATATTCCTCAGGCGTGGGTATTAACCTATGAAGTTGGACCATTTTGCTAAGTTCCACATCAAGCAATAAATTCCCCATGGTCACAAAGGACCTCAATGGGATAGGCCATGATCTACTAAGATATTTTCAAATAGACATCTAGACTAAGTTCATAATATGAGTTCTATTTATAATTGATCTCCCACTAAAATTGTCATCCCCTGGACGATTTTAGTGATCAAATGATCCCAATTCTCTACACCCCTGATCGTCACATCCGGCAATGCAGTATCAAAGGTAGACATTCCCTAATGTCAATCACATCATCCATGTGACTCATGCTCGATCTTTCGATCTTTTGTGTTCCGAGGCCATGTCTACACATGCTAGGCTCGCCAAATCTAACTTGTGTGTATTCGCTGTGCAACATGGCTTACACCCACTATATGTGAACGTAGATATGTCTAGCCCCCGATCGTCATGGCCGGATTCATAATGAAGAAATTTGTTAGTGGTGCACACACAAGGGGAACACTATCATTGGAATTAAATAGGGATTACCTTATTTGCTACCGTTGAGTATCTAATACTAGCACACAATAAGATGTTAAAACAGGTATCAACATCACATTTATATTTTGTGATATGATATGGTCTTTCTTCTTGCGCCTTGATCTCCATCGAGCGCTCCGGCATGATCTCCATCTTGCCATCGGTTTGACGCCAAGTCCACGACGCCACCACCCGGTCATCCATCGGAACAATGACTATTACTACATAACTCAGTAATAGAAAAGTAAACTTCTTTACCTTCATAATGACCAATACCATATCAAATCACATGCCCTCCTGCAAAATAAAGTTAGATGCCTCTAATTTATCTATTGCAAGTTTTACGTGGTTGTTAGGGATTTCGCAATAGAACCATTTTAAACTACGAACTTTCCAACCACAACATGGATCCAGCAGTTGTCTCTACTACACCCCTTTCGGGGCCCTCCATTGTAAATGCTATATCAACTGTGGAATGAGAGACAAACACCCACTAGCCACTTATACAGTACAAGCCGTATGTTGAGCGTGGAACCAGTCTCGCATACAAATATGCGTAAGGTCGGTCCGGGCCGCTTCATCAAACAATACCACGATATAAACAAGTACATGTTAGAGGATAACAACTAAGGGATCAATGCCCGCAAAATACTTGTGGGTACTGGCCGTACAACACTCCTACGCATAGATCGGCTCTGATACCACTAAAGGGTTCCGTAGCAGAAAACAAAAAAATCCTATGTTGGAACTGCCTAATGCCCAAGATCTATCTATGTAGAAATGCGGTAACAACCAGAGCGTATAGAATACATACCCTTGTAGACCATACACGGTTAACATTCTAAGGGGGACATGGTTGATGTAGTCGAACTCGTAGCCGACCTCAAGGTCGCAAAGCTCCTCGCAGGTCACCCCTTGCTCCTTCTTCACTGTGTAGCAGCTTCGGCTCACAACATTTAAGTGCCCCAAGTGTTGCACCTCGTGGCTTTGTACACATCTGGTGTACGATGGGACCTCTAGCTCCCTAATCCCATCGGGAGTGCGGAAGTTGATATTTGGCTAGGAATACCTGCAGCGCAATAGCGTGCTATAGTGCGGTATCTCTTGCGCAAACAGTTCTTTCTTGGGACCGTGCCAACGCATGGAGACTAGCGAGAGAGGGAGATCATTCCAACCAAGGGGAATAACTCTATTTTATTGTGTGTTTAATCCCACCCATGGGCACCCCTTTATATAGGCAGTGGGGGGCATGCCCTCTCCATTAGGTGCCCCATGTGGGAGTATTCTTAAAAGAAAAAGGGGCAAAAGAAACTCCCCAACCAACTAGGCCACAAGGGCCCAGCACAACAGCCCGAAGCAAAGCCAGCCTAGGCAACAGCTGAATGGGCCGACGCTGCCCCCACCACGACCCAGAGCAGCCGCCTATGCTGGTAACCAGCAACGGTGGTCGAGCGGGCCCTAGGTGGGCTGGCTCCCGCGTTCTTGCGACCCAGCACAGCTGGCAGCGCCTGGCGCCCGGAGTGGGCCGGTGCTCCACCGGTGGCCCATAAAGGGCAGTGGAGGGGCAGCTCAGGGGTGGGCCGGCTCGACTTGGTAGCGTAGCATGACTCCTCGCTGCCCACCTGCTTACCGCCCCCGCGCGGCACTTAGTGCCCACTGCTCGCCTCTGCGCCTGGGCCTGATCAAATCAGCCCAGGTTGCTTTGGCTGAGGTCTTTCCTTTTTCTTTTTTTGTAGCTTTTCTCCTAGGCTAATTCCCTCTAGGGATTTGGCCTAATATGAAAGTTTCTTTTATAAATCTTAATCTAAATATTATTTAGAATATATTAATTCATAATTAACATATAATAAATCTATATTTAAATTCCCATTTATCCAAAATCACTTTTCCGTCCTTTTCGTTTATTCCTTCTCTGAACAACCTTGGATCTCTCCGTGGAACAATTCCGGCTTTCTCTTTCTCTAAACTATGATTCCATCTTACGGATGATCTCTCTCATCGTACCCTTAAGTGTATCCCCTCACAACTTAGGAATGCTCTAGACATGATCTGTATCAATGTTCAACAGAGGGACCAGGGATGTCCATGTGACCCCTATGCATTCCATGATGACAATGTCGTTTGAACCGTAAAATGTAGAATCCAATTTCCCTTTGTTTCTTTGATATGACTTGTTCGAGATCCGATCATTGGTATCACATACACTATTCAATCTCGTTACTAAAAAGTTCTATTTTACTTGTTACCGTGATATTACATCCCCATGACCTAGCCACATGTTGCAACATTTATGGATGTAATCTCACCAAGCCGGCCGTATATACCTTACCCGTCACATGGGTGAACAAATCCCACTCCTGTAGTCACATGTCATCTAACGTTCCTTTGGAATACCTAACATACACTTTTATGATCACTGTTTAAACGTGTGACATTTGATGTAGTCAAAGCAGCCTCTGGAAACACTGAGTAATATGAACTCATGGTCTAAGGAAAAGGAGACTAGATTTTAGCTTGCAACAATGAACTATATGACTTAATCGTGTCACAATCTTTTGAGGAATGTCCATCACATCATTTTCCAATGATATGACCTTGTTGTCAATTGGCATAAATGCCCATGATCTTGAAACCTAGATCATCCTCATGACCAACAAGCTAGTATGAATAGAGGCTACTAGGGACTTGGTTTGTTTCATACCACACCTATACCAATGTTTTGTTGGGTCCGTAGCATAGAAAACAAAAAAATTCCTACGATGAGAACTACACGCCAAGATCTATCTACTAGGTACAAAGCAACGGGTGGACATACATCCAACGAGAACTTACCCTCGAAGACAACGAGTTTTGTTAACGAGTAGGAACTCGTGGTTGATGTAGTCGTACACTTGCCGATCTCAAGATCATGAGGAAATCCGACCGCTGCAACTCAGCAGCGCATCCGTACTCGCACACAAGTTCAAGCCACCAGACAACCTCCACCTCCTCGCTCCAGCAATCCAGCAGAAGAAGCAACTCCTTCCAGACGAAATGCCACTGGGAACATGTATCTCGCTAATCCGAGACCATGGGGGAATAATTCTAGAGGGGGAGAGAGATTCTTCACAAGGAGGTGTGCGGAAGAAGGAGGAAGAGGGTGTCCTTTTATAGGAGGAGGGGGTGCCCCTCCTTCATTGCCGGCACATGGGGGTGACTCCTCACCTCCCCCATTCATGTGGTGGTAACCCCTCCACATTAAAATGCCTCTTCACATTCCCCTTTAAAGTCCCTACTTTAAATGCATTAAAATTCTCCAAGTTTAATGTTCTCTCATTTAATAAAACTATTCTATTAAATTTATTCAGAATTTTGTTAATTACTTTAATTAAAAAACATTCACATATAACCCCTTGCAATATTTCAATATCACATGCAGAACCACTTTCTGCAATTTCACCCGAAACAATTTTCCGGTTTCTATCGAAACAATTCCTGTGCTTTGCAATTCTTTCGTCTGAAACATATGTGCTCCAAAATTATGTCCGGTAACTCTTAAGTGTGTCACCCTACAGTTCGCGAATAATGTAGACATGATCGAGACCCCTCTCCGATCAATAATCAGCAGCGGGACCTGGAGATCCATACTGACTCCTACACATTCAACGATGACTTCTGTGATCGTGAGAACCTTTAACGCTAGTAACTAAATCCCTTTGTCTCGCGATATATTACATGTCCGAGATTCGATCATCGGTATCTCCATACCTAGTTTGATCTCGTTACCGACATGCACTCTTTTCTCGTTCCCGTGATATAACATTCTAGTGATCACATCACTTGCTTGCAAGCTATCGTAATGTGATATCACCGAGAGGGCCTAGAGTATATCTATCCATCATCGGGATTGAAAAATTCCACTCTTGATCCATGAGCCTCAACATAACACCTTCGTAGCACTGAACCCATCTTTATAGTCACCCTGTTACGGTGTGATGTTTGATGTTATCAAGATACTCTTCCGGTGTTAGGAATTAACATGATCTCATGGTCTAAGGATAAAGATTACTTCGTATGATGTTATAGCAATATAAACATAATGACTTTGATCGTAATGCTATACTTCGGATGAATGTTCATCACATGCTTCAACTGTGACCTTGTTATTAACAACATCCAATATCCATGATCAGGAAACCTTGATCATCTTGTTAATCAACAAGCTAGTCTATAAGAGAGGCATAACTAGGAACCCTTTTTGTTTATTAAACACACATGTATTGATGTTTCCGATCAATACAATTATAGCATGCAAAATAAACATTTATCATAAACATGGAATAAGATAATAACCACTTTATTATTGCCTCTCGGGCATATTCCCTTCAGTCTCCCACTTGCACTAGAGTCAATAATATAGTTTGAAAAACTTTGCGTATTGAACACCTATGGCTTTCTGGTGTTGCATATACGCTATTGCTAGTGGTTCACATAATCTCCGGATCTGACAGTTTCAGGTCCGTGTGTATTTACATGTCTTTGTGTCTCTACGCATCACTCATTCTCAAACGAGATGGCATTGTATAAATTTGGTCCTTTGGTGAGACCTTTAGTTCGTTCCGGTCAAAATATGTTAATATTATTGTCACAAAATATATCTTCATATTATTAGCCCACTTTGAACCACACCTAGTTTGATAACAAACTACTTAACACAAATGTCCTCCTTTGCTGCTACTATAGAAGTTATATACTTAGACTTTTGTTGTAGTATCCGTCACAATGTCTCAACTTTGGAACTCATCCAAATCCAACATGGAACATCCTTTCCATTACATTGTGCCACCCATAGTCTAAATCGAGATAAATTTAATTTGTATCTTGTGACAAAACTAGTATCAATGTAACACTTTATAATGATCTACCTTTAACTATTTGTCACTTATACATGATATATTCTTAGTTCTTCCAAAGCTCATAAGAATATCTTTACTATTGTCCAATGATCATCTTATGAATCATCCTGGTATGTGCTCATAACACTTAGACCATAGGACATTTTGGATATATACATATCACGGTATAATCGATCAAAATCTTCATGTGATTTTATTCACCAAGTGTTGAAACACATACAATCCTTTCCATGCATCAAGAACCTTTCTTGTTGTTTCCATATTGAACCCTTTCAATATCTCATATATGTATGTCTGGCACAACCATATTAGCGCCTCAATCTATCCATATAGATATTGATGCCAAATATTCCGGTTTTGCCCAAGTCTTTCATCGAAATCTTATTTTAATGAAATTCTTAACCTATGTCAATACAAGATACATCATTTCCAATCAACAATATGTCCTCTACATAATGTATTACAAATATGTCTCAGCACTCTCACTTAATTTCTTGCAAATGCAAGCATCTTCATCATCTCCGATGAATTTAAACTCTTTTAACAGTTTCATCATGGTGAATATTCCAACTCCACTATGCTTACTTCAACTATTGAAGTTTGCATGCCCTTTTAGCACCCTTTGAATTAACAAAACCCTTCGGACCGTGTCATGTACACATCCTAGGTAACCATTCTATTAGAAGAACCTTGTTTTGTTTATTCAACTACCATATACCAAATTATATGTAGTGGTTGCTACATTAATCCGTCAAGACTAAATATCGCTATGAAAGATCAAATCTTGACATAGTCAACTCCTTGAACATTGCCGTAAACTTCTTTCTGACATGTCGACTATTTCATAGATGTTCAACATCCATGTCTATTTATTTATAGATCCAAACAGAACTGATAGGCTTCATGCCTTTCCGGAGGGTCTTCCAAGTTCAGAAACTTGATTTCTTGTGTATGGATACTATCACGGATTCTATGACTTCTAGTCATTTTATAGAGTCAGGGCCCATCATGGCTTCTTTGCATGTAGTCGGTTCATCATTGTCAAAACAATAACGACTTGCTTATCAAATCTTACTATTTGATTCTTACCGACCCACACGGTTCAATAGGAACTCTAATCTCCGAGATCACACCTTTTGTAATCACGGGAGCCATGAGCATTGTGGCCGCCACCAGGACACTTTCCGTGCTGCGCTACTTAGCACATATAGCTAAGGTTCAATAACCTTATCAAGTTTCTATTGTCCTCCCACTTAACTTTTCGCAAAAGATTCCTTCTCAAGAAACTTAACGTTCCAAGTAACAAACTCTTTTGTCCTCGGTGTTATGGAGAAATTCCCAACAAATTCTTTGGGATAACCTACAAAGACGTGCTTATCCGACTTTGGTTGTAAACATTTTACTTATGTATAGCATACCAAAATTTAAGAAAAGACAATTCGGGTTTTATCCCAAACCATAACTTATATGGTGTCATTTCAATGGATCACGATGGTGCTCTTTTCAGTGTAAAAGTGGTAGTCTCTAAAGCTTCAATCCTTAAAACATAATGGACGTTTTATAAATGACACCTTTGATCTTACCATGTCAAACATGGTTTGATTTCATCTCTCGAATATGACATACTCCTATGGTTTATCGGGAAAACACAAATCATGGAACAATTCCTCAAGTCTTAGGTGTTTATGCTAAACATGTAACACAAATATCTTCCTTTATGATCGAATCATAAACTCTTTATTTTCTTGTTACAATGATTTTCCACTTCATCTTGAAAGTCTTTGAACAATTTTCAAATGTTTCATACTTCTTCCTTATTAAGTAAATATACAGATATATTCACTCAAATTTTCGGAGAAAGCATATGATGCAAAAAGATCCATCGCAGATGGCTACACATAATGGACTATGCACATCAGCATGCACAATTTCCAATAAGCTAGTTATCCGTTCCTCTCTGGCCTATGGACGGAGTTTCAATTATCTCGAGGAAAGTCTCACATGCGTCAATTGATCAAAATCAAAGACTCCAAAAATCCATCAACATGGAGTTTCTTCATGTTTTCTTTCTAATATAATTTAAACAGCGATGTCACTTCATAAGTGATCTTTCAATCATTTGTCTTGCGACATTTTAGCAATAGTGTTTATGGATGTGATTTCCCCCACTAGACTTGTAAAAGTTCATCCATTCTTTATGGAATACGGTAATTATTTGAACAACCATTGTTCTCGGAATACCGGAACAAAATAAAAATTATTAAAACAAATCTTGAAGGCTAGGTTTGACGACAACGAAAACACAATAACACTTTATTTGTTTTCGATGAACATCATCACGTATTCTATTGCTAGTTACTTAGGCCATTGCAGTTCGTGAATTGCGCTGTCCTGTATGACACTTCATACCAACCAATTCGGTATCCAATACCGGTATCCAATACCTAAGAACCACATTGTTTAACAAGCAAGGAATACAACCATAACATGTATATCTTCTATATACCTAAGCCGGACATTTCCAACTTTTTCTTTTCTGCCAAATATTTTATAGATTCTCTTTCAGCAATTCCTTTTCCTTTTAAAAGAATCTATCAACATCAATAGTGGTGTCATTCACATGACACATAGTACAAAGCGTATATAGTCAAATACTAATACCTTTGTACTTGCACTTTGAAGTGGATCACCATCATCAGATGTTTGGTATTCTTTCAAAAATACATTCTTTAGTAATCTTTTAGTGTAGTCAACATTTTACTTACATCTTCTATTCACCCTTATCATGACAACTTTCATGATCAAGCTACTATAGCCTATAAGGAAGAATCACGAGTATAATGTTAGTTCCCAAAACCTTTTTGGGAGATCCGGATGCTTAGCATCTCCATCCTTCACAAATTCTCATACATTATGAGAACATGTATTTTGCTAAATTATACTCTATCATAATGCAACCAAAAACATTGTTTCAGATATCACAATCTCTTTCACACATGATGGTTTTTGAAACAATTTTCAGCTCCTATATAATCTTGATATTAAAACAACTTTTGAATATCAATAATCATGGAGGCAAACATGACACTTTAGATACTAACATTGGAATTCTTACTCTTGATTTAATACTACTTACTAAACTTCATGGAGTAAATAGAGTTTGCTGAAAGTTTGCAATAGGACTTATAAACTTTAAATTGACATTCAAAACAATACGATACCATTTCGTAAAGTAAATATCCAGAATTCTATAGTTCTATTATCTCAATTAAAACTAAGCATAAGGTAGTAAACAGACGCTAATGACTACACCAAATTATGCAAATTCACTTCGATTTAGTTTATGACAAATTGAGTTCGACTAATCCAAATTAGAGATAAACTCCCACTCAAAAACGACATCCCTCATGCCTTTTTGGTGATTACATGAACCAAATCCACTACACCAAGTCCGATCATCACGTGAGTCGGTGTAGCTTCAAAGGCGAGCATCAATATGGGCATCATATCAACTATATGACTCATGCTTAACCTTTCGGTCCGTGTTCCGAGGCCATGTTTGTACATGCTAGGCTCGCCAAGTAAGAACCTTAGTACTCGCGTGTGTAAAACTGTCTTACACCCGTTGTATGAAAGTGTAGAGTCGAGTACACCCGATCATCATGTGATGTCTTGAAACATGATCTATAGAACGATGCATACTCAAGGAAGAACACATTTTATCTTGATATCTAAATGAGGGATCATCTTACAATGCTACCAAAAGCGCCAAACTAGCAGTATAAGATGCTAACATCTAATGTGTAAAGTGATATGATATGGTCCATGCATTTGATCTCTATCATTTGCATCATGGTATGATCTCTATCATTCCTTTGTGTGTAAGGCCAAGGTCTATGGAACTTACACGTTGAATGTGTTGTAAGAGTATCTATCATACATCTACTTACAACAATACCATATCAATACACTAGCCCAGCAACAATCTAAACTAGACGCCTCTAATTTATCAATTGCAAGTTTTACGTGGCTTAGGGCTTTCAGAGATAGAACCGTTCTTACCTACGAACATGGAACCACAACGAGGATAACCAAGTTATTAGCAACTCGTTGTAAATCAGATATTGACTATAGTAGGAGAGACAGACACCCGCCAACCACTTATGCAAAACAAGTTGCATGTGAGTTGTGGAACCGGTCTCATGTACGATGACATGTAAGGTTGGTCCGGGCCGCTTCATCCCACTATGCCACCAATATCCAAAATACATAGAAGATGCAATAACATGATCATCATCGCCCACATATAAACATATGTGTACTACTCGTGCAAAGCACCTACGCATAGATCAGGCTCTAATACCACTGTTGGGTCCGCAACATAGAAAACAAAAAATTTCCTACGATGAGAACTACACGCCAAGATTTATCTACTAGGTACAAAGCAACGGGTGGAAAAACATCCAATGAGAACTTACCCTCGAAGACAACGAGTTTTGTTAACGAGTAGGAACTCGTCGTTGATGTAGTCGTACACTTGCCAATCTCGAGATCGTGAGGAAGTCCAAGCGCTGCAACTCAGCAGCGCATCCGTACTCGCACACACGTTCAAGCCACCGGACAACCTCCACCTCCTTGCTCCAGCGATCCAGCAGAAGCAGCAACTCCTTCCAGACGAAATGCCACCGGGAACATGTATCTCGCTAATCCGAGACCATGGGGCAATAATTCTAGAGGGGGAGAGAGATCCTTCACAAGGAGGTGTGTGGAAGAAGGAGGAAGAGAGTGGCCTTTTATAGGAGGAGGGGGTGCCCCTCCTTCATGGCCGGCGCATGGGGGGGGTGACTCCTCACCTCCCCCATTCATGTGGTGGTAACCCCTCCACATTAAAATGCCTCTTCACATTCCCCTTTAAAGTCCCTACTTTAAATGCATTAAAATTCTCCAAGTTTAATGCTCTCTCATTTAATAAAACTATTTTATTAAATTTATTCAGAATTTTGTTAATTACTTTAATTAATAAACATTCACATATAACCCCTTGCAATATTTCAATATCACATGTAGAACCACTTTCTGCAATTTCACCCGAAACAATTTCCGGTTTCTATCGAAACAATTCCTGCGCTTTGCAATTCTTTCGTCTGAAACATATGTGCTCCAAAATGGTGTCCGGTAACTCTTAATTGTGTCACCCTATGGTTCGTGAATAATGCAGACATGATCGAGACCCCTCTCCGATCAATAATCAGCAGCGGGACCTGGAGATCTGTACTAACTCCTACACATTCAACGATGACTTCTGTGATCGTGAGAACCTTTAACGCTAGTAACTAAATCCCTTTGTCTCGCGATATATTACATGTCCGAGATTCGATCATCGGTATCTCCATACCTAGTTTGATCTCGTTACTGACATGCACTCTTTTCTCATTCCTGTGATATAACATTCTAGTGATCACATCACTTGCTTGCAAGCTATCTTAATGTGATATCACCGAGAGGGCCCAGAGTATATCTATCTTTCATCGGGATTGACAAATTCCACTCTTGATCCATGAGCCTCAGCATAACACCTTCGTAGCACTGAACCCATCTTTATAGTCACCCTGTTACGGTGTGACGTTTGATGTTATCAAGATACTCTGCCGGTGTTAGCAATTAACATGATATCATGGTCTAAGGATAAAGATTACTTCGTATGATGTTATAGCAATATAAACATAATGACTTTGATCGTAATGATATACTTCGGATGAATGTTCATCACATCATTCAACTAATGTTGTGACCTTGTTATTAACAACATCCAATGCCCATGATCATGAAACCTTGATCATCTTGTTAATCAACAAGCTAGTCTATAAGAGAGGCATAACTAGGAACCCTTTTTGTTTATTAAACACACATGTATTGATGTTTCCGATCAATACAATTATAGCACGCAAAATAAACATTTATCATAAACATGCAATAAGATAATAACCACTTTATTATTGCCTCTCGGGCATATTCCCTTCATGTTTTTACTTGATACAGTTATAGCACAATATGAAATTATTATAAACTAATTGAGATATGAGAATAAAAACCTATTTATTATTTGCCTCTAGGGCATATCTCCTTCAGTCATGTGCCATCAATCCTTCCAGGCCAACATTGCAGGTGACGAGGACGCTTTCTGGACGCCTTGTGGGGTCCTGAATACCATGTACTGATTCTAGAACCTCTTGCAGGTGGATGATGAACAAGTGCTTCCAGCTAAGATGTCGTCCTTGCCTGGTTGGAATCTCCACCTCGTACATCTTAGGAACAATATATGGATCTTTTAGCCATGACTTTACCTCGATGATCCATCTGTCGCTCGGTGGCACAATCTCCACCATCTCGCTGCCAAGCCTACTGATGACCTGCTTGAGGGCCTCCGGTTCCCAAGAATCCAAAGGGAGTCCATCAAAGCCGAGTTTAGAGAAGAAACGAAGCTGCCCTAAGAGATTGTCCCACCCACAGGCGTGATGCCAACACATGAAGCTATTTTCTCCCCACAACACTTGAAAGAATCGGAAGAATGCAGAACACGCTCACTGTCTGAGCTATGCACGAACCGGACAAAGAAATCGAATGGCGATGGACATACCTCAATGGTGACCACTTTTTGTCTGATCCCAAAACGAGACCTGAAAGCCGATAGCAAGCCTTCCAGCGACACGACGAGACACAGGCCTAACACGGTGGCCATGAGTGTGTTATCGTCGAACTCCTCTGCCAGGGATGCCATTCCTGGGGTGCACAATAGCATGTAACTGCCCGAGGCCGGTCGCCGGTCCGGGTTGCCCGGTGGGACGCGCTCCACCGTGCGAGAAGGTCTAACCAGAGACGAGAAGGTAGGCTGGGGACGTGGAGCTCCAACACGGTGACTAGGAAAAACAAGGTGACGGCAACGATGTTGAGCTTCGATTAAGGGCGCGGGAGGTTGACTAGCCATGGCGGGGATGCAAGGAGAGCAACGGTAAGCTCTGATCTGGAGACCAGCAGCCGGAGCTAAGCAAGGTAATGGAGAGGGGAATAATAGGGGAGAAGAGTAGAGTAGATAAGAAAATTTGGTCCTCGCATGGGTATACCAATCCACGACCGTAGAGAATAACAGGGAATACTGACATGGTGGGGCAAGGGGAGTTGACCTAATGGTGGGATTTGAGTTTAATCAATTTTCGACTGGTTCAAGCGATCATTTGGCCATTAGATTTGTATTCACCCCATTTGGCCCCTCTCGACAATTAGCGAAGCTACTACAGCCCCTCCGCAAGATTACAAGCAACTCAAACCCCGCTATGCCTTAACCTCTGAACTTTCGGGCCATAAATTAAAAAACTCCTATCGACGTCCATGCTTGTATTTTTGTGTCTAGAGTATTCTTCTTTGTTATCTCCGAAGGTGATTCTCATCCTCCAAATGTTCGCTTGTATAGGGAACTATGAGTGGCACGCCGAATTCCCCATCATCCTCTACTCCATCAGCTCCTCCACGGTTGAGAGCCAATGAGCTATCACAACTTCCTTTGTTGCGTGATCGCATAAAAGATATGGAGAAAACCATTGCGAACATTTGCGGCAACGCTGAGGTGTGGAAGTCGAAGGCGGAGAGGGCATTCAGACAAGAGAAGTATTTGCTTGGTGAGGTGGCCCAGATCGGCAAGCAACTACAGTGTGATCATCTTATGGCTGATTCTTATTCTTTGGGTCTATCTTGATGTCGACTTGTTTCTTATGACTTGTGTGTATAGTTGTGAATCTTATTCCATAGGAGGAGAAGGAACACGTAAACATGCAGATAAATTGCCTTACTCAAGCGGATCTAGAGGCCGGAGGATTCTTCTCAACCGGCAAGAACCAGGCGACCGTGCTGGCGGCATTGTAGGACCGTGTCCCCCAGGTGCTTGATGTGTTGAAGAGCACGCAGTCGGCACTCGCAGCCATATACAGCTCCATGTTTCCGCTGGACGAGGCTCCTTCCAACGTACTTGCATTTCTATGGAAGTTTTACAATGTAGGTTCTATGAGGGAGTGCATTCGCCAACAGCTGGTTGTGGGTGCCAAGGCTGCGCTGGCTCTTGTTCACATGCAGCGTCCGGATGTGGACCTATAGGCCATTGCTAAAGGACCACCGGCTCCTCCAGATGTCATGGTGTGGAATATGCGGCCACACTATCGGGCGGTTGCTCAGCCTGTGGAGGACATTTTTCGGTTGTTCGACGAGCGCACCAATGTCATAGTCCAACGACAGCAGTAACCTTCAGTCTGCGTAGAATATGTAGAAGATGTAAAGTATGTATAGTTTTGACTAGGCTTTGTGGCATGTATAACGGTTGTGTATGTTTTGTATATATGTATGTATTCGAGTGTGTTGCTGCTTATGGCTGTGTTGATGCTTATGAATTTTTGTTAGACTGGCGCCTACCAATCTCAGTACCGTGCCAACCTGTTAGTTGGGCTACAACTGGGTTAGAGTTTTCAAGGATTCGATTGCAAGCAGAGTCAGCTACTTGGGCTATCGCAGTGGTGAGTGGATTGAATTATGTGACGAGGTCATCAAGGAGGCGTAGCCCCCCCCCCCCGAGTGTAGTATGTATGGAAATACATGAAATGAACTCACAGTTGAGGAACTTAGCTTTTATTTATTGAAGAGTAGCGGGTACATATTTTGGCTAAGTAGCCTTATTGAAAAGTAAAAAATCTAGGGGTATAAATGTCGCAGCTGCACGATGTTCTAGGGGTTGGAGTATGCTATTCCAGTCTCTATGTCTTTGAGGCGATAGGTGCCTCATGGGATCATCTCAGACCTCAGCGATGATGTAGGGTCCCTCCCAAGGGGACTTGATCTTCAGATGTCCCTTCTGCTTCAGTCACAAGATGAGGTCGGCTTCGGAGAAGGATCTTCGATGTAGCCATCAGATGTGGTAGTTGCGGAGGCTCTGCTGGTACACCATCAAATGAGCGGTGGCGACGTCACGTGCCTCGTCGAGCAGGTTGACGTCAACCTCGAGTGCGGCCATGGATTTGGCCTCAATGTAAGCAATGACCCATGGGGCCTTGTAGCGTACTTCGTCTGGCAGCACTGCATCGGCATCGTGCACCATGAAGAAAGGTATGTAGACGGTTGTGCTGTTTGGATTTATGCGTAGGATCCAGAGTACGGAGGGTAGTTCCTGGGCCCATGCTTCAGTCGCTCGTTCGAGAGTCCAAAGAGGTCGCTTCTTAATGCTGTTGCAAATGAGGCCGTTGGCATTTTCGACCTGTCCATTGGTCTAGGGGTGCACTACAGAGGCGTAGATGATGTTGATGCCCATCTTGTCACAGATTCATGTTGTCAAATGACAAAACCAATCAAGGTACTCCAACTAGAAATGACCAAATGAAAAATGAGAAAGATCAAGAAAGAGGAAGGGATGACCCCTGTGATCGTGGAGATGACCCCTGTGATAGTGGAGAAGTGTGTGCTACATCTACGAGTAAGGAGTCGACAACTCTGATACAAAAGATGCGAGAACACATTAGTCTAACAATTCCTCCAGAAGTAGTGTAATACTGCAATAGAATGATATGCTGCATCCTTTGCTCCTTTCTATTTTATATGTACATGTGCTAAGTTCCAGTTGTTTATTGACCGAGGGAAATCCACTGCATCTCCTTTTATTTCTTGCATTTTCGTTTTTTCACTCAAACTCAAGGGAGAAACTTTGCTTCTTATCTTTTTTTTAAAGATTGACGAATCAAATGATATTTCTGTTCTAATTTCTGCCGCTTCTTCTCCCTCTGAATCAAACTTTTTTTTGCCATAATGTGCCGTTTCTATTATTACCAAAAAGAAGGAGTATGGAATGGGTAGTGGGAATCGAACCCGCAACCCCAAAGGTATGAGCCTTGTGAGCTACCAAGCTGCTCTACCCTCTGAAACTAAAGAGGGGGAACTAGTGGATAAAAGAGGGTTGGATACGCCCCTCTACCATATCTATACAAACCCCGAGATATTATTACTACGAAAGATAACCAAAGATCAAAAGGTCTGGTTCAAAATTCTATTGCTTCATCTGACCCAGGGAAATTGCCAAAGCATTTGACGATTGACACATTAGAATATAAAGGGCTAGTAAATAAAATTCTAGATAGGAAGTCGGTTGGTCTCAAAATAAATGAATTGTTAGTTGTAGAATATTACTCTCGTCAGACTTGAACTTAACGAAAAAAAGAAAGGTTCATAGAATTTTCTTCCCCTTACCCTTACCCTTCCCCCGAACTAAATCGACCTAAGACCACTAATTCGTAAGACTACTAATTCGTATTTTCCCACTCAACTAGCAAAAATGGATTAACCCTAGGATCTTTTTTTTTCCTATATGTATATTTTACATCCCACAGTAATTTGCTATAGAAAATTTCTATTAAATAAGATATTATTGCTGGAATAAATTGTTATTTGATTTGCTACATTGTGCTCGTTAACGTTGATAAATTAAGAAAAACGGAAAGAGAGGGATTCGAACCGTCGGTAAACAAAAGTCTACATAGCAGTTCCAATGCTACGCCTTCAACCGCTCGGCCATCTCTCCTACAATAATCTTATTATGGAAAATAAACTAAATGGAAACCAAGCCTTTCGTGGTTCAAAAACGCAGAATCTCGTCTCAATCATCATTTGTCAGGACTTTTCGGGGTAAGTTCTTTGGCTTGGACAGGGCATTTAGTGCATGTTGCTATTCCCGCATCCAGAGGGGAGTTCGTTAGATGGAATAATTTCTTAGATGTATTACCGTATCCCCAGGGTTTGGGACCCCTTTTGACGGGTCAGTGGAAGCATTGGAACTCCTTCGAGGTGAAGTTTGTGCCATTGTTGGTGATGATGTTGTGCGGCACCCTGAACCTGTAGACGATGGATTCAAAGAACTTGACGACAGTTGTGCTCGCTTGGTTGGTGAGGGGAGTAGACTCTGTTGCGGGGCAACCTCGGGGATGGCCCGATCTTTCACGAATCCCTTGAAATCGAGGTGGAGGAGGTGTGGGGATGAGGGAGAGAGCGAATCTGCGAACTCACGCACGAAGAACACACACACACACCACGAAGACATGATACAAGCTACTTGCTCACTCTGGCGTCTACTAGTCTAGCGCAATCCCTAGGATCGGCATCGGTCGGGATCTCTCTCGAACTGGCACGACGAGATAGGAGACTCAGTGAGATCTTGACGTCTAGGCAATGGATCTCCATTGCCTAGGCCTGGTACAATGTGGAGGCACGATGCAAACTCCAACAAGGTTTGTGATATTTGGTGCTCCTCTATCAAAGGAGCATGAGGCAAGAATTAGATAGATCCACAAGGGTTTCCACTAATTCCAAATACCAAGCCTAGGGTTTACAATAGAGGTGGGGGATTATATATAGGCTAGCCACAAATTCAGGGGTACTTTAGGGATAATAGATAAGTTCTGGATGGACAAAGGGGTACATGGGCTGAAGGCCCAAAGGCCTTTTACATGCCTGGCGACGCTCGGTCCAGAGACTCCGGTGTGGTGGACCGGAGACTACACTCTGGGCTGGAGATTCTGATTGGTCTCTGGTCCATCTCCAGAGGGGCACACAGATTTTCCTCGAGCTCGAGTCAGGGGTCAGACCGGAGGCAGGCCGGAGACTCTAGGGTCTTCAGGCCGGAGACTAGGGTGGGCTGGAGACTCTGCTGTGCGCGAACCGGATACTCCGATCTGTGATGTGTTGGGGCTTCGTACCTGATGATGCATAGAGTAGTTGCATGAAGTAGCACACCATCCAAGGATGTATCAAATTGGCATGAGGAGAGGAGCGAGTCCACCTTAGCTTGTAGGAGTTTGGCTCGGGCACGAGTCATGGGTCCACTTGGGGGACTTGGTGGTGTAGATGTAGGAGCATCTGTAGGATGGGCTGCATCAGCTCCCCTCCTTGGGAAAGAATCGTCCTTGACTTTTCATGGGTATCATCTTGAACATCTCCATTGTAGGGTGAAAGGTCCTTGACATTGAATGTGTTGCTTGCAAGGTACTTGGAGGTTGGAATGTCGATGATGTAGGCATTGTTGTTGATTCTCTTGAGGACCTTGAAGGGGCCATCTCCTCTTGGTTTGAGCTTGGAATCTCGTTCCTTGTGAAAGCGGTCCTTGCTCAAGTGTATCCACACAATGTCACCTTCTTCAAAGATCATCTCCTTCTTGTCCTTGTTTAACCTCGAAGCTTGGCGAAGGACTTGTTGTTCGATGGTAGCTCTAGTTTCTTCATGAAGCTTCTTCATAGCTTGTGCACGCTTCTCAACGTCCATGTTGGTGTGCTCATGGAGAGGTAGTGGTAGGATATCGAGCACGGTGAGGGGATCGAAACTATAGACGATCATGAAGGGACTCATCTTGGTTGTTGAGTTCTTGGCTCGGTTGTAGGCGAACTCAGTGTGGGGAATGCATTCCTCCCAATCCTTCAAGTTCTTTGTGATCAACACACGTAGAAGAGTTCCGAGGCTTCAGTTGACAACCTCGGTTTGACCATCGGTTTGAGGGTGCGAAGCGGATGAAAAGAGTAGCTTGACGCCGAGTTTGGCCATGAGGGTCTTCCATAAGTAGCTCATGAATTTGGCTTCGCGGTCGGAGACAATTGTTCTTCGCACACCATGAAGACAGACAATTTCCCTGAAAAATAAATTTGCAACATGCGAAGCATCGTCTGTCTTATGGCATGGTATGAAGTGTGCCATATTAGAGAAGCGATCCACAACAACAAATATAGAGTCATGACCATCCTTAGACCTAGGCAATCCTAACACAAAATCCATGCTAATGTCGGACCAAGGTGCATAAGGAATAGGCAATGGCATATAAAGACCATAAGGGTTAGCTTGTGACTTAGCTTGAACACATGTTGAGCATCGTTAAACGTAGCGCTCCACGCCGCGCTTCATCTTGGGCCAAAAGTAGTGAGTGGAGAGCATGTCCAATGTCTTGTCATGGCCAAAGTGACCCATGAGGCCTCCACCATGAGATTCTTGGAGAAGCAAAAGTCAGAGAGATGACGTCGGAATGCAAAGCTTGTTTTGTTTAAAGAGAAAGCCCTTATGAAAATAGAAATCATCAACTCATTTTTCAATGGAGCACTTTGTGAAGATTGATTTAAAGAATGGGTCGGAAGAATACAAGGTTGTGATTTCATCAAGACCCAACACGTTGATTTCAAGTCGAGTAAGAAGTGTTATGTGCTTGTGAGACAAAGCATTCGCGACAACATTATCTTTGCCCTTATTATACTTGACAATGTATGGAAAATACTCCATAAACTCAACCCACTTAGCGTGTCTCTTACTCAAGTTGGCTTGGCCTTTGAGATATTTCAATGACTCATGGTCGGAATGTATGATAATTTTTTTAGGCCATAGGTAGTGTTGCCAAACTTGAAGAACACGAACTAAGGCAAAAATCTCTTTGTCATAAATCGGATAATTAAGGCGAGCACCATCAAGTTTCTCGCTATGGTAGGCTATAGGACGTCCGTTTTGCATAAGGACTCCTACAATGCCAATACCACTAGCATCACACTCTATCTCAAAAGTTTTTGTGAAATCCGGTAACGCAAGAAGAGGTGCTTCGGTGAGCCTCTTTTTAAGTTCATCAAAAGCTTTTTGTTGTGCTTTGCCCCACATGAAGGTGACATTATTTTTGGTCAACTCGTTGAGAGGACAAGTAATTGTATAAAAGTGTTTCACAAAGAGATGATAGAAATCGGCCAACCCATGAAAACTTCGGAGTTCACTCACATTTGTGGGGATGGGCCAATGCCGTATGTCCTTTACCTTGGAAACATAAACTTCAATGCCCTTCGAAGAAACGACAAATCCAAGAATAATCAACTTGTCTTTAGCAAAAGTGGACTTGGGAAGATTATCATAAAGCTTTTCATGTCGAAGGATTTGCAAAACTTCCTTGCCATGTGTAACATGGTCCTCAAGTGACTTTCTATACACAAGTATATCATCGAAATAGACAACAACACTTTTTCCAATGAGAGCACACAAGATATGATTCATAAGGCGCATGAAGGTGGATGGGGCATTAGATAAGCCAAAGGGAATAACCAACCATTCATAGAGACCAAGTTTGGTCTTAAAGGTGGTTTTCCATTCATCACCTTCAGCCATGCATATTTGATGGTAACCACTACGAAGATCAATTTTCGAAAAAATAGTGGCTCCACACAACTCATCGAGCATGTCATCGAGACATGGTATAGGATGTCGATAACGCACGATGATAACATTGATTAGACGGCAGTCCATGCATAACCGCAACGTATCATCTGTTTTCGGAACAAGAATCACGGGAATGGCACTTGGACTAGTGCTAACTTGGATCAAATGTTTGGAGATGAGTTGGTTGATTTGATGTTCAATCTCCTTTTTCTCCTCTGGGTTCGTGCGGTAGGCGGCGTGGTTTGGAAGCGGTACACCGGGAATGAGATCAATGCGCTGTTCGATGCCGCGAAGAGGAGGTAGTCCATGTGGGATCTCTTCGGGAAACACATCCTTGAAGTCCTACAAGACAATCATCAAAGACGAAGGAATATTTGTCAACTCATTAGTTCCTTGCGCTAGGCCCTTGCAAATGAGGACGTAGTGCAAGATGGATGGGTTATTCCGCACTTCTCTCATCTAACTTTTGGTGGCAAGGAGAACACTCTTAGTTTTTCCACTCGAGTTTGGCTTGTGGCTCTCACTCACTATGAGGTGGTTCTCTCGCTCACCACTCTTCTCACAAGAAGGTGTTGTGCTTTGCGCCCATGCTAAAGCCTTAGCATTGTCCGCAATTATTTGGCTAGGAGTCATCGGTTGCAAAACACATGTCTTGTTTATCCATTTGCAAGTGTACACGTTGGTGCGACCATCATGTAGAGCAGCCTTGTCGAATTTCCATGGTCGGCCAAGTAGCATATGGAAAACCATCATGGGAACAACATCGCACTCCACCATGTCTTTGTAAGGACCAATGGTGAAGGTTATCAATACAGTATGCTTGATTTTCATGGACTCTTGGTCACTTAGCCATTGCACGTGGTAGGGGTGCTTGTGCAGATGGAGGGTTAGGTTAAGCTTCTCACACAACTCGGTGCTAGCAAGGTTGTGGCAACTCCCTCCATCGATGATCACTTTGATAGATTTTCCATTGATGTTGGCTCGTGTTTGGAAGATATATGAGCGTTGGTATTCATGCTCTTGTGCTTGAATGGTCAAGATCCTTGTGACGACAAGCGATGGACTTGCATCATGTTCACACATGAGGAGTTCTTGTTCATCTTGCACTCGTTTCCTTGCCATTGCTTCCTTGACTCGGGCATCAAATTCATCTTCACTCAAGTACTCTTCATCGCCATTGTCATGGATGAAAAAAACTTTCTTGTTTCCACACTCGGCCGACTTGTGTCCTTTGCCTCCACATTTGTAGCATTCATCGTTAAAAGGTGTGTCACTCTTTGCTTGTTTGCCACTTGGGGCAGTTTTCCTTGAGGAAGTGTGGACTTGAAGGAAGGCTTGGAGGTACTTGAGGAGCTTCCGTTGAAGGTTGTTGGTGTACCAGTTGAAGCTTGCTTGTAGGTGAAATACATCTTGGGCTTGTTGTACTTGATGTCCTCTTGCACTTGACGTTCGTACTTTATTGCAATGTGCACAAGCTCAACCATGTTGTTGTATGTTTGGAACTCAATGATGCGCTTGATTGGGTGATTCAAGCCAATAATGAAACGTGCCATAGTTTGCTCCTTGCGCTCTTCAATGTTGTTGCAGATCAAGTTGAGATCCATTTCCTTGAAGTACTCTTCCACAGTCTTTGTCCCTTGACGAAGCAATTGAAGGTTGTTGAAGAGGTCGCGTCTGTAGTGCGTCGGGACAAAGTGGGATTTCATATGAGCCTTCATGTCATGCCAAGTTGTGATTGGTGGCTCTTGCCTTTCGTCATGAGCAACTTGAAATTGTTCCCACCAAAGGTTGGTGTAATCATCAAACTCAAGTGAAGCCATGGCGACCATCTTCTCGTTGCTATAATTGTGCATGCGGAAGATCTTGTCGACTTTGAGTGCCCATGAGAGGTATTCTTCGGGGTTGTTGGATCCGGTAAACTTGGGCATTGTGAACTTGAGCTTGCCGAAAGTTTCTTCATCATTGCAGTCATTGCGACGAGCTTGGTGACCTTGTTGATGATCTTGTGGTTGGGGAGGTGGAACTTGGTTCTCGTGTCCTTGTTGAGGAGCTTGCTCTTGCTCTTGGCGCGGTTGTTGACAGGGTTGAGGCGCTTGGGCCTCACAATGGTGTTGAGGATGTGGAGCCTCGTGACGCTGTTGATGACAAAGAGGAGGCTCGTTCCTCGGTTGGTGATGTTGATTAGGCACATGGGCCTCACGGCGAAGATCATGGTCTTGAGCCTCATGACGTGGTGGGTGTCGCTCAATATGTACCACTTTACACTCCAAGTCTTGATGTTGTGGAGGAGGCTCTTCATGGTGACCATGGTGTTGGTGTGGACGTTCATGACGGCGATGACGAAGATGAGGATCTCGGAGAGCTTCATGACGATGGTGAGCTTGATCCTCCAAGTTGCCATCACTTCTTATTGCAAGAACGTCGCGGTGACAATGGCGATGTAGTTGAGGTTGTACGCGAGGTTCCACTCGTGGTTCTTCTTGTGGTTGTGCTTGTTGGATCACTAGTGCCCTTGCGTGATGATGGTGTGCTTCTCGCCTTGCTTGTGGCCTTGAAGAGAAATCACAATCATAGCTTCACATTGCAGCGTGCCATGGGAAAGGTACATAGTTCGAAGAGGTGCCATCTTCAACCACGGGGGCTTCATTGCATCTTGGAGCACTTGGATGAAGATCTTTTTGAAGAGTAGCATGATGGTGCGAAGAGCTTGAAGAGCTTGAAGCACGTGAACACGGTCTTTCCATTCCATCGACGAGGACATGAAGCTTGTCATTTGTTTCAGCGATGGAGCATTGGATCGCTTCATTTTGATGGCCAAAGTTGTGATGCATTGCGTGCATTTGTCTTTCGAGGTCCTCGAAGAGGTTGTCGATGCTATTGAACTCGCCTTGTGTCTCGCCAAATTGTTGGTCTTGTCGTGTTTCAAGAGCTTGGCAACGTTCACGGAAATCTTGTCGGACAATGTAGTGGCTTGTGCGTGTCATGTATGGTCCATGTTCTTCTTCTTCGGGAGGTGGTTGGCTCGACTCACCGCTCCTATCCATCATGCAAAACACAAAGGGTTGTATATGGAGAGCAATATGTGGGGGGGGGGGACCTTCAACCTCACCTTGGGGATTGCACTGAACTAGAAACCACAAGTGAGAGCTATTAGCTTGCAATGTGAAAACGCAAAGAAAACTCACACTAAATAAAGAACTAACTCTCAAAAGCTTGTTGGTGGTAGGTTAGGATTGCGGAATGCCAAAGAACCGACCAAAAGAAAAGGGGTAGTCAAAAGTGGGTAAAATCCAACAAAACTCAAATCAAAGGTAAAGGTCGACAACTCAAAGGTGTGACGGGAACCTACGACTATATACACACATGTGGAGATTGTTGGGATTGACACGACTATGCAAATGAGCAAAGAAAATGTCCTAACAAAGACTATGCTCGGTGTCGTGCCAATACAAGGAGAGACTGTGGCTCGTTTGCAAAGAGGGAAAAAATGAGAAACGGATTTGTGCACTTGCCTTGGGCACTCTTTTTTTCTCTTGATTACAAGCTTTGAGACTCTCTTTTGTTATGGGAGACTATTTTTTCATTTGCTTTGTATCTTTTTCTTTCTTTTGTATTTTTTTGCTCTCCCTTGATGCTACCAAGTCACTCTTGCTATTGCTTTTACACTCTCACTATCCAAGGACAAGTGCACAATGCTCATGCAAACACAAGATGAGCCACTCTCGTGCGATAGGTACACACAAAGGAAGATAGTGGTTAACAAGGTGATGCAAGTTATACCTTCGTTGGTGATGATGAACTTGACGTCGGTGGTGCGGGATGATGTTCGTGGGCCATGGTGTCGATGAGCGCAGAAGTTGTTGATGCAGAAGCTTGATGTTAGTTGACGACACGCACACGGGCACAAACAAACACGAGGAAATTAGCTAATGCAAGATAAGAGGCAAAATTGTCAAAAACAGGCGTTAGGGCCGGAGACTCCGGGGTCTCGGGCCGGGAAGTCCGGTCTAGGCCGGAGACTCCGGTGTGGACAGGACGAAAACTCCGGTGTGGGTCGGAGACTCCTGTCTGTAGGCCGCAAACTCTGGTCTGGAGGCAGATCGCGAACTGCTCGTGTTCTTGAGTGGAAATCCACGCCTTGGGTCCTCAAATCCGCGAAAAATTGGCCAAATTGGGCTGGGAAAACACAGGATAAAGCTTGACCAACACCTAAGACAAGATTTGGTCGGATCAAAACCACAAATAACTCTCCAAATCAAGAGATCGATCCAAAGGCAAATTTGGGGATCTTTTTTGGGGATTTTCAAGTTTTTGGTGGATAGAAAAAAAATTGTGGGGGAATTCGTGAGCAACGAAGCTCTGATACCAATATGTTGCGGGGCAACCTCGAGGATGGCCCAATCTTTCACGAATCGCTTGAAATCGAGGCGGAGGAGGTGTGGGGATGCGGGAGAGAGCGAATCCGCGAACTCATCCACAAAGAACACGATGAACACACACACTACGAAGACACGATACAAGCCAATTGCTCACTCCAGCGCCTACCGGTCCGGCGCAATACCTAGGATCGGCGTCGGTTGGGGATCTGTCAGGGGGATGATCCCTAGATACCCCAACCAGACAAGAAACAGGGCAGTCGGATCGCATCCAGCTGACCAAGTGCAGCTGGACAAGGCAGGTTGGGCCGGCTACCGCATGGTAGCCGGATCGACGAGAAGCAGCCGACTATGGCAACGTAGCCGGAACCAATCAAGGAGACATGACGATGTGCGGATCAGTGCGCGGTACGTCCTGTACGATGACAAGACAGGCAACTACTCGGCCATACCGAAGACTTTGTGGGGATGACGTAGGAAAAGTGGCACGATGCTGACAATAGGCTTGCATGGCGTCCACTGTGCCTACGACAGCCATAACGCTCATACTCCGATGGGACATGCCGTACCGGATACTGTAGATGACCAGCCGGCTGGGACCCGCCTGTGGGGCCCGCCTGTCGGACTGGCCAGTGAGACTGTTGCATCTGTGCCTATATAAGGAGAGGCAAGGTCTCAGTAGAAAGGGTTGGTCTTAGTGCATTTCAGACAGTAGCTAGAGAATACAGCTCGAGGAGCGCTTGTAGTTCGTATATCCCTCATAGTCAGATCGGCAGGAGTAGGAGTTTTACCTCATCACAAGGGCTCCGAACCTGGGTACTTCCTGCGTCCAGCTACGCTTGCTTGTATCCAATCCCTCCTGTGGACGCCGTCGATAGCTTCCCTGCTAATCCCCACACCTCTATCTAACCTTCTCAGGTACTGCCGTTCCCAATACAATGACAGTTGGCGCCCACCGTGGGGCTAATGGCTTTGACCTGAGTCATGTTCCCCACGGGACCCCACACTTCAGCCGGTGAGCGCGTGGCCTCTGGCCTAGTGCTCATGCTCGGCAAGTTCGACTGTGTCATCGACAACGCCTCCTGCTTCGCCGGAACCTCCTTCCCGGCGAACGGCTCCATCCTGCTCTTCGGCGACCACCCCGTCTACGTCACCACCCTTCCGGAGCATTTCCCTAGGGAGATCGTCTCTGTCGCGGAGCTACCGCATCCGGGCAGCAGCTCCTCTGTCGCTTCTTGCGGCGTGGAGGTCATGATGGCCGGATCTAGTTCTCACCCCCGCCAGCCGGGGGAGCGAGGCGCGGACGAAGGCGGAACTTCCGCGCCTCCTCAGCCTCGGAATCCGGTGGAGGATGCCATTGAGCGGCTCCTAACGCCGGTTAACCTCGGGGATAACCCAGAGGAAGCGGAAGCCAACTTCACCATGGAGAGACAGATCCTCCTCCAGGAGGCCATGGAGCTGGCGGCAACCCGCAAGCAACTCGAGATCACCCAGTGCGAGTACGACCGCACGCATGGCTTCACTCTGGCTACTGTGGAGCCGAGCCGGCGCGGCCTGGTGCGGCGCCGGGGCAGCGAGCTAGCTGGAAGGATGGAAAAGGATGGGGAGCCGGATCCCGCACCCGCCCTCATCCGGCCGACCTATAGCACGCCCATTAATAACATGCGCGTGGCGCGAGCCGCGGCAGAAGAACTTCCCAACCTAGAGGGCAAGGAGCGAGCCCGCCAGAACGCTCGCGTGCAGGATCTCCTCCGCATCACGGACGAGCAGGCTGATGCCAACCGGCAGATGCAGGAGGACCCCAGCTACTCCAGGGGGAGCAATCTACCTATCAATAGCAAGGGCACGCCCCGCGACACCCAACAGGTATCCTCCCCTCAGCTGGCTAAGGCCCGCAGCAGGCGTCGCAGCTCTGGCAATAGGGGCCAGCCGTGCCAGGAACAAACGGTGAACAGCCACCCACCACCTCCGCCTCCACCAACTGGAGCACCCAGACCTGCTGGTTCCCGTCTCTCGGGCCGGGTGGGGGGCCCAACCCGGATCGTCTAGATGCCCGCGACCGCATCGAGCTCCTCGCTCAAGCACGCGTCACAGAAGAAGAAGACTCCACCTGACCGGTTTGTTTTGGACCCCGCATCCCGAACGAGCCGTTTCCGGATAAATTCTCCCTGCCCAGGGACACCCCCAAGTACGATAGCCATATGAAGCCGGAAGACTAGCTGACCGACTACGCTACGACAGTTGACATCGCCCATGGGAGCAAGCGCACAGCCGTGTGCTACGTCCCTCTTATGCTAACCGGGTGGGCAAGGACATGGCTCAATAGCCTTGCGCCCAACAGCATCAACGCCTGGCTAGACTTCGAGAAGGTGTTCGTCCGCAACTTCAATGGCATGTACAAGCATCCAGGACGCCCACGCGACCTAGCCTTGTGCGTCCAGGGTGACCGCGAGACCGATCGCGAGTACCTCGCCAAGTGGACGGAGCTGCACAACCCTTGCGAGGGCATCCTGGAGGGCCATGCCATCAGCTTCTTCATCGAGGGTTTCCAAGAAGGCACCATGCTTCGCCACCGGCTACTGTGTGATGAGCCGAAAACCATGGCGGAGCTCATGACGGTTGCGGACCAGTACACCACGGCGGATGCCGCCATGAAGAAACCCCTCCGAGTAAATGCTGACGGGCGTCCGACTCCTATGGAGCCGGCTCGCGACCGTCCGAGCAATCCGGCTGGAGAAGCCGGATCCTCTAGGCGCCACGGCAACAACAACCGGTTCCATGGGGGCCGCCAAGCCGGACAACAGAAGCCCCGCTACCACACGCGGCAGGTCAATGTCGTGGAAGGGGCGCCCGACGCGCCGACTAACGATGCAAGAAGGCAGAAGCCACGACTCACCTTCGACCAGATGTTTGATGGCCCATGCAAGTGGCATAGCGGTACCTTCAAACCGGCTACGCATACCACCCGGAATTGCAGCTGGACTCGCCAACTAAAAGACCAGGGTGGCCAGCTATGTCTCCCCCCGCCCCCTCCTGGTGGACCACCACCACCGGCTAGGGGAGCCAGCAATGATGGTAACGGCGGCAACAACAACAACAACGGCTACCCCCAGCCGTACGCCGCCTACCACATCTTCGAGACGGAGCTGGACGACAAGCACATCCGCAGGCGATGCTCCAAGGAGGTCAACGCCATTGTCTCTCTGGTTGCCCAGAACCTGAACTGGTCGGAAACCCCCATCACCTAGAGCCGTGAAGACCAGCCGGAGCAGCTGCCGACTCCAGGGGGCTACGCCATGGTGCTCGACCCCCTCATCATCTCCAACGTGCGTACCTGCCGTTTCTTGCGCATCCTCATCGACGGAGGCAGCAACCTCAACCTCCTTTACCAGTCCTCGCTGTAGAAGCTGGGCATTCGCGAATGCGACCTGCGCCCGACTACCACTACGTTCCACGGTGTGCTGCCAGGGCCAGCTTGCGCCCCACTGGGTAAAGTCCAGCTGGATGTCATCTTCGGGACCAAGGAGAACTTCCACCGCGAACCGATCTGGTTCGAGGTGGTAAACCTGACGAGCTCCTACCACGCTCTCCTCGGGCGCCCCGCCCTCGCCAAGTTCATGGCCTTCCCCTAGTACACATACCTCAAGACGAAGATGTCGGGACCCAGTGTCGTGATCACCGTCGCTGGCTGCTTCAGGCGGTTGATGGAGCGCGCCTCAGCCGGTTCCAAACTGATAGAGGCCCTCATCATAGCCGAGGAGAAGCGCGTGATCATGCGTAAGGTGGCCATGGCCCAGCAGGACATACCAGCTAGTAGCAAACCGGCTAGAGAAGGAGCCTTCCAGCCGGCCAAGGAGACGAAGAGGATCCTGCTCGACCCCTCCGACCCGACCAAGTTCGTCACCATCGGTGCCAACATGGACAACAAATAGGAAGGCACGCTCGTCGACTTCCTCCATGAGAATCGGGACATCTTTGCATGGTCACCTAGGGACATGCAGGTATACCGAGGGAGTTCGCCGAGCACTCACTTCATGTGCGGCCGGATGCCAAACCGGTTAACCAACCTCTGCACCGGTTCGCGGAGGAGAAGAGAAAGATTATCGATGAAGAGATCACCCGGCTCCTCGCAGCTGGGTTCATCATGGAAATGTACCACCCGGACTGGCTAGCGAACCCAGTCCTGGTGCTAAAGAAGAACAAGACCTGGCGCATGTGTATCGACTACACCAGCCTGAACAAGGCATGCCCGAAAGACCCCTTCACCTTGCCCGTATCGATCAAGTCATCAATTCCACGGCCTGCTGTGATTTGTTGTCTTTTTTAGATTGCTATTCCGGTTACAATCATGTCCGATTTAACCCCGCTGATCAGATTAAGACATCATTTATCACCCCCTATGGGGCTTTCTGCTATGTGACCATGCCTTTCGGTCTGAAGAATGCAAGCTCTACCTATCAGCGCTGCATGCAGAAGTGCTTGCACTCGCAGATAGGGCGAAACATGCACGCCTATGTGGACGATGTGGTCATCAAGACCAAAGAGAAGTGCACCCTCCTCGAAGATCTAGGAGAGACATTCGGCAACCTCCGCCAGTACCAGATGAAGCTGAACCCGGAGAAGTGCGTCTTCGGAGTGCCATTCGGTCAGCTACTCGGTTTCCTCATATCACAACGAGGCATCGAGGCAAATCCGGAGAAGATCGTGGCCATCGAGAGGATGCAGCCGCCCAGGAGCTTGCTTGGAGTCTAGAAATTCACCGGATGCCTGGCCTCCCTCAGCCATTTCCTTAGTCGGTTGGGGTAGAAGGCACTCCCATTGTACCAGCTGATGAAGAAGACTGACAAGTTCTCCTGGACTTCGCAAGCCGACGCCACATTTCACGACCTCAAGCACATGCTGTCCACAGCACCGGTTCAAGCCACGCTGGCTAGCATGGAGCCGATGTTGCTCTATATAGCAGCCATCAGCCGGGTCGTCAGCGTCGTCCTGGTGGTGGAGCGCCCCGAGAAAGGCAAGGCTCAGCTGGTTCAAAGGCCCGTCTACTACCTCAGCGAGGTCCTCTCCCTCTCCAAGCAGAACTACCCCCATTACTAGAAGATGTGCTACAGCGTGTACCTGGCATGCAAGAAGCTCAAACACTACTTCCAGGAACATCCGATTAAGGTCGTGTGCACCGCACCCCTTTCGGAAATCATTGGCAACAAGGACGCCACCGGTCGAGTTGCCAAGTGGGCCATCAAGCTCGCAGCCTACTCCATCCAGTACGAACCCCAGCTCACGATCAAGTCGCAGGCGCTGGCGGACTTCCTCGTCGTGGGCCGAGACCCAGTATCACCCACCGGTTCCGGATTCAGACCACTCGAAGATGCTCGGGGGCTTGGGAGCCGGCATCGTGCTCACCTCGCCCAAGGGAGACCGGCTGGAGTACGTACTGCAAATCCACTTCAAGGCTTCCAACAACGTAGCCGAATACGAGGCACTGGCGCACGGACTCCAGCTAGCCAAGGAGATTGGTGTCAACCGGATCCTCTGCTTCAGCGATTCGGATCTGGTGGTGCAACAAGTATCCGGGGAATGGGACGCTCGAGATGCAAACATGGCCCTCTACCGTTTCCACATACAGAAGCTCAGCGCCTCCTTCGACGGATGCGAATTCCACCACGTCCCCCACATCAACAACGAGGCAGCCGATTCGCTCGCCCGAATTAGATCCACCAGGCAGGCGATCCCACCCGGGGTCTCCTTGGAGCACCTGCGCAAGCCCTCCATCACCCATCACCCGAGTTGGATTCCATCATATGGCCGGGGAGCGCTCCGGCTGACTGGGCGGCAGAAGCAGAGCCGGTGGAGCCTCCAAAGAAGAAGACCCGTACCAACTCCGGCAAGGCAGTGCCCTCTGGCTCGCAGGACCCTGGGGCTGCCGGCTCATCAAGCGGCTCAGGGGCTGCCATCCCGGGTACCTCACCCGAACGACCCCCCGACGACCATCAACCGGAGAGCGGGAGCATCCTCGTCATTCGGGAAGTGCCATCATGGGCGCAGCCCTTCATGAACTACATCGCCAATGGGGAACTTCCGGATGACGAGGTGGAGGCCAGGCAAATCCAGCGCCGCGCGCACATGTGCACCATCATCAACAGCGAAATGTACAAGCGCAGCGTATCCGGCATCTTCCAAAGGTGTGTCGATGTGGACACAAGCTACCGGCTACTCAAGGACCACCATCAGGGCGAGTGCGGGCACCACGCTTCGTCAAGGGCGATAGTCGCCAAGGCGTTTCGCCATGGCTTCTATTGGCCCATCACCCTCGAGGACGCTGAATAGCTGGTTCGCGCGTGCAATGGGTGCCAGCGCTTGGGGAAGCTCAGGCACATGCCAAATTCGGTGCTCAAGACCATACCGATTACCTAGCCCTTCGCGGTTTAGGGCCTCGACATGGTCGGTCCCTTCAAGCGAGCATGCGCGAGCATGACCCATCTGCTAGTGGCGGTGGACAAATTTACAAAGTGGATCGAGGCCAAGCCCATCCGGAAGCTGGACGGGGCAACAGTCGTCACTTTATTCACCGACATCATCAATCGGTTTGGCTACCACAACAACATCATCACTGACAATGGCACAAACTTTGCCAAGGGGGCCTTCGCCCGATTCTGTAGCAACAAGGGCATCCGGCCGGACCTGGCCTCCGTCGCGCACCCGCAATCCAATGGGCAGGTCGAAAGGGCAAATGGCTTGGTGCTAGCCGGCATCAAGCCGCGCCTCATCAAGCCATTGGAGCGGTCACCCGAATGCTGGATCGAGGAGCTTCCGGCTGTACTATGGAGCCTCCGCACCACGCCAAATAGATCAACCGGCTACACTCTGTTCTTCCTGGTCTACGGATTGGAAGCCGTCCTCTCCGCGGATATCGAGTTCGACTCCCCGCGCAAGCTCCTTTACGACAAAAAGGCCAACCAAAAGGCGCGGGAGGACGGTGTGGACCTCCTGGAGGAGGCCCGCGAGTTGGCATTGTCCAAGTCAGCCCTGTACCAGCAACGACTACGCCGCTACCATTCAGGCTGGATCCGCTCAGTCGCGTTTCGCGAGGGCGACCTGGTCCTCCGGCTGGTGCAAGACACGAAGGGCATGCACAAGCTATCACCACCTTAGGAGGGCCCTTCATCATCAGCCGGGCGCTGCCCAATGACTCCTACTACCTCATGGACGCGCAGCAGCCGTGCAAGAACAAGATGGACAAATCAGACGAGGAGACCGAGCGTCCCTAGAACGCGGCCCTGCTACGCCCGTTTTACACCTAGTCACCAGGCAGTGTATGTATCCCACAAACCCTATGAATGAAAATGCGGACCCCTGTGAGATGCTCGGGGGCTCCTTGCTAGAAATGTGTTTGTACCTATTTTCTGGTTATGATTTTCCGGCTCCGGCAACCCCTACCCGGGGGCTTGCCGGCTGGCCCGACCTGCTAAGTCAACAAACCGACTAAGTAGTGTGCGACAATGTCAGAGGCCCACTCTTTATCTCAGCTACAGACCGCAACCCGGCTGTTCGGCTAGCAAGAGCAAAAGCCCGAGGCACCCCACACGAAAAACGGGGAGGAGACGCGACAGATCGGGCGTCCCGGCTTCGCAACTAGCTTAAGACAATCTAGTTACTAAGCCGTTAGTACCGTGCGCGATGTACTGTCAGCTCCCTTCGATTCTGGCTGTAGACCACAACCCGGCTGCCCGGCAAGGACGCAGCGAAAACAGCAAAGCACATGGGAAAACGACCAAGTGTCTAGAAAGGTGCGAGCTAGTTTTCAAAAAACAAATCCGCCTTCCGGCTACAATTTGGTAGACTAACCTATTAACGTGTGAGAATGTATGTGTATGTATATTCTTGTACGACTACCTTGAGTCGGAATTCAGGTAGAAAAGAGAAGAAGATTAGAAGTCCTTGCCTTTATCAAGCACTCTAAATCTCGGGGGCTACACCCACTAGGTGCGCTCGTGCGCCCCCAGTGGAATCTTGTAGTTCCCAACCGGCTAAAGGCGTTTAGCCGGGTGTTCAGATCCCAGGTGAGGGCAAGGGCAGGAGCAAGAGAAGACAAGGAAGATTTGAAGTACCTAGCTACGCCAGCTACTCCGAATCTCGGGGGCTACACCCAGTTGGTGCGCTCGCGCGCCCCCACTGGAATGTTAGTTCCCCCGGCTGAAGGTGTTCAGCCAGCGAAAGCAACCGACTAAGACACGTCTAGTTGGATAAAGTTATAAGATTTGGGAAAAGAAGGAAGATTTGAAGTACCTGGCTACGCCAGCTGCTCCGAATCTCGGGGGGCCACACCAAGTGGGTGCGCTAGCGCGCCCCCACTGGTGGTGCAGTTCCCCCGGCTAAAGGCGTATAGCCGAGCAAAGTCAGCAGGATAAAGTCAATCGGCGAAATATTGAAAGAATATGCAAAACACACAAGTTGAAGGGAAACCAAGCTATTAACATCAAAAGGAAAAGAGGAGACAAAGCTCCCATAAGTTTACCCGGCGCCAGAGGCAGCCGGTACAGACAGACGAGTTTCGAGACAAGGCAAGACAAACAAATACACCCGGCATCCCGGGGCGATAACTAGGCGGTAGGACCCTTGCTGTGCGGAGCGCTTTGGCTGGCGGTAGCGTTAGGCGGAGGAGGAGGCGTGCCGCTTGACCCAGTTCCGGCGCCGGCAGCTGGCTGCGTCGAGGCTTCCACATCAGGAGTGCCGTCGGACTCCGAGTCAGTGAGCACCTCGTCGGGATCCACATAGTCGGCGATCTTGATGGCGGAGCCCTGTAGCTCCGGATGGGCCTGGCGGATGGCGGCAAGCTTGGCGCTGGCACGGAAGCCTCTGTCGATCTTCTCGATGCGGGCGTCCTTGTACCAGGAAAGCATGAGGGCCAGAGCCATCTCCACTCTGGCTAGCACCGCCAGGTCCCACAGCCGGTCCACCGCAGCCGGCACCTCCCCCACCTTCACAGCTAGTTGCGCCATCGTCTCTAGAACCGGAGCTTCCGGCCATAGAAACGAGAAGATGTCCCGCGCCACTTGACGAAGCTTGGCAGCTTCCTCGCCAAGAAGTACGACGAGCTCCTAGGCCGTCGGCTGCGCTCTTGGCCAGTTCTCCTGTAGTCGGTTGTACGCTAGCAGGTCTATGCCGAGATAAAATGTTGTCAAAAAAAAGATAGTCAGATCCGGCTACCGGATCCAGAAAGACAGGGAGACGGAAAAAGGGAACTTACCATTAGCCATGTGACCGACTTGCATCAGTTCCTCCACCAGAGCCTTCTCCTTCGTCGCCAGCCATTTGATCTCCTCCTCTTGGTCCTTGTTCTGGGCCTCGCGAAGGTTGAAGGCTTCGATCCGGCTGGCGAGCGAGGCGTCGCGCTCCTTGACGGTGGCCTCCAGACCGCCCACCTTCGCATGTCAATCCTTGTTCTACAGCCGCAGAATGGAGTTGGACTTGCTCAACCGGTCGTTCGCTTTCTTCAAGCGATCGATCTCACGTTGAGCGCCCACGAGGATAGCTGCGACAAAGCCGGCTATCAGCAAAAAAAGATGATTTTGGCTGAGACAAACTTACTCTGGGAAGTCCCGTTGGCAGCAGCGAGCTTCTGCTCCAAGGACCGGTTCCCGCCGGCTGTGGCCTCCAGCAGCGGAATCTCCTTCACCGCCAGCTCGAGGGTGGCAGTGAGGTCTCTCAGTGAGGCGGCGGAGGAGGCGTCGTCATCTACGGCGTTTACGGCCAAGGACTCCTTCCCGGCAACCACCGATGTCCTCTACTCCTCCCCCGGCTCGTCCTCGGAGTTGTCGTCACCGACAACCATGAGCTCCTTGCCGGTTGCGGCCCCCCGTGCGCCCGCTGAAGAGCCGTCTGGCTGAGGACCCTCCGCTACTGGCTGGCCCGTCACGTCCAGCTGGGGACCCTCCGTTCTGGCTGAGGCAGCCGGTTCGGCTCGAGGTGGCGGTGGAGGCGACGCCTCGGAAGAAGAGGGGGCGGAGACGGAGGCGACAGGCACACGAGGCGGTGACCCGGTCGGCGCTCGCGCCGAGCTCGCGGCTCTAAAGGAGACCAGCGTGCTAAAGAGGTAGAAGAAGAGAAGAAGGAAAAAGAAGCAAATAAGCCCAAGGCAAAAAGGGAGAAAATGAAAGAAACAGAAGATGGTAAAAGAAAACGAAGAAAGATGTACCCCTGACCCCCGGAGGCGGCCCCTTCTTACGGCCAAGGCGACTCAGTGGAAGGGCGCTGGTTCGGCTCCTCTTGGGTGCCAGCTCCTCTGTGGCAGGCCGGCTGGCGCTAGAACGGCTGGAGCCGCCCCCGCCAGCGCCAGACTGGATGGAGTCCTCGTCGGTCGCAAGGCGCTATGCCGGATCGGAGGCCGGCGTGGCCTCTTCCTCCTCGTCAACCTCCGCGTGGGGGTCGGCGGCCGGTTCGTCGTTCCGGATGGGGAAGGCATCCCCATCCCCGTCGGACTCCTCGCCAGACCGCCGAGCATGCGGCTCAGGCAAGTCAGGCGTGAACGTCTTGAGGGGGGCCTCGCCCTCCTCACGAAGGATGCAAGGGAAGATCTGCCAAATACAAGAGATCAGTCGGATAAAACAAAAAAGAGGAGCAAGAGAAACGTAAATTCCGGCTGAAGGAGCTTACCCGGGGCGCGTGGTTGTCCCGGTTACAGGGCGCCAGGATGAAGGTCTAGCCTTCTGGCAACCGCTCCTTGGTGATCGTCCACACCCACTCCTTCAGGTTGTGGTAGCTGGTATCGTGGCACAACAGCCGGGTCGGGTCCAGCCGGCCGGAGTAGAAGCACATCTTGTGCGCTCGCTGCTGCAACGACATCATCGGTCAGGACATCTAGTTGAGGGTGATGTCCAGGCCAGTCAGTCGGCAGGTGACGAGGGAGCACATGCGCTGCAGCATCCCATCCGACTCCGCCTTGTCGCCATAGATCTTGAAGTCCTAGTGCTACTGGCTGGACTCGACATCTTGGAACGCCGGAAGGTTGATCCGGTCCATGTTGGTGCGGTTCTTGACGTAGAAGTATGACTGCTGCCATAGTCGTGCCGTGTCATGCAGCCGGAACTTCGGGTAGCCGGTCTGCGCGCGTGAGTAGATGGAGGCGCCGCCACAGACGACTAGCGGCCCCTTCATAAACTGCACCTGCGGCCAGACTCGGAAGAGCCGGCAGAAGAGCCCGAGATCCGGCTGGATCCCGAGGTAACTCTCGCAGAAAGCCATGAAGTGCGCCAGCGTGCCGATTGCATTGGCACCGAGATGGTGGAGGCGGAGGTCGAAGAAAGCGAGGAACGTGAGGAAGAACGGGTGCATTGGCAGCGCGAACCCGCGTGCCAGATACGAGAGAAAGATTACCCGCTCTCCCTCCGCTGGGTGCGGCGACACCTCTTCCGTCGGCGCTAGCCGCACCTCCACTTCCTCCTCCGGCGGAAGGATGCGGGTGGCGTGGTACTTATGGATGTGGTCCTCCGTGACAGAGGAGCCACACCATGCTCCATGTTCAGCGGCCATCTCTGGCTCGTCGGAGGGCGCGGTGGCGGACGACTGACGGTGACCCGTACCGCCGACGATGACAAAGGGGCGACACAGCAGGCTACATCGGTAGCAATGGCAAGGCGCAGAGGGCAGAAGCGCAGAAGGAAGAGGGCAACTAGAAGCAGGGGAGCGGAGGAAAGGAACTGCCTCCCCCGGGGCATCTCTTTAAAGGGCCAGAAGAGCAACCGGCCACGGCGCCACGTGGCACCTACCCAGGCGACCCTCACCCCAACCGCCCCAGATCCCGTGTGCAGACGCAGGGTGCGCAGAAGATCCTGGAGCGGGAACCGAAGCGTCAGGCGGAAGCTTCCCGAGGTGACGTGCGACAGGGCGTTACGCTGCCCGCCGCAGAGCAATGATGGCGCGTGCGCGCGTGGCCGGTGTCAGCACTGATGTCACGGGTAGCGCAATCGCCAAGCGTAGCCGGTCACAAATTCAAAACAAATAGGGAGCGCGTGCACATTTCGCCTAAAGGCAGAATCCACACGCGCTCGCGGGCTAGTGTCGGGGGGATGATCCCCAGATACCCCAACCGGAGAAGAAACATGGCAGTCGGATCGCGTCCGGCTGACCAAGTGCAACCGGACAAGGCAGGTCGGGCCGGCTACCTCATGGTAGCTGGATCGACGAGAAGCAGCCGGCTATGGCAACGTAGCCGGAACCAATCAAAGAGACAAGACGACGTGCGGATCAGTGCGCGGTATGCCCTGTACGATGACAATACTAGCAACTACTCGGCCATACCAAAGACTGGGGGGATGACGTAGGAACAGTGGCCCGATGCTGACGACAGGCTTGCACGGCGTCCACTGTGCCTACGACAGCCATACCGCTCATACTCCGATGGGACATGCCATATCGGATACTGTAGATGACCAGCCGGCGGGGACCCGCCTGTGGGGCCCGCCAGTCGGACTGGCCAGTGAGACCGTTGCCTCTCTGCCTATATAAGGAGAGGCAATGTCTCAGTAGAAAGGGTTGGTCTCAGTGCATTTAAGACAGTAGCTAGAGAATACAGCTCGAGGAGCGCTTGTAGTTCATATATCCCTCATAGTCAGATCGGCAGGAGTAGGAGTTTTACCTCATCACGAGGGCTCCGAACCTGGGTACTTCCTGCGTCCAGCTACGCTTGCTTGTATCCAATCCCGCATGCGGACGCCGTCGATAGCTTCCTTGCTAGTCCCCACACCTCTATCTAACCTTCTCAGGTACTACCGTTCCCAATACAACGACATGATCTCTCTCTCGAACCGGCACGGCGAGATGGGAGACTCAGTGAGATCTTGACATCTAGGCAATGGATCTCCGTTGCCTAGGCCTTGTACAAGGCGGAGGCACGATGCAAACTCCAACGAGGTTTGTGATATTTGGTGCTCCTCTATCAAAGGAGCATGAGGCAAGAATTAGATATATCCACAAGGGTTTCCACTAATTCCAAATATCAAGACTAGGGTTTACAATAGAGGTGGGGAACTATATATAGGCCAGCCACAAAGTCAGGGGGTACTTTAGGGATAACAGATAAGTTCTGGACGGACTAAGGGGTACATGGGTCGAAGGCCCAAAAGCCTTTTACATGCCTGGTGACGCTCGGTCCGGAGACTTCGGTGTGGTGGACCAGAGACTCCAGTATGGGCCAAAGATTCCGTTTGGTCTCCGGTCCATCTTCGGAGGGGCACACAGATTGTCCTCGAGCTCGATTCAGGGGTCAGACCACAGGCAGGCCAGAGACTCCGAGGTCTTTAGGCCAGAGACTTAGGTGGACTGGAGACGCCGGTGTGTGCGGACCGGAGACGCCGGTGTGTGTGGACCGGAGACTCCGGTCTGAGCAGCTCCAGTAGCTTCTGCCTCACGCCATGCTCCTTGATCTACATCCTTGGGTGCTTGGTGATGTGTTGGGGCTTCGTACCTGATGATGCATAGAGTAGTTGCATGAAGTAGCACACCATCCAAGGATGTATCAAATTGGCATGTGGAGAGGAGCGAGTTCACCTTAGCTTGTATGAGTTTGGCTCGGGCACGAGTCATGGGTCCACTTGGGGGACTTGGTGGTGTAGATGTAGGAGCATCTGTAGGACAGGCTGCATCAGACTCTATCCACTTGGTGAACTTGTCAGCTGCGATGAGGAGGTAGACATAGCTTCCAGGTGATGACTTCTGGAGCTTGCCGACCATGTCGAGTCCCCATTGCGCGAAATGCCAGGCCAATGGTATTGGTTGTAGTTTGGAGCTTGGTGCGTGTGGCTTGTTCGTGAATCTCTGGCTGGCGTTGCACTTCTCAACGATGCTCTTGGCGTCGCCCATTGCGGTTGGCCAGTAGAAGCCGGCTCGTAAAGCTTTGGCCACGAGAGCACGACTACCAGCATGGTGGCTGCAGGTGCCCTCGTGGATGTCGAGGAGTATGCTTCTTCCATCACCTTGGGTCACATAACATCGGAGGACTCTAGTGATGCTTCGCTTGTAGAGTTCTCCGTTGATGATGTGAATGCCTTTAAGCGACGAGCAATGTGTCGTGCGTCAGTCGGGTCACCAGGAAGCTTCTTGCTAAGGAGGTATGTGATGTACGGTTGAGTCCAGGAGGGCTTGATGAGCATGATCTCCATGGGTGCGTCAGGTGGAGCAGTTGGCTCTGTGTTTCCTGGTGCTTCAAGCTCGTCGGATGGCGCATCCCTTGTGTGCGTCACAGGCTCTGGTGGGACAGTGGATGGCTTCAGCTTGATGGAGCGCTCACATATCTTCTCTAGGAATATGTCAGGTGCCACCAGGGAGCATGTGGAGCCGATGTTGGCCAGTTTGTCAGCTTCTTTGTTACTTTTGCGGCTGATGTGCCGGAGTGCACGACCGTCAAAGTCTCCTTCGAGTGCATTGTAGAGTTCATGGTAGGCGACCATGTTGTTACTGAGGGCGTCACACTTGTTCATTGCTTGTTGTACGACGAGATTGGAGTCACCATATATCATCAGGCGCGTGGCGTCGCAGGCCTTCGCCATCCGCATCCCGTGGAGGAGGGCCTCATATTTAGCTTCATTATTGGATGCATGGAACTTCATCCGCAACATGTACCACATGTTGTCGCCTTGTGGGGATGTCAGGATGACACCAGCGCCCACACCTTCTTGGCGCTTGGACCTGTCGACGTGCATCGTCTAGACACTCGACATGTTCGTGGTGTCCGGTAGTTGGAGCTCCATCTAGAGGACCAGGAAATCCGGAAGCACCTGCGACTTGATTTTTGTGCGCCACTCGTAGCTGATGTCCTGTGGGGACAACTCAATGCCCTAGAGAGCGACTCACCCCGTTGCTTCGAGGTTGTTGAGCATGTGGGACAGCAGTGTGTTGTTGACCATGACTATCGGTCCTCTTGGAAGTAGTGGTGTAGTCGACCCGTAGTCATGAAGACGCCCTATGTTGGGGATATGCTTAATGGGTATCACCAGGGCACATCTCTAATCCGGCTAACCTGGGTGGACCATAGTTGGTAGAAAGGCCTATGGTCTGCTTGGCGGCCTAGTTAGACGGATCCAAAAGGGAGGTCCATGCCAGAAGAAGGAAGGCTACGACACCGCCATAGACGTGTCCGGAGCCTACAAGACACGAAAGACTAGTTAGTGTTAGTCTAGGACTCTGTAACCTATTCGATACGGACTTCTCTCCCAGTAACCCTCAGTTCTGGTGCCTTTATAAGCCAGACCTGTGGGAGCCTTTAGGGAACAATTCATACAACCTCGCACAACAAACCAATCCGTATAACTCGATGTATTCCATTATAGTGATTTATAGCAGGAGTAGGATTCCACAACCGTTGTGGGATCTGAACCTGGGTAAGCTGTGTTACCTTGTACCTGCCAACTCTCCCCCTTCCCCACCCGCTGCTCCATTGTTCCAATCAGGGACATCCACCTCTTCATCGGCGAAACCGGCTCAGGATCAAGCTCCCAGGAAGTCGGACACGCGTCAAGGCCCACACGGCCTGCCTTCAGGTAGGATACATTCACAGAAGGATTGATCTCGGATCTCTCTTTGGAGTTTGCCAACTTAGATCGGAACAAATCAGGGCCTACCTAAACCAATGCAGATCTGCTTGGCTCCTCCAAGTGTTAGAGAAGCAGAGGTCACACTCTATCGGTGTCGTCAGCATCTTTGATCTCGCTCGCTGCAACCAAAGGTCGGGCAAATCCCTGTGTGAGTACCTCGCTAGATGGTTAAGGCTGAGGGGCTCCATGGAGGGAGTTTGCGCTTCGATGTTGTATACCACTTCATCAAAGGGCTCATGCCCGACACTCTTCTCCGGCATTCGGTCAGGAGGTAGCAGGCCGTCGGGTTACTCACTCTTAGCTAGGTAATCGAGACTATTAATAGTTTTGCTATAGCTGATGAGCAGGCTCGAGCCCACATCACCACTGCAACCGGAAAGTCCAAGTTCATCGGCTACATTGCCTCTAGTTCGGGCTCCACCATCAAGGACGCTGACGCCTCAGTCTTGGACGCACTCTATGCCAACATCAACGTGGACTCAGAGGAAGTCGAGGCCAACTTAGAGGAACTCAAAGCTGCCATGTGGGAGATCACGGAGGAGTTCGAGCACGAGGAGAGCGCCGACCAAGCCATCACTTCCTTCTAGGTACTGGTGGCCATCAGGAATGTGATCGAAGAAAATTAGCACATTCAGGATGCCGGAGCAGCTCCGCCAGTAGCACACGATGCTGGAAAAGCAGCAGCTGTCGGTAAGAATGTTGTTGATCCTTTGGATCTGGCAATGGCCATGCCTCTTCCAGCTATCCCCTCGCAGCAGCCGCAAGAACTCGCCACCGGACCCAACACTGCCAACCAAGAAAATGCGCCGCCTCCGCCATCCACTTCAGCGGCTGACAACATCTATGTTACCCCTTCATATAAGGTGATCTACAACGAAATCCTCATCGAGCCAGTGACCATTGCCCATATCCGGAACATTGTCGAGCTCGATGAGAAGAGCCAGGATCTCCTCGCGGAGGCTAAGAACATCGCGAAGCAAGGCGCAAAACTAGATAGAGATCTCGCTAAAGCGCAAAAATCCATCGAGACGGCAAAAATAATGGAAATGGGGTACAAGAAGCTGCTCAAGTAGCAGAAAGCATGCCAAGTTCCCGCTCACGTCATCAGCGATCCTGGCGTTCGGTGCAACCTGGGATGGGTTCCGTTGAAGCCGGTAAAAGCTACCCCCTACATTGACAAGGGTGGGAAGCAAGTCATGCCGACGCTCGCCCTCAACATGGCCATCATCAAAACTATACTAGAGCCGGATAGATCCCCTGCAGCGCTGAATCAAGTCTACGTTATCGTTGCCAAGGCTGTCAAGCAACAGGAAAAAGCCACCTCTCAAAGGCTCGAGTCTAACCCGACATTTTTTTAGTCTAGCGCCAACAACCAACGCATACCAAGATCTCCTCATGATGTCGGATCTCACACAGGTTCCACAGAACGAAGGCGGAGGGACGCGCACAATAGGGCTAACGCTATACCCATATCCTCCGACCACGGAGGCAAGTATGCCACCTCCTAGACACCCTCAAGGGTGGCATCGTTATACGCGATAATGGAGCACAGCCTCGGCATGGCGGATAGCGCAGCGGCAATGACGAACAAAGGAGCAGATCTCACCAGGAGGCTCCACGCCCGACAAGCAACCACGGCAGGCGCGATGGTTTGCAGGACGAGAACAACAAGAAGGCTAACCCATCGTCGCCACCGCCACCGTCGCCGCCAAGCAGCCACAATGGCGGAGGAGCGCGCATGTCTCACCACTCTCATCACTCCCCTCCCATGGCGGCGATAAGCACAAGCAACAACCAGAGCCGTATGATGCACGTTTGCGCCTTGATAAGATCCAGGAAGCCCCGGGAAGAGCCATACCTAGGGCTACGTTGTTGTTGTTGTGGTCCAGTTATTCGGGCCATAACTTACCCTAGGGGCCTCCGGATTGACAAGACTATCAAGCCCTATGACGGTGGGCCACGTGGTTGCAGGACTACCGCGAAGTGATTGAAATCGCTCGAAAAAACTCCAATATGCCGTCAAGTACCTCCTGCTAATGCTCGTCGGCGCCGCCCGACAATAGATCTACGACTTACCAGAGAAATCAATCTGTAATTGGTTAGTGATGGATGAAGCGTTCGCCAAGAATTTTGTGCGTATGTACAAACATTCCTACACTGTCAGTGACCTACATCGATAGGTACGAGAGAAGGATGAATCATCTCGGTGAGGTAGGTAGGAGAGCTCCTCCGTGCCTCTGAGCTTGAGCCCGTCAACAGCAGCAGGCCCAACGGCCTCTCAGTCAGCAAGGTGCGAGTGGCGGCATCGACTGGCCCATAGGACTGTACAACAGCAAGCAGCAATTATCCTGTTTGTGCCCCTTACCTGTTTGTGTTAATGCCTGCAATAGAGCTAGCAGCAATTATCCTGAATTTAGTTGATGGTTACGCATGATGACCCTCTACTATCCTCGGCGAAGGATTCTTGAAGCAAGTCCTTTGAGCAACCGAAGCTACCATACATTGCATCATAACTCATAGAAATTTCTTCAGTCAATACACCATCAGAAGCATGCTTAGCATTTGGAGCAAATGAACTGGGGATTCTAAAAGTTAGTCGTAACAATTGAAGTGATGCCGGGATGATGGTTGTTGATTCAAAATCTCTGAAGGACATAGAAACAGCCTTTAAACAAGCGGACTAATCATATTATATTTGATGGATCACTACTAAATTTAGAACGCACAGGCCCATGCAACATTAATCAAAATATGTTTGATCTGAAGCACAAACCAAGAGGACTACTCAACTTAATTAGACTCCGTATGCACAGGTGGTCTTGGAGTTTGAAAGAAAGCATTTTTTTTGAAGAATATAAAGCATTCTTCTGTAAAGACAACCTCTGAGAAGGAAAAAAACTAACACAAAGCAAAAGAGCACGTTCTGTTGATAATACATTTTCAAATAATTAATTTAAAATAGAATCATGGAAGCTGAAATTCAAAAGCTTTCTAGAAACAACAGAAGCACAAATTTATATAGAAGGAACAATGAGATTAAATCATCGCACAACCCTTGGTCAGACAATTAAAGGAAAATAAAATAATGGTGCGCAGCCTTGTTCGTAATCATGCCAGTTACTTCTTGCAAATAGACGCCGTATCGGCTTCAGCTTTAGATGCCCCTTAATAAGAGTTAAGCCGCTGTACCTGCAAAGGAAATATAGAATGACGGCTAATAAGAAAGGGGGAAATGCAGAATGCAAAGACGTTTTCAAATAGTAAATGATAGCAAGCTACCTGAATCAACAGGGAGGGTTGGGACCGGTCCCGCTGCAAAAGAGAAGATATGAGGATGCACCAATTCCCGCGTCGGTGCAGGGTGTAATATGCAGTGGAGGAAATAGTATCATCCGGATCTGGCGCCGGTGAACCAGGTTAAATTCCGGTCGCCATTAATGTCGTGGCAAATGCAAACGGTATCGCTGCCGTTGAGTATTCCTTGGCACCGCCCGCAGCAGCTGTCCGGCGGCGCCGAGGTCTGGTCAGTCAGATACGGTAGGCATGACGCCAATCCCAGCACAATTAGCTGGAGGAGGAGGACGCGGCGCGGCACCGAAGGCTGCGCTCCTGCAGCTGCAGCCAGTAGCATACCCTTGGTCCTTTATGTGGGAAAAGAATCTCACTGTGAGCATTACTTTGATTTCCTCCAAAGTCTTAAATAACTATACAAAACAAAAAAGGTAAATACTAGATATGGTTTCGGAACTAGGAAGATGCTCTACACAAGAGCAACTGTTTTTACAAGGACATATATGTATATATAGTAGGTGAGAACATCACATAGAACTATGTTTCTCTTGTTTTCGTCTCATATAATTTGCGTGGAAGCTTACTTGACGGTTTTATACTAACCATCAAGTAAACTCTCACGAAAGCTATGTGATGCGGAATCGAGTATAGATATATCTATCTTACGAATGTTCCTCATGAGTATCTTGTTCACTACACACTAGTGGAAAATGGCCTCTAGTCCCGGTTTATAAGGGTCATTGGTCCCGGTTCCAGAACCGGGACCAATCACTCGGGACTAATGCTAGTCCTGGTTCGCGCACGAACCGGGACCAATGGGTCTCCACGTAGGCGACCGAGCTACGAGGGGGTGGATCATTGGTCCCGGTTCGTGGGAAAAACCTGGACCAATGGGTCCCCACGTGGCAGCGCCAGAGACGGGCGGGGGTGGATCACTGGTCCCGGTTCTTGGCACGAACCGGGATCGTTCGTCTTTGTGCCGCGGCAGGGTTTTGTGCCGTGGCAGGATTTTCGGGCTATTTTTCTGCCGCGGCAGGGTTTTCGGTTTTGTGCCGCGGCAGGATTTCGGGCTATTTTTCTGCCACGACTAGATTTTTTTTATAAATTTAATGGTTCTACATATATACAACAATAATAAAACCACGATATATATATTATACATCATGCATGATCACAAATATATACACCGTCTTCTTGGTTGAAAAATATTATAATTACAAACGATACTCTCACACGAATTTGATCTAATTTACACTTCTTTATACACTTCACCCTTTCAAATGAAGTGGGTAATAGTATTATCCTTTCGGATCTATGACTTGTTCTAACAAGAATCCGGCAATTTTCTCTTTAATTGCTTGCACGCGTTCTTGTGATAGAAGACCGTCCCGCATCCGTTCGATCTAATATAAAGAAGGGGATCAATATATATGAATGAAACTAAACACAATTGGTGGTAATAAAATAAAGTTGTGATTATTGTTTATCGTACTTCAATTTTTTTGATGTTCCGGTCTGCCCCCTTCTCTTTGGTCGTCTGGCGAATGAACTCGCAGACATAGTATCCACATAAGTTATTCCCGGCTTCCTGCCTCAAGCACTTTACGAGAACAGAGTTCAATCAAAATAATAATCAAGCATGATAATGGTGGTATTGAAACTAGAATCAAAGAGATGCGTGGATCTAGCAAGTAGTACTTACAGTCAATGGTTAAAATGTAAGCTCTGGCTTCCAAACACCCCTAGTTTTGGCGGTGAACCGTTTCTAAGCCCTCTAGAGGCATTCCTGCATGTCCGCCCACTTTTATAATGGTGTGCATTTTGAGTCCAGGACTTTTACTACTCCGGTGTCAACAGAAATGATTAAGAGAATATAGTGGAAGCTTGACACACTAACAAAATATAACACGAGTCAATTATATGCTTGACATCGAGTAATCGAAAATAGAATGTGTACAAGACAGTAACACTCACGCAGCGTTGTAAGGAAATAGTATTTCCCTTCTGTTGCTGAAATACTTCAACGCTTGGAACAAGTTATCCTCTGTCTCTTTGGTATTTGTTTTTAGAGTAACTTCATGAACGAAATTACAGTCAACAAACCCAAGGTCATAGATTTGTCCTTTGTTGCATTCTTAAATCTTCATTCTGCATATATAATTAGTATAGTGATTAGTAAGATTATACAAGCAATGAATGAGATGAGCTAGGAAGACTTCATTACAGAAATTAATAATACTTACAAACAATAGGCACTGACGATAGCTTTGTCGAGGGCGTCTTATTGGTAAAACTGAAATAATTCTGAAAATTCAATCAGTATGAAGCCATCTCCATGACCGTAATGGTGGTGTTTATATGCAGCATAATCCAGTTTTTGGAATCAGCACAGGCTTGGATATACCATTTATGCAATCTTCGCATTTTTGTTGGTAGATCTTTGACTAACTCGGGTTTGACGAGAGGAGCCCCGTACTGGTACACGTATGTTGTTTCTTGTTACCCCTCGAACTCATGCATACGGCTCATGTACTCAGTAATAGACAGTCCATATAATTGGGCTTTTTCTCCGTACAGTCGAACAAACTCCGGATCAATGTTCGGGTCATGCCGCTCCTGGATGATCCACTCATTGGTATAATACACTTTGAGCGGTTCGATCGATTGATTTTTCTGTTGTCCGAGCTGGGCAACTTCTTTCCCGACTCTCCGCTCTTTTGCCTCAGCCGACTTGGTAATAGAGCGATTATAGTCTGATGTGAGCGCTATGGGTTGGTGAAGCTGAATCTTAAGCGCGGCTGCTTTGGCTTTATCTTCTACGGTGACCGGGAAAAATGCCTCTATCGGCTTTTTCTTGTTAGCCATGTCAATCTTCCACTTTTCATAATGGGCAACTGCGGCCGCATCAGTTTCCTCATCTGTCTTCTCGCAAGGTAGCTTCTTCATATTCTGATGAGGTACTCTTGGGAGGGGCGATTTCTTACGTTTCGGTGATCGGAACGTGCTCTTGCTGCTGTTGGTGGTGCTGCCCCCCTTAGTATACTTCCGCTTTTGTCTCTGAGGCTCAGGGGACGGAGACGGCTGAGGCGGCGATGGAGACGGTTGCGTTGAGCGGTGAGGCGGTGAAGGTGACGGTTGCGCTGGAGAATGGTGAGGTGGCGGCGAAGGTGGATTGCTGCTCTGAGGAGTGGGTGGCCTTGGCGGCACATAATTTGGAAGCATGATGCGCTCCTTTAGCCATAGAATAGTCCCCCCTTTGGCTTCTCCTAGTTGAGTCAGCTCCATATCTTCCCCTGCAGGGTGGTCTAGCTTCGGCTCCTCAAAATCTTCCTTCACCTCATCCACCGTGATGATAGCGTACCCTTTTGGAACCGGTTTGCAATGCCAAGTTGGGTTAGGCCCAATTGGTACCGCCATGCCGACCGCCGCCGTCACCCTTAAGTTTATAACCTGCACCTTTAGCTCACAAGCTGTTGTCTCCATGATATCATCCACTGGGTAGCGTTTAGGAGGAGATGTCGTCGGTGCATCATCATCAACATCATGGAGCTGCGTGGAAGCGATGCTGCTTTTCTTATTCGATGGGGCGCTGGTACCCTCGAATGCAGCTTCTACCACGTGCCGCTGAGATTGGTCGCTAGTACCTTGCTGGCTAAGTATGTCGAGTTGATCCTGGTGCCGCTTTAATGCTTCTTCTACATTACGCAGCCGTCTACAGCGGCCGCTTTCTCAGCTACCTCCCTTTCCTTTCTCCTCTGATGGCTTTTATCGGGATATCTCTTCATTTCCGGGGGGAAGGCAACCTTCCATGGCTTGGAGCCTGGTGTGCCTCGTGCTCGTCCGTCGTGTTCAGGATTTTTAAGGGCCCGTGTGAGCTCGTCGTTCTCTCTATCGGGAATGAACCGTCCCGCTGCAACATCATCTACTGCATTTCTAATATTGTTGATGGGCAGTAGGGGATCATCTTTGTGTTTCTGATTATATATTGCCCTCCCTTCTTTGTCCAACGTGCCCCCATGGACGTAAAACCATTTTCTCGCCCGTGGTGTCCATGTTGCGGGCTCTGGTCTGATCCCGGCAGCTATGTAATTGACCTCAAGTGCATCCCACTTAGGCATGCAACCGGCATAGCCAGCATTCCCCATGTTATGATGGTATAGTTTCTTAGCAGCGTTCTCCGTATTTATCCTAGACCTTTCCTTAGCTTTCTCTGATGTCTTGTACTTCACAAAATCCTCCCACTGGTGTCTTAACTTAGCATAGCCGGCTTCATCGAAATTCGGAGTCTTCTCTACCTTGACAAAGTTATGGTATATTTTCTTCTTCTAGTTCTTGAATGCATCGGCCATCTTGCTGAGAGCAAACTTCTTGACTCTTTGCACAAGCTCCCTTCTTGCTCTCTCCTCCTCATCTGGAGTCACATCTAGTTCCGCAGGAGGAAATTAGTCATGAGCTTGTCAAAAAGCTTATCTTTGGCGTTGTCGCCGACATATGGGACTCCATCGCCGATTGGCCGATTCCATTCTTGAACGGTGATCGGGATGTAGTCCCTCACAAGAACTCCGCATTGCTTGACAAATTTTCTTGCGACATCGACGGGAGCTTGCGGTTCACCATCTACACCGACCACGTCGATCCTATACCTCCAAGTGTCATCCAACTTTTTTGTTGGGCCTCGTTTCGTTCTTACGGAAGAAGTTCTTGATCCGGAGGGCTAAAAGAAGAAAGAGTGTTAATATATGCATGAAAACAACATTTTAATTACAAAAATACATATATACACCTCGCCGGTGTTTGCGAGATTTAAGGTTCCACCGGAGCCGTCGCCTTCTTCCTTATCGGCTTCTCCCCTATCCCAGGCTTCGGCTTCTACCTCACCGGAGCCGTCTCCTCGGTTGAGAGACTCATCTCCCTAACCCGAATCATTCAGAAACTCAATCATGACATCGATATCGATATCTTCATTTTCACAAATCATCCCTTGGAGGACGTTTTCCTGATGTGTTGGATCCATAGTATCTGCAAGTTAAACAATCAACACATGGCATCGATAATGATATGACAATTTAAACATAGTTCAAATTTAACCCTAAGGCATGCTTGGCAATTTAAGTGAGATCCAAAGGGTCCAAACCCTAGTACAGGAGAGACCCCGAAATCACCTACGAGGGGTTGATTTCATTCTCTTATTAAACTTGTAATTAAAGTTGTTGAACAATGCATGATTATGAGTCTATTGTGTAGATCTCATTTTTCTGAACATTTTGATATATTATACATATTTTTCTGACTTAGAAATAATTAGTTATTGAATTTATAAGATTAAACTCTTTTCTGAAATTATTTAAACATTTATTAAACTTTTATTGCATCAGCATATGTAAAGGCTGACGTCACCTAAGGACGGGAACCTTTTCTCACAGATGCATTGCCTACCCACAGTGACTGACTAGTGGGGCCAGGGCCACGTCGGGCTGACGTCACCTAAGGACGGGAACCTTTTCTCACAGATGCATTGCCTACCCACAGTGACTGACTAGTGGGGCCAGGGCCACGTCGGGCTGACGTCACCTAAGGACGGGAACCTTTTCTCACAGATGCATTGCCTACCCACAGTGACTTAGAAATAATTAGTTATTGAATTTATAAGATTAAACTCTTTTCTGAAATTATTTAAACATTTATTAAACTTTTATTGCATCAGCATAGGTAAAGGCTGACGTCACCTAAGGACGGGAACCTTTTCTTACAGATGCATTGCCTACCCACAGTGACTGACTAGTGGGGCCAAGGCCACGTCGGGCTGCCACGCTGGTAGAGCTTACTCGACGCCCACGTTAGGGCGCCACATGAGCGCCACCTTGGCGCCACATGGGCTCGCCGGAGGGCACGTCGGCTGGCGGTGGTTAGCGGCACTAGAGTGCTTGCTGGAACGCGCAGAAGGTTGGGTTCGAACGAGCACGTCGCGAGGAAGCTAACGGTGGTCGCACTGCCCCTTATTGGTCATCGGAGCGTCGTCTGCGACGGCGGCCGACGGCGGCGGACACTGGCGCTCGGCGACAGAAGGAAACGGAGCGAGAGAGAGAGAGAGAAAGGAGAGGTCCTGGAGGACTAGCGGCTCACCACGAAGACGATGGACGGGTCGACGAGGCCAGAGGAGGTCGGAAGCAGCGGCAACCGCGACAGCCAGAGTCGGAGCAGACGGTGACCGTGGCGTCGATTGCCAGCGTGCACGGTCGACTCCTCAGACGGTGGTGGCGCGGCGGCAGCGGGCGTCGACGGCGTGAAGCGACCGCTCTGGGTTTGGGCAGCCTACCGGCGTGATTTTGCTCCGCCGCAAATTTTCCTTAGCCGCGCGTCGATGTGCTCTGTGAATTGGGGGAGTTGGGGAGGAGGAAGGCCGGTGCTGTTAACTGTACAGACCATTGGTCCCGGGTCATCCCAATAACCGGGACCAAAGGACCAACGGTCCCGGTTCGTGCCACTAACCGGGACCAAAGGTCTGGGGCACGAGCGTTGCTGTGCTGCCACGTGCACGGCCGCTGGTCCCGGTTAGTCCTACCACCCGGGACCAATGGATCAACGGTCCCGGTTCGTGCCAACAACCGGGACCAAAGGCGTGTTAATGACAGCGCACGCATCCAGGATCATCGGTCCCGGTTCGTGGGACAAACCGAGATCGTTGACCCGTTTTTTCAGATTTTGGCAAACCTTTTGGTCTTCCCGCCATTTTCAAATTTGTTTCTTCTTTAATTAATAAGATGTTTCAATTTAAGATGATTATTTATTTGGAATTTTAAAAAACTTTTAACAAGAAAAGTGCTTCAATTTAAATAACTAATCAAAAACCATTTTCTGTTTTCAAATATTTTTATTTGAACTATACAATTGTACTATTTACAACTAAAATTGCATTAACAAAATATTTCTTGCATAATTTGGAATTTTAAAAAACTTTTAACAGGAAAAGTGCTTCAATTTAAACAACTAATCAAAAACCATTTTCTGTTTTCAAATATTTTTATTTGTACTATACAATTGTACTATTTACAAATAAAATTGCATTAACAAAATATTTATTGCATAATTTGGAATTTTAAAAAACTTTTCAAGATTTGAACTCCAAGTACATGATATAATGCTTGTGAATTTAAAAAATATATCATTTATAGGTTCACAACATGCTATTTCATCAGTTCGTGATAATGTGCCCATATTGTGCACACATGTGCATCGGTGTGTTCTGTGAAGCAACCACCAAATTAAAGTTTGGCATTGGTACCAAACCATTTTTCAAAAATACTATACCACCTTATATGGACAATTTCCCAACCGGTGTATCTAGAACCTTTCTGTCCATCCCTCATGAAAAAGACAAATTCATGTAGAATCGGCAGGAGATTGCCAAGATTTGAACTACAAGTACATGATATAATGCTTGTGAATTTTTCAAAAAATCATTTATAGGTTCACAACATGCTATTTCATCAGAGATCCACTTCAAATTCAGCGAGGCTCAGCCCCGAGCTAAGAAGCTTCATGCCCGCCGTTTTGAATATAGTTTGAAACGGGCATAAGAAATTCAAAAATGATCCAAACAATGTGAAACCTTCGCGTAGTGTCATATTATGTGTCACAATTGCAAGGAAAAATATTGAACTTGAAAAATTGCAAACATCATAAAAAATCCTTCACAAAATGACCAATCATGTTCGAGGTTTCATGGCATTTAGGTCAAACCACCAATGTTATGGCTAGAATCAGGGCATATTTTGTGATAATGTGCCCATATTGTGCACACATGTGCATCTTGGGATGGCTTACGATGTTGCAGGAGGAAGTTTTCCCTTTCGACACACGAAAAATCCAATTTCCATTTTTGAGGTGCCGAAATCGGGGTGTTCTATGAAGCAACCACCAAATTAAAGTTTGGCATTGGTACCAAACCATTTTTCAAAAATACTATACCACCTTATATGGAAAATTTCCCAACCGGTGTATCTGGAACCTTTCTGTCCATCCCTCATGAAAAAGAAAAATTCCTGCCGAATCGGGAGGAGGTTGCCAAGATTTGAACTACAAGTACATGATATAATGCTTGTAAATTTAAAATCAACCATTTATAGGTTCACAACATGCTATTTCATCAGAGACCCACTTCAAGTTCAGCGAGGCGCAGCCCCAGGCTAAGAAGCTTCATGCCCGCCGTTTTTAATATAGTTTGAAACAGACATAAGAAATTCAAAAATGATCCAAACAATTTGAAACCTTCGCGTGGTGTCATATTATGTGTCACATTTGCAAGGAAAAATATTGAACTTGAAAAATTGCAAACATCATAAAAAATCCTTCACAAAATGACCTATCATGTTCGAAGTTTCATGGCATTTAGGTCAAACCACAAATGTTATGGGTGAATCAGGGCATAGTTTGTGATAATGTGCCCATATTGTGCACACATGTGCATCTTGGGAAGGCTTACGATATTGCAGGAGGAAGTTTGCCCTTTCGACACACGAAAAGGCCAATTTCCATTTTTGAGGTGCCGAAATCGGGGTGTTCTGTGAAGCAACCACCAAATTAAAGTTTGGCATTGGTACCAAACCATTTTTCAAAAATACTATACCACCTTATATGGACAATTTCCCAACCGGTGTATTTGGAACCTTTCTATCCATCCCTCATGAAAAAGACAAATTCATGCCGAATCGGCAGGAGGTTGCCAAGATTTGAACTACAAGTACATTGTATAATGCTTGTGAATTAAAAAAATCATTTATAGGTTCACAACATGCTATTTCATCAGAGATCCACTTCAAGTTCAGCGAGGCTCAGCCCCGGGCTAAGAAGCTTCATGCCCGCCGTTTTGAATACAGTTTGAAATAGGCATAAGAAATTCAAAATGATCCAAACAATGTGAAACCTTCGCGTGGTGTCATATTATGTGTCACAGTTTCAAGGAAAAATATTGAACTTGAAAAATTGCAAACATCATAAAAATCCTCACAAAATGACCTATCATGTTCGAGGTTTCGTGGCATTTAGGTCAAACCACCAATGTTATGGCTAGAATCAGGGCATAGTTTGTGATAATGTGCCCATATTGTGCACACATGTGCATCTTGGGATGGCTTACGATGTTGCAGGAGGAAGTTTTCCCTTTCGACACACGAAAAAGCCAATTTCCATTTTTGAGGTGCCGAAATCGGGGTGTTCTGTGAAGCAACCACCAAATTAAAGTTTGGCATTGGTACCAAACCATTTTTCAAAAATACTATACCACCTTATATGGACAATTTCCCAACCGGTGTATCTGGAACCTTTCTGTCCATCCCTCATGAAAAAAACAAATTCCTGCCGAATCGGTAGGAGGTTGCCAAGATTTGAACTACAAGTACATGATATAATGCTTGTGAATTTTAAAAAAATCATTTATAGGTTCACAACATGCTATTTCATCAGAGATCCACTTCAAGTTCAGCGAGGCTCAGCCCCGGGCTAAGAAGCTTCATGCCCGCCGTTTTGAATATAGTTTGAAACAGGCATAAGAAATTCAAAAATGATCCAAACAATGTGAAACCTTCGCGTGGTGTCATATTATGTGTCACATTTGCAATGAAAAATATTGAACTTGAAAAATTGCAAACATCATAAAAATCCTTCACAAAATGACCTATCATGTTCGAGGTTTCATGGCATTTAGGTCAACCACCAATGTTATGGCTAGAATCAGGGCATAGTTTGTGATAATGTGACCATATTGTGCACACATGTGCATCTTGGGATGGCTTACGATGTTACAGGAGGAAGTTTTCCCTTTCGACACACGAAAAATCCAATTTCCATTTTTGAGGTGCCGATAATCGGAGTGTTCTATGAAGCGACAACCAAATTAAAGTTTGGCATTGATACCAAACCATTTTTCAAAAATACTATACCACCTTATATGGACAATTTCCCAACCGGTGTATCTGAACCTTTCTGTCCATCCCTCATAAAAAGACAAATTCCTGTCGAATCGGTAGGAGGTTGCCAAGATTTGAACTACAAGTACATGATATAATTCTTGTGAATTTTAAAAAAAAATCATTTATAGGTTCACAACATGCTATTTCATCAGAGATCCACTTCAAGTTCAACGAGGCTCAGCCCCGGGCTAAGAAGCTTCATGCCCGCCGTTTTGAATATAGTTTGAAACAGGCATAAGAAATTCAAAAATGATCCAAACAATGTGAAACCTTCGCGTGGTGTCATATTATGTGTCACATTTGCAATGAAAAATATTGAACTTGAAAAATTGCAAACATCATAAAAAATCCTTCACAAAATGACCTATCATGTTCGAGGTTTCATGGCATTTAGGTCAAACCACCAATGTTATGGCTACAATCAGGGCATAGTTTGTGATAATGTGACCATATTGTGCACACATGTGCATCTTGGGATGGCTTACGATGTTGCAGGAGGAAGTTTTCCCTTTCGACACACGAAAAAGCCAATTTCCATTTTTGAGGTGCCGAAATCGGGGTGTTCTATGAAGCAACCACCAAATTAAAGTTTGGCATTGGTACCAAACCATTTTCAAAAATACTATACCACCTTATATGGACAATTTCCCAACCGGTGCTATCTGGAACCTTTCTGTCCATCCCTCATGAAAAAGACAAATTCCTGCCGAATCGGTAGGAGGTTGCCAAGATTTGAACTACAAGTACATGATATAATGCTTGTGAATTTAAAAAATCATTTATAGGTTCACAACATGCTATTTCATCAGAAATCCACTTCAAGTTCAGCGAGGCTCAGCCCCGGGCTAAGAAGCTTCATGCCCGCCGTTTTGAATATAGTTTGAAACAGGCATAAGAAATTCAAAAATGATCCAAACAATGTGAAACCTTCACATGGTGTCATATTATGTGCCACATTTGCAATGAAAATATTGAACTTGAAAAATTGCCAACAGCATAAAAAATTCTTCACAAAATGACCTATCATGTTCGAGGTTTCATGGCATTTTAGGTCAAACCACCAATGTTATGCTACAATCAGGGCATAGTTTGTGATAATGTGACCTATTGTGCACACATGTGCATCTTGGGATGGCTTACGATGTTGCAGGAGGAAGTTTTTCCTTTCGACACACGAAAAAGCCATTTCCATTTTTTGAGGTTGCCGAAATCGGGATGTTCTATGAACCAACCACCAAATTAAAGTTGGCATTGGTACCAAACCATTTTTCAAAAATACTATACCACCTTATATGGACAATTTTCCAACCGGTGTATCTGGAACCTTTCTGTCCATCCCTCATGAAAAAGACAAATTCCTGCCGAATCGGTAGGAGGTTGCCAAGATT